>WOFM01000466.1:0-138032 GCA_011428145.1 Ericerus pela
ATTTCCACATTAGAGTAGTGGAGTTGTTAACAACATGAATAACAAAATGCGACTAGAGGCGTATGATTACAAAATATCACAGTCAGGTACAAAACACTAAAAATCACAGATCACAAAAATATATAAACAGTGTTGCCACCACAAATGATATGTGAGAATAATAGTCACGAGTATAATTTAATTTGCTATAATTCTCACACTGTGGTTATTCGTTTCACCTGTGGTATTCTACCCAGGCTTTATCTATCTACTTTGGCATCATGACCGTGTTATATGTTTACTGGGCATTAAACCTTTGTGATGAGAACAACGTTTGTTTTTCATTGAACTAGAAAATTAATCTCTCAAATGAAAGATCCTCATTGTTATTAATAGCCATTTTTAACAATCTCAACAATATATATGATTGCGACAGAAGACTGAACATATATACGTTCACTGTGATTCATTCTTTTGATTCTTTTGTTTTTGTTCTGAGATGCCAATCTATGTGGCGTTGTTACGTTCTATGACTTATGTAGACGATGGATGCTTTTGAGTTTTGGTTTTGATTGATTATTAATATGATAATGATTTGATTCTGTTTCTAATAAAAGGTTTCTTTCTAAAGTAAAATATTGTTAATTATTTATTCTCAATCAATTTTATATCGTGGTGGAGGCACCGGGTAAAATAAAATTTCTATTTTGTTAAAGTTTATATCTGATTTTAAAATGGAAGAACAAATTAAAATGTTGGCGGAGCAAATGAAAAGCATCCAAGAACAGCTAGATCAGCTTCAACAAAAAACAAAAGAAGGATCCACTCCAAAGGAACTGTTACGACCATCAGCCAACCCAGCTTTGATACTTACTGCTGAAATGAATTTTGATGTTTGGGATCGTATGATTACTGGTGAGCTGGCTGCATTAAAATATAATGATTTGCTTTTAGAACCGATTGACAAAGATGGTAAAATAAATTATGACCCTGAAGATGAGGCAACGAAAGGTAGAATTCATTTTTTCTCTACTTTTTTGTTAGCGCGAGTTGATGATACATATAAAACAAGCTTGTGTGATATTAAATTGCTTTATATCTAGAAGAGAAATTAATTACGAGCAACTATTTCAGTTCTAAATGTAAATATGCTTGATTTTGTTAGATGTCAGTAGTTGGTACTACTGCAATCAAGATCTCCCACAGTCAAGTTCTTGTCGTTTTTATCTGTGTCTTTTCTTTTCTTTCTGTTTTTCTGGTCAAGAGGTGACGCTCATTCAACCTTGTATTCAATATGGCGATAAGACTCTGATTATGCCTGTTTGTTCCTTTTAATAAATTAAGTTGAATTATACAGTGTTTTTCAAGTTATTTATGAAGATATTCAAGTTATTCAAGTAAATACATATTTAAACCGAACTCAGTTGTTCGTAATTGGTGTAGGTTTTAAATATAAAGTGATAGCAGAGTTCAAGTGTGTTCGCGTGTTCGCGCCTTTGTTATCATCAAGGATCACGTTCGTATTTTATGTTACGAAAAATTTCAAGTACGTAAATTAAAATCGCGTAATTATTCAAGTTCGCGCCTCAAGAAATTAGCGGGTTGTGTTTGCCGTGTTCGTTTCGTTTATTTTATGGCTCCGAAAACACGCAAAGGCCGTTCTCAAGTTCCTGCTCTTCCGGTCACGAAGAAGAAACAGGCTTCGAAAATCAAGAGGGTGTCATTTAATCCGGTAGTAAACACAGTGACAACCGATACGATAGACGAAATTGTACAAATCCAAGATCTACCGCTCGTTCAAGAACTATCAGATATGGCTGGTGAGATCAAGACTACGTCGAGTACTTTGGCTGAACCGACAATCACCGTTACCTTTTCGGATTCCGGAAAAATAGTCAAGAAGGTTCAACCAAACCAATTGTCATCACCTTCCATCGAGCCGAATCAAGATAATGTCATACCGCTACATATGCTAAATCAAGAAATTTCGTCTTCATCGTATTCAAGTCCGTCAAGCAGTTCGTCGAATCAAGTAGAAATATCAAGTTCAAGAATTTCACCGTCAGCCAGGTCCGCGATATCAAGTCAAGTAAATATTAATAAAAATTTATCAAGTGTAATTTCAGATTTTAAATCGTCGTCGAATATCGATAGCATGATCGTAGATTCTGCTTCGAACGCACTCGCGGCGCTTGATTTTTCGAAAATGTCGCCGAAAAGTCAGTTCGCTCCCCCTCCCGGACTAACTAACGTCGGTCAAGAATCAAGTTTTGGTCAAGTACCAAATTTTCAAGAATCAAGAGTAGGCTTCATGCCTACACCTCAAGTATCAAGTTACCCTGTGGCATTTCAAGACTCAAGTTCATTTGTGCGTGATGCGAATCAAACACAATCGGGTAAAATCTATACTCCATGAATACTTCGTTTCAGTATCAATGTTACCCGACGATGGGCCAATTCCAAATGGTCCCATTGATTCCGTTACGTACTTATGGGAACAATGAAAAGCTTAAGGGTAAGCAAAATTTCAAGATGTGGGAGAGGGATATCAAGAACGACTTGGCGGCGGCAAATGCGATCGAGTGGATCGCATGTCCACGAGCTGAACACCTCAGTTTACCTGAGAACATTCGCCGAGGAGTTGACGCTCAAGTGCAGAACCTGATTCGGATGAATGTCGCACAACCAATCAAGACACTAATTTTTCATCTCGAATCAGCCTGCGAAATATATCAAGAGCTCAAGAGGCAGTACGGTAGCAAGACGATTCATGACATGATTGCTGTCATGAACCGTCTTGACAAACTCAAGTATTTAGATAATAGCGAATTAATTTTGTTTTAGTCTAAATTCGATGCCGCTCGACGAAGTTTGGTGGAATTTGGTCAGGTCTTTCCTCCCTCCTTCTGGTTGATCAAGCTTATTCAAAAATTAAATCCTTCGTTCGAGGCGGTCATCGACACCTTATGTGCACGAGCAGGTGAAGACCTGTCTGAGGAGATGCTACGTACATCCCTTTTGGATTACGTAGAGAGGAAGAAGTCGACGACTGCTAAACCCACGGAGAGTGCTACGAAACGTCAAGAGTATGCACGGAAAGCAGCGTCGACTCCCTCTACACCTCAGTCAGGTAAATCACCTGCTCCCATATCAAGTTCTTCCTCAAGTAATATTAAGTCCATCGACAAATCAAGCAGTAAGTCAAGTATCAAGATACCATCTACGGTCCCCGCGAAACAAAATCAAGACGTCAAGAAAGAAAATCAAGAGAAGAAAGTACGCTGTAAGGATTGCGGCAGGAATGGGCACACCGCGGACAAATGCTTCAACGGTAACAAAAAGGTTTGTTACCGGTGTCAAAAACTGGGACATGAAGCTCGCAACTGTCCTGCGCCACAACCGGATCCGAATAGTATCTCAAGTGAGTTACATTTAATTAATTTAAATGTAATTAATAATCAAGATTCTTTAAATCAAGATTCGTTAAATCAAGATACCGATGTTTTCGTGATTGATAGTGGGGCCACAAATAATGCTGTAGCTCACATTCACCAGGTTTTAAATTATCGAGCTTTCCCGAATGACAAAACTTTGGGACAAGCTGGTAAAGATAGTGTATTAAAGGCTACGGGTGAGGGTATAATATTATTTACCTTAAATCACGAATCGTCGTCAAGAATATTTACCTTTGTTTTAAAAGAAGTCTTAGTAGTTCCTGGTCTTGCAAATGGGCTTGTTAGTGTTAACCATTTTGTTAAAGACAATAATATCAAGTTACTCTTCGAGTCTAATCAAGTTACATTTCACAGGCAAGAAGAGGTCGGGTTAAATAAACCCCTTATCAAGATAATCTCAAGTCAAGATAGATATCAATTTGTCCCTTCAAGTATGAACAAAAATATCAAGAACTACAAAAAGGCTTTATCAAGAATATTTAAAGGTAAATCAATTTTATTATCTGAATACACTAATGATCCGAGTTTGTCAGAAATTGCTGATCAAAGTGGTCTGGGTAATAAAAGTCAAGTCAAGTCCCCCAAATCAAGTAAATCGTCTAGTAACAATAAGTCTGATTGTAATGGGTCTAATGTTGCTACTGATGGTTCTGATGTTGATGACTCCTGGATCAATGAGTTTGATAAAATGGAGTTAAGTAAAGGTCAACAAAATAAATCAAGTAATGTCGATTCCGCAAATTCTGGTAAAATTGTGCAGGATTCGAAGGGGGTATCAAGTCAAGAAAATTCAAGTAATGTTAAGAATAATTCGAATTCTTTACCAGTTTATCGTACGAAAACTGGTAAAAGGAAAAATCGAAAAGTCAAGAAAATGATAAGTGACGAACAAAGAACAAAATTGGTGAATGAAGGGAATATTTGGCATCGTAGGATGGGACATATTTCCTCTCCAAATTTATATCGTCTTCGTTCTGTTGCTATTGGTGTCCCGGACATAATCTGTCCAGACACATTTCAAGATTGTCAAGTTTGTAACCAAACAAAAATGACTCGTAAATGTTTCGATAAAGATCGTGAACGAGCTTCAAGACCAGGTGAATTAACTCACGCTGATGTGATTGGCCCAATCTCTCCCCCTACCTTTGCCAAGAAAAATATTTATCTACTAGTATTTTTAGACGATTATACTCGTTATATTAGTATTTTTGCACTCAAGAAAAAGTATGAAGTGACTAGGTTTTTCAAGATGTATGTCAAGAGAATTAAGGCTCAATTCCCTCAAGAAGGTCAATGTAAAACTTTACGTTGTGATAATGGTTCTGAATTTGTTAATCAGGCCATGGATCAGTTAATCGAAGAATTAGGAATTGAGAGAGAAACCTCTGGTCCTTATACTAGTGAACATAATGGTACTGCTGAGAGGGCTAATCGAACTATTGAGGTCAAGATTCGTTCATTAATTCAAGAGAGTGGATTTCCTACTTCTTTTTGGGGCTTAGCTGCTGATGCTACCGAATACTTATATAATAGGTCACCACACAGAGCACTAAATTTCAAGACACCCTATGAAATGTTTTACGGTAATAAGCCTGATTTATCAAGTATTCACGTTTTTGGCTGTCTGGCTTATGTACTTCAAGAAAATCAACCTACTGGTCGAAAATTTGATGTAGTTAGTACTAAACAATTTTTAGTAGGGTATACTAAAACAGGCTATATTGTATATAATCCTGCTACTAAAAAGACTAGCGTTTCTTGTAATGTCAAATTCGACGAAAGTAAAACATTTAGGGATGCTATTAATGAACGTCAAGAAACTATTCAAGAATTTAGTAATCAAGAATTAGATTTTCCTGATGAAAATTTAACTCAAGTTAAAAATCAAGATAATTCTCTATCTACTAACGTTGCTTGTAATGATAGTTTGGTAGAGAATCAAGTTAATTCAAGCTCAAAGAGATGAAACAGAGGTTTCTTCTCCTAATGCACCACAATCGTATAAAGAGGCATTAAAATCACCTGACTGGCCTAAATGGAAGGAAGCAATAACTCAAGAGATCAAGTCTCTAAATTGTTACAAGGTTTGGCGTATTGTCCCAAAATCAAATACTAAGGGTCATCAACTACTTCCGTGGAAGTGGATTTTTACCATTAAACCTGATGGAGCTTTCAAAGCTCGCCTTGTAATAGTTGGTGCTGTTGATCAAGAAAAATATTCAACTCAAGATACCTACTCACCTACTGCAACTGCAACCACTATTCGTTGGTTCTTTTCTTTAGCTTGCAAACTTAAGTTAAGAATTACACAGCTAGATATCAAGACTGCTTTTCTCAATAGTGAGATTGATCGAGATAAATATACCTCAATACCTCAGGGGATTGATCTCGACAACAAACTTTATGCACTCAAGTTAAATAAAGCTGTGTATAGGTTAGCTACTGCACCTAGGTCATGGTATGTTTTCAAGAATTCTCAAGAGTAAGGGTTTTGAACCATTATTACGTCAAGGCTGCATTTTCATGAAATCAAGTGGTAATAATTTTGTCATAATGTTAGCATATGTTGATGACATTTTAATTATGGGCTCTAGCGATCAAGTTGTTCAAGATGCTATCAAGAGTATCCAAGAAAATTTTGAAGTCAAGAACTTAGGTTCCCCAAATCGTTATGTTGGTTTTCAAATTGAAATTGACAATAACAATGGTAATCTTCGTTTACATCAAGAGGACTATATCAAAACCCTAATTCACAAATTCAAGTTAGAAAATTGTGGTGAACATTTAGTTCCAATGAACTCTTTCGCCAATTTTCCAAAAATTCAAGAAACACCCCTACATCCTCATAATTCGTATAGGACGGCTATTGGGTCACTCTTATATTTAGCTAATACTACTCGCCCAGATATTTCTTTTGTGGTAAGTTTCTTAGCTAGATTTCAAGAAAAACCTACGGAGTTACATCGTACTTTAGTAAGTCATGTAGTTCGTTATCTAAAACACACTCCGACTTTAGGTTTAACCTACTCAAGTCCTGATGAAGATATTGTTGCGTATGCTGATGCTGACTTCGCAGCAGATAAATCAAGAAAATCTACTACTGGCTATTGTATTAAACAGTTTGGTAATACAATTGCTTGGGGCAGCAGAAAACAAGACGTAATTGCTGAGTCAACTACTGAGGCCGAGTTTGTAGCCGTTGCTGTTGCTTCAAGTCATATGCTCTATTGTAGTAGGTTAACTGAAGAAACTTTTCCTCAGCTTAAAACTCAAGTTACCGTGTATGAAGATAATCAGTCTACCTGTAACTTATTATCTATCTTCTATAATTATGGTAAACTTAAACATATCAAACGTCGATATCTCAAGGTAAAAGAGTATGTTCGTGATAACTTACTCAAAATTATTCATGTATCAACAAATAATCAAGTTGCTGATATTTTAACAAAACCTCTTACGGCTCAGCAACATGAGTTCTTACGTGAAAAACTGTTAAGCAATTAAGATGGTAAGTCAAGAGAGTCACTCAAGTATATCCGAAAACTTTAATTTTTCAAGTTACCATCTCTATTGTTCAAGTCAAGTCAAGCAAATAAAATTTTCGTTATTCATAAATGAAAATTTGTTAGTAAGTTATCACGAACATACTCTTTTACCTTGAGATATCGACGTTCGATATGTTTAAGTTTACCATGATTATAGAAGATAGATAATAAGTTACAGGTAGACTGATTATCTTCATACACGGTAACTTGAGTTTTAAACTGAGGAAAAGTTTCTTCAGTTAACCTACTACAATAGAGCATATGACTTGAAGTAACAGCAACGGCTAAAAACTCGGCCTCAGTAGTTGACTCAGCAATTACATCTTGTTTTCTGCTGCCCCAAGCAATTGTATTACCAAACTGTTTAATACAATAGCCAGTAGTGGATTTTCTTGATTTATCTGCTGCGAAGTCAGCATCAACATACGCTACAATATCTTCATCAGAACTTGAGTAGGTTAAACCTAAAGTCGGAGCGTGTTTTAGATAACGAACTACATGACTTACTAAAGTACGATGTAACTCCGTAGGTTTTTCTTGAAATCTAGCTAAGAAACTTACCGCAAAAGAAATATCTGGGCGAGTAGTATTAGCTAAATATAAGAGTGACCCAATAGCCGTCCTATACGAATTATGAGGAGGTAGGGGTGTTTCTTGAATTTTTGGAAAATTGGCGAAAGAGTTCATTGGAACTAAACGTTCACCACAATTTTCTAACTTGAATTCGTGAATTAGGGTTTTGATATAGTCTTCTTGATGTAAACGAAGATTACCAGTGTTATTGTCAATTTCAATTTGAAAACCAACATAACGACTTGGGGAACCTAAGTTCTTGACTTCAAAATTTTCTTGGATACTCTTGATAGCATCTTGAACAACTTGATTGCTAGAGCCCATAATTAAAATGTCATCAACGTATGCTAACATTATGACAAAATTATTACCACTTGATTTCATGAAAATGCAACCTTGATGTAATAATGGTTCAAAACCATTACTCTTGAGAATTCTTGAAAATTTTACATACCATGACCTAGGTGCAGTAGCTAACCCATACACAGCTTTATTTAACTTGAGTGCATAGAGTTTGTTGTCGAGATCAATACCCTGAGGTATTGAGGTATATTTATCTCGATCAATCTCACTATTGAGAAAAGCAGTCTTGATATCTAGCTGTGTAATTCTTAACTTAAGTTTGCAAGCTAAAGAAAAGAACCAACGAATTGTGGTTGCAGTTGCAGTAGGCGAGTAGGTATCTTGAGTTGAGTATTTTTCTTGATCAACAGCACCAACTATTACAATGCGAGCTTTGAAAGCTCCATCAGGTTTAATGGTAAAAATCCACTTCCACGGAAGTAGTTGATGACCCTTAGTATTTGATTTTGGGACAATACGCCAAACCTTGTAACAATTTAGAGACTTGATCTCTTGAGTTATTGCTTCCTTCCATTTAGGCCAGTCAGGTGATTTTAATGCCTCTTTATACGATTGTGGTGCATTAGGAGAAGAAACCTCTGTTTCATCTCTTTGAGCTTGAATTAACTTGATTCTCTACCAAACTATCATTACAAGCAACATTAGTAGATAGAGAATTATCTTGATTTTTAACTTGAGTTAAATTTTCATCAGGAAAATCTAATTCTTGATTACTAAATTCTTGAATAGTTTCTTGACGTTCATTAATAGCATCCCTAAATGTTTTACTTTCGTCGAATTTGACATTACAAGAAACGCTAGTCTTTTTAGTAGCAGGATTATATACAATATAGCCTGTTTTAGTATACCCTACTAAAAATTGTTTAGTACTAACTACATCAAATTTTCGACCAGTAGGTTGATTTTCTTGAAGTACATAAGCCAGACAGCCAAAAACGTGAATACTTGATAAATCAGGCTTATTACCGTAAAACATTTCATAGGGTGTCTTGAAATTTAGTGCTCTGTGTGGTGACCTATTATATAAGTATTCGGTAGCATCAGCAGCTAAGCCCCAAAAAGAAGTAGGAAATCCACTCTCTTGAATTAATGAACGAATCTTGACCTCAATAGTTCGATTAGCCCTCTCAGCAGTACCATTATGTTCACTAGTATAAGGACCAGAGGTTTCTCTCTCAATTCCTAATTCTTCGATTAACTGATCCATGGCCTGATTAACAAATTCAGAACCATTATCACAACGTAAAGTTTTACATTGACCTTCTTGAGGGAATTGAGCCTTAATTCTCTTGACATACATCTTGAAAAACCTAGTCACTTCATACTTTTTCTTGAGTGCAAAAATACTAATATAACGAGTATAATCGTCTAAAAATACTAGTAGATAAATATTTTTCTTGGCAAAGGTAGGGGGAGAGATTGGGCCAATCACATCAGCGTGAGTTAATTCACCTGGTCTTGAAGCTCGTTCACGATCTTTATCGAAACATTTACGAGTCATTTTTGTTTGGTTACAAACTTGACAATCTTGAAATGTGTCTGGACAGATTATGTCCGGGACACCAATAGCAACAGAACGAAGACGATATAAATTTGGAGAGGAAATATGTCCCATCCTACGATGCCAAATATTCCCTTCATTCACCAATTTTGTTCTTTGTTCGTCACTTATCATTTTCTTGACTTTTCGATTTTTCCTTTTACCAGTTTTCGTACGATAAACTGGTAAAGAATTCGAATTATTCTTAACATTACTTGAATTTTCTTGACTTGATACCCCCTTCGAATCCTGCACAATTTTACCAGAATTTGCGGAATCGACATTACTTGATTTATTTTGTTGACCTTTACTTAACTCCATTTTATCAAACTCATTGATCCAGGAGTCATCAACATCAGAACCATCAGTAGCAACATTAGACCCATTACAATCAGACTTATTGTTACTAGACGATTTACTTGATTTGGGGGACTTGACTTGACTTTTATTACCCAGACCACTTTGATCAGCAATTTCTGACAAACTCGGATCATTAGTGTATTCAGATAATAAAATTGATTTACCTTTAAATATTCTTGATAAAGCCTTTTTGTAGTTCTTGATATTTTTGTTCATACTTGAAGGGACAAATTGATATCTATCTTGACTTGAGATTATCTTGATAAGGGGTTTATTTAACCCGACCTCTTCTTGCCTGTGAAATGTAACTTGATTAGACTCGAAGAGTAACTTGATATTATTGTCTTTAACAAAATGGTTAACACTAACAAGCCCATTTGCAAGACCAGGAACTACTAAGACTTCTTTTAAAACAAAGGTAAATATTCTTGACGACGATTCGTGATTTAAGGTAAATAATATTATACCCTCACCCGTAGCCTTTAATACACTATCTTTACCAGCTTGTCCCAAAGTTTTATCTTTCGGGAAAGCTCGATAGTTTAAAACTTGGTGGATGTGAGCTACAGCATTATTTGTGGCCCCACTATCAATCACGAAAACATCGGTATCTTGATTACGTAAATCTTGATTTAAAGAATCTTGATTATTAATTACATTTAAATTAATTAAATGTAACTCACTTGAGATACTATTCGGATCCGGTTGCGGCGCAGGACAGTTGCGAGCTTCATGTCCCGGTTTTTGACACCGGTAACAAACCTTTTTGTTACCGTTGAAGCATTTGTCCGCGGTGTGCCCATTCCAGCCACAATCCTTGCAGCGAACTTTCTTCTCTTGAATTTCTTTCTTGACATCTTGATTTTGTTTTGCAGGGGCCGTAGAAGTTGTCTTGATACTTGATTTATTACTTGATTCGTCGATGGACTTATACATAACATTACTTGAAGAAGAACTTGATATTGGAGCAGGTGATTTACCTGACTGAGGTGTAGAGGGAGTCGATGCTGCCTTCCGTGCGTACTCTTGACGTTTCGGAGCACTCTCCGACGGTTTAGCAGTTGTCGACTTCTTCCTTTCTACGTAATCCAAAAGGGATGTCCGTAGCATTTCCTCGGACAGGTCTTCTCCTGCTCGTGCACATAATGTGTCGATGACCGCCTCGAACGAAGGGTTTAATTTTTCAATATGCTTGATTAACCAGAAGGAGGGTGGAAAAACTTGACCAAATTCCACCAAACTTCGTCGAGCAGCATCGAATTTAGACAAAAACAAAATTAATTCGGTATTGTCTACATACTTGAGTTCATCAAGACGGTTCAGGACAGCAATCATGTTGCTACCGTACTGCCTCTTGAGCTCTTGATAAATTTCACATGCTGATTCAAGGTGAAAAATTAGCGTCTTGATCGGTTGCGCTACGTTCATCCGAATCAGGTTTTGAACTTGAGCATCGACTCCTCGGCAAATGTTCTCAGGTAGGCTGAGATGTTCAGCTCGAGGAAATGCGATCCACTCAATCGCATTTGCCGCCGCTAAGTCGTTCTTGATATCCCTCTCCCACATCTTGAAATTTTGCTTACCCTTAAGCTTCTCATTGTTACCATATGTACGCAATGGAATCAATGGAACCATTTGAAATTGGCCCATTGTCGGGTAACATTGATACTGAAACGACGTATTCGTTAGAGTATAAATGTTACCCGATAGTGTTTGATTCACATCGCGCACAAATGAGCTTGAGTCTTGAAATGACGCAGGGTAATTTGATATTTGAGGTGTAGGCATGAAGCCTACTCTTGATTCTTGAAAATTTGGTGCTAGACCAAAACTTGACTCTTGACCGACGTTAGTTAGTCTGGGAGGGGGAGCAAACTGACTTTTCGGCGACATTTTCGAAAAATCAAGCGCCGCGAGTGCGTTCGAAGCGGAATCTACGATCATGCTATCGACATTCGACAACGACTTAATATCTGAAATAACACTTGAATAATTTTTATTAATATTTACTTGACTTGAGATCGAAGACCTGGCAGACGGTGAATTTCTTGAACTTGATATTTCTACTTGATTCGACGAACTGCTTGACGGACTTGAGAACGACGTAGACGAGATTTCTTGACTTAGCATACGTAGCGGTATAACATTATCTTGAATTGACTCACTGGATGGTATAGACGAATGCCCTGGTTGAACTTTCTTGACTATCTTTCCGGAATCTGAGAAAGTAACTGTGATGGTTGGTTCAGCCACAGTGCTTGAAGACATCTTGATTTCACCAGCCATATCGGACAATTCTTGAACCAGCGGTAAATCTTGAATTTGGACGATCTCGTCTATCGTATCGGTTGTCACTGTATTCACAATTGGATTAAATGACACCTTCTTGACTTTTGACACCTGTTTCTTCTTCGTAACTGGAAGAGCAGGAGCTTGAGATCGGCTTTTACGTGTTTTCGGAGCCATAAAATAAAAGACAAAAACGGCAAACACAACCCGCGAATTTCTTGATACACAAACTTGAAAAATTAAGCGATCTTAATTTACGTACTTGAAATTTTTTTTTTTGTAACATAAAATACGAACGTGATTCTTGACGATAACAAAGGCGCGAACACGCGAACACACTTGAACTCTGCTATCACTTTATATCTAGAAGAGAAATTAATTACGAGCAACTATTTCAGTTCTAAATGTAAATATGCTTGATTTAACTCATAAAAGGAACTTGAACACTATCATAATAGAAAAACTAATTTATTATAAGAACGAGACATATTAAAATAGTATCGCCATATTGAAAAAAACAAGGTTGAATGAGCGTCACCTCTTGACCAGAAAAACAGAAAGAAAAGAAAAGACACAGATAAAAACGACAAGAACTTGACTGTGGGAGATCTTGATTGCAGTAGTACCAACTACTGACATCTAACAAATTGCCCTATGAAATGCTTGCTCTTCCTAATCTGATGTCAATGCGAATGACTCTTGAACGTCAGTGGGCTAATATAGTTATGTCAGACGCAGAAGATGTTTTAAAATTTACAAACCGTTATCAAGATGCCACAAAACGTTTGCTCTCTTCAGGTGTCAAACTAGAACCTGAGAGAATTGTTGATAATTATTGCATTGCTATGAAAAATCGTTTTCCTGAATGTAGTCGCCGTTTCGATTTACAGAATAACATCACAGTGAAAGAATGACTCAGTTGGCAATGAATATTGAATCAACTGAACGGGAGTCAAAAGCGCGTATCGATGAATCGAATCCTAATGCGTCTGTCTTAACTGCCACTGTTTCTACAGCAAATCAAAGTGTTTCAGTAAAGAAAATCGTTTGTTTTCGTTGTGGAAAACCTAATCATACAGCAAAAGAATGCACAAATCCCCGATGGATTTACTATAATTGTGGCAAATTGGGAAGTCACTCGTCAAAAGAATGCACAGCTCCCCCAGTTCAATTTCCATTTGGTGCTCGTTTTCCATCTGGTCGAATAGAAAAGCTGTCACTTCGTGGTTCATTTCGAGGTCGTTTGTCTCACAGAAATAATCGTAGAGGTTTTGGTTCCCAAGGCCGTAATTTTCGCAATCCAGGCCAACAAAAAGAAAACACATACAAAAAGGTAAAAATGACTGATGTTGACGGCAAAGAAAAATTTGTCATGTTGTCGGAGGCTGATGGACACGTGTTTGAACTACCTGAATCAAATTACACTAATGGTAAGTTGAATATGATTACATTTATTGGTGACTCCGGGGCTACAGAGCATATAGTAAAAGATGATTCATTTTTAAATAAAATAAATAAAATAGAGGGAGGTGAAATTCGTTGTGCTAATAAAAATCAGTCTGCAAATATAAAAATAAAAAGTACTGGTATTTTTAATGCTTCTGGTGAAGATGGTAAAAATATAAAATTACAAAATGTTCTGTATGCTCCAGATATTACAAGGAATATTGTTTCGCTTAGTAAAGTAGTCAACTCAGGAGTCATTGTAAGTTTATCTAAAGAAGGAATAAAATTGATAGATGAAAAACAAAATAAAACAATAAAAGAGGGTCCATATGATGGTAGGTTTTGGTATCTGAATTTTGAAAAATCTAAAAATTTGTCTGATTCTAATTATTGTCTACATAGCAAGTTTGCATCTAACCATAAAAAATCTAACCTTGGCCAAGGCGTCACAAATTCGTTTGCGTTTCTTGATCAACAAAAAAATAATAAAAATAACACTTTGGTTTCAAACGAAGGGAGCACCGTTTTGCTTTCACAGAACTCCCATGTTTCGCTTCATCAAAATAAGATTTGTAACGAAAGTTTAACTGCTGATGTAGAGGAGGAGCATAATTATGCTAAAAAGACGCTCAATGAAATAGAGCAAAAGGAGGAGCACAAGAGTGTCGTTCAACATGATGACACTTGTGCTAGGTCTCAAGAACACCAAAATTTAGCAAAGGAAAAGAAAAATGAGAATATAGAAAGTTTTAGTAACAATGATATAGACCCTATTAAAGCTAATAACTCTTTTGAGGAAGTTTCTAGGACGAATAATATGGACACCTCGATGTTCAAAAATATAAAAAGGAAATAAAGGCTTAATGTGGCATATTAGATTAGGGCATGTCTCAAAAACGTATTTACAAACTGCTTCTAAATATATCCCTGAATTAAAATATGTAAAATTTGATGATAATATCCAAAATTGTGAAGTTTGCATACAGGCTAAAGCCACAAAGAAAAGTTGCCCTTTTGTTCGTTTTAAAAATACTGAGCCACTAAAATTGATTCACACTGATGTAATGGGTCCTATTTCTCCCAGTAGTTTTCAATTTGGAAATAAATACATTGTGACTTTTACTGATGACGCTTCTCGATATGTGTGGGCATATCCGATGCCAGATAAAACAACTGTCCACTTAGCTATTTCTAAGCTTCTTGATGACATTAGAAAATTAAAAGGTCAGAATGCTTCTATAGGGGAATTTCGTCTTGATAATGGGACAGAATACTTAACTGAAAATATGAAAGACTTAATTAAAAAGGAAAAAATAATTTTAAGCCCAGTTCCACCGTATTCTCCAAATTTAAATGGAACAGCTGAAAGATTAAATCTCAGTTTACAGAGAATAATTAGATGTTTAATTTTTGACTCTGGGTTCTCAAAAGATATGTGGGCATGGGCCCTTAAATTTGCAGTGGATGTGCATAATAAAACACCAAAGAAGGCTTTAGATGGTAAATGTCCATATACTGAGTTTCTTCAAAAACCATGTACAGTAAAATATTTTAGGCGTTTTGGTTGTCTTGAACACATATTGAAAAATACTAATTTGGCAAAATTTGAAGAAAGAACAACAAAAGGTTTCTTAATAAGTTGCAATGAAGATTCTTATAATATTTTTATACCTGAGACAGGAAAATGTTTCAAAAGCAAAAATGTAGATTTTATAGAAAATAAAGTATACGGCGATGTTTTTAATAAACCTAAAGAAAAATCCGTTTTAGAAATGGAAGGGAGAGAAAAAGAAAATAATTTTTGGTTAGACCCATTAACTGATTCTCCTAACACTGATTCGCCAAGCAAATTAATTGAAGCTATAAATCTTACTGAAATTAATTGGGTTGATTATTTTGAAAATACTGATGACAATTTTGTAGAAATTTTAAATTTAGAAAATGATCCGTTGTCTTATAATGAAGCACTAACTCGCCCTGACTCTGAAAATTGGAAAAATGCAATCCAAGAAGAACTAAATTCGATTAATAAAAAAATACTTGGTGTCTAGTAAAAAGAAATAATATAGCATCTAAAAATATTCTGACTTCAAAATGGTTGTTTAAGAAAAAGGAAACTCCAGATAAAAATGTCATTCATAAAGCTAGATTAGTAATCCGTGGTTTCCAAGACAAAAATATTTATGATCGTACTGAGACTTATGCTCCAGTAATTAGACTTGCAGATTATCGTTTCCTTGTATCTATTGCCTGTAAATATAAATTAGAAATGCATCAAATGGACGTGAAGACTGCTTTTCTAAATGGTAAGTTAGATGATGAGATTTATATGTCCCTGCCTGATGGCATGATTGGAAAAGAAAATCTGAAAAATGATTATGTCTGTAAATTACAAAGATCTCTTTATGGACTAAAAACTAGTCCAAAGAACTGGTATGAAAAATTCAAATCTGAAATTATGAAATTAGGATTTACACCTTACCCGTTTCAATCTTGCTTATTTATTTGGAAACATTTAAAAAGTTTTGTCATTGTTGGACTTTACGTTGATGATCTGTTGATTGTAGGAAACAATACAAATAAAATAAAAAATCTAAAATTTAATTTAAATAAGGATTTTGAAATGGTGGATTTAAAGGAACCTAAAAAGTTTCTTGGCATTGAACTATTAAAAGACCCTGTTTCAAATTCAATTTTTCTACACCAAAGAAAGTTTATTGAAAAATTATTAAAAAGATTTAAGATGGATGATTGCAATTCTGTTAAAACTCCATGTGTTACTAATGAATCTGAGAGGAAAGGTATTAAAAGAAAAATTGAAAAATTGAATGATTCTGATTTGAAAGATATACCATTTTATCAATGTATTGGGAGTCTCTTATATCTAGCTAATGCAACTCGTCCAGATCTAACGTTTGTTGTAAATAAATTGAGTAGAAAACAATCAAATTATAACTGGGATGACTGGCTTGAAATAAAAAGAATTTTTCGATATCTTTCTGGAACAAAAAATCTTGGTTTAAAATTTGAAGGTCAAACTGATGAAATAGAATGTTTTGTTGATGCTTCTCTCGGCACAAGTGATGAATTAGGAAAATCTACAACAGGATTGATTCTGACTCTGTTTGGTGACCCAATTTTTTGGAGAACTAAAAAGCAAACCCATGTTGCATTGTCAACAATGGAGGCTGAATTTATAGCCATGTCTCTAGCAGCTAAAGAATTAATTTCATTGAGGGAAATGTGTAAGAGATTGATTAACTTAAATACTGTTCCAATCCTTTATGAAGATAATACAGCAGCAATTAGTGTTGCAAAATCTGAAGATTCTCAATCCCTCAAGCATGTAGTAAATTTATGCTATCATTATATTTGTTTTGAAGTTGCATAGAAAAATTTAATAATTAAATGGATTAAATCTGAAAATCAGCTTGCTGATATGTTTACAAAAGCTTTGGGCTATGAAAAGTTTCTAATGTTTCGTTCAAAAATTCTATTTCCCATTCCTTGAAGTAATTATTATTTTATTTGTTACAGTTTCACCTGCTGACGATTGGGGAACAAATGAATAAGACTGTTTACTCATGATCCATTCCTGTTTTTGTACTTTTATTAATCTTATTCTTACGATTTATTTTGTTACGTTCAAGTTTAATTTAGTCATTAGTTTCCGCTCTTCGACTACAACCAATGAGAAGGGAGCGACAGAAGACTGAACATATATACGTTCACTGTGATTCATTCTTTTGATTCTTTTGTTTTTGTTCTGAGTTGCCAATCTATGTGGCGTCGTTACATTCTATGACTTATGTAGACGATGAATGCTTTTGAGTTTTGGTTTTGATTGATTATTAATATGATAATGATTTGATTCTGTTTCTAATAAAAGGTTTCTTTCTAAAGTAAAATATTGTTAATTATTTATTCTCAATCAATTTTCTATCGGATTGAGACGATACACACAATAGTGGTTTTGGTGTCGCATCTATGTATAGCGCTGCCGACGCCACATGTTCTGCTTTTTAAAAATCTGATTAGAGGAAAAAATCTTTGACTATATAGCTTAATGAACTGCTAGAACTGATAAAATCTTGAAGGTAAACAATGCAGGCGTTACTTTTCGAAAAAATGAAAAAATTGCCAATTGCAATTGTTTATAAACAGTGGAGTACAAATTACCCCATTACGAAAAATCTGATAATTCCGATTGATCGATGTCGATTGATGTGGGGTAATTTGTACCCAATGTACACGCTCAGTGTAGATGTTCTAGGCTCTGTTTGATAGGACTACACCAACTTACACCTTTGACTACTTACACCAACCTACACCGAAAGGGCAATTCCACAAATGTAGGAATGTTATAATAGCTCTGTTTGATAGGATTACACTAACTTACACCAACCTACAACGATAGGGATATTCCTCAAATATTCAAGTAAAACTTGGCCCAAAGTCGCATAACATTCCTGCATTTTTGGAATCGCCCTCCTGATGTAGGTTGGTGTAAGTTGGTGTAGTCCTATCAAACAGAGCTATTTTGACTATGCCAAGTTTTACTTGAATATTTGTGGAATATTCCTACCAGTGTAGGTTGGTGTAAGTTAGTATTGGAGGATTCAATAAAACAGTAGTTAAACACGATAAGAATATATTTTGTATGTTCACCATATGAAATACAGAACAGAAGTGAACTCATCTTAACGTGAGTTCTTGACATACATAGTTTACATGAGTACGTGAGGTCACACAGAAATATTATAGTACATATTATTAACTGTAGAGTGTACCAAGGTTCAGACGAGATAGGATCATCATATATAGCTGGAATTCTAACACTCCCTCCTGGTACTCATCGTAGTCGACAGCTTCTTGAATATTCTACCATCATTGAATTTCGTAGGCAAACGAATTAACTTTGTATTCACGTAGAGAAAGTTGTCACTAAGAGAAAATTATTGAAGATAATTACGTACCTAACACATAGTTGAATATTTCTTGAATTATTTGATCGAAGAATTGTCACTAAGAAGTAATTAGTCGTAAAAATAATAAACGACATTAAGTTTATTCACAACCAACATGTATATGTACATATCACAACATTATTAGGTATTATTGAACACATCAATTTTACAGCAGTTAAATTATAATGTTGACTAATAAGAACTTTTTCAGCAAAGTGGAACTAATTGTATTTCTTGAGCTTTATTCACCACGTCTTAACGACATACGATTACTAGACATTCGGAATGTTATTAAATGAGAACACATCTAATAATTCAATTAGTAATATTCATAATTACATTACGGAAGCTTTCGAATAATTGTCGAGGAAGAGCTTTTGTAAATATATCAGCCAATTGTTCCTTTGTAGGAATTTTGAACACAAATTTGACAAATATATTACGTCTTTACTAGCTTGATTTAACGCAATATATTCAGCTTCCATAGATATGGTAGCAACACATTTTTGTCGTTTGGTACCCCAAGCTATTGAATCACCAAATATTTGAATTAAATAGCCTGATGTGGACAAACCATCTGGATCAGTCATGCCTAAAGAAGCTTCACTGTAACTAATGAAATTATGACCATTACCTTCGAAGTATATTCCAAGGTCTTTAGTTCGTTTTAAGTATTTCAACACACGTTCAACTTTAATCCAATCGTAAATGTCATAATCACTACATTTACGAGTTAATGTATTCACATAGAAATAAATATCAGGTCGAGTACACATAGTTAAATAGAGAAGAGCACCAACTACTTCTCGATACGGAATATGATGTTTTAAGTTCAACATTGTTTCAAATTTAGGTTCATACTTAGCTTTTTGATATGCTTGATTAGTGACCATAGGAATATCGCACTCCTTACAGTCTTTCATGCCGTACTTAGACAATACAGACTCGATAAAACGCTTTTGTGACAAACATTTTTTTTTGATTTTTATTACGATTAATTTCAATTCTTAAATACTTTTTAGGTTCACCCATAATTTTAAGCTTAAATTCTTTATTTAAACGATGTTGAGTTTCTAAAATTTTATCTTTATTATTTCTAGTAATAAGAATATCATCGACATACGCAACAATTATCACAAAGGTAGAATTTTTTTCCCAATAATAAATGTTAGCTTGACCTTCATGGACAATAAATCTCATGTCGGACATAGCCTTTTTGAAACAAACATGCCAACGTTTGGGACTAACCCAAAGACCATACAAAGATTTCTTTAATTTACATACATGTGTGCGTTTGAACTTATCGGATTTATTAACACCATCAGGAATTTTCATGTAAATATCTTTCTCAAGTTCACCATTAAGGAATGCTACATCCACGTTGGTTTGTATAACATCCCACTTTAATTTCTTTGCGATTGCCAATATAGCTCTAACTTCAGCAATACCTAAAGTTGGAGCATATATTTTGGAATAATCGTATACATTTTTATCTTTATAGACACGACTTACTAAGCGCGCTTTAAAAAGAATATTACCATTTCCTTCAACTTTTCTAACGAAGATCCACCTAAAATCAATAGTTTTAGTATACTTAGGTCTTTTAACCTAATCCCAAGTATCACTATCTTTTAAGGATTTTAATTCTTTATCTATTGCTTTTAACCACTCAGATTTATTTTTACGTTTGAACACATCATCTAAATTTTCAGGTACTTCATTTAATTTACACATCATAGAAAAATACTTCTTTTCAATTACTTCAGGTTTATCTTTAGGATTAATTATTTCTAACTCATTTTCAATTTTAGACTTACTGAAAGTTGTATCACTGAATTTGACTTTCTTACTTTTGGACACATAGACAATTTCTTCATCTAAATTACGTTTATTTGAGCTATTTTTATTTTGGATTAAATTGTCTGAAATATCTCCTGCAAAGTCAATTTCAGGGAATTGTTCATTTTTGTCCCAAGTATTAGTATCAAAAGTAGGGAAAAAATTTTTCGAAAAATAATCTAACGGAAATTTATCTTTGAACATTACAGATTCTGAAAATTTAACATCACTACATTATGTAATTTACCTGTTGTTGGATTCAAAAGTTGCCACGATTCAGCATTACATCCGATGAGAATACACAATTCTTCATGGCCTTCTAACTTTTTAACATTTTGTTTCTCATAAGGTATTTTTCGGTATGCCACACAGCCAAATCGATGAATATACTTAATTGTAGGAACTTTATTCCGAAGTAACTCATATGGGGTTTTAAATCCTAACTTTTTGTGAGGTAACCTATTGTAAATATGAACAACTTGGTTTAACGCAAGTTCCCAAAACTCAATAGGTAGACCACTATCAATGAAAAGAGCTCGAATTTTCATAAGTAAAGTTCGATTTACTCTTTCTGCCACAGCATTAAGTTGAGGACTATCAGGAGGACAAGTCTCGACAATGATACCCTCATTTGCAATAATTTTCTTCATAGACACACTCATATATTCTCAACCACCGTCGATACGTAAATAATTAATTTTAACTGAGCTATCACCAAGATTTGCTCGCATTACTTTTAAATATTCTACAAAAGTTTCAGCCACACAGGTTTTATCTTTAATACTGAATGTCACAGTATATCTAGAAAAATCATCAGTAAAAGTTATTATGTAAGAGCTTTCTGCCAGACTCCTACTGGTTTTATTGGGCCAATTAGATCGGAATGAACTCTTACTAAAGGTTTTGATGCGACATCATGCACAGCTTTATGAGGACATTCTGTTATTTTTGCCAAATTACATGCTTCACAATCTTTAATTTCATCAGCAAAATTAATATTTTCGAGAAATTTAAAGTTTTCTTTACTTTTTCTAAGTAGGCGACTGACACATGTCCAAGTCTTAAATGATAAAGAAGACCTAACTTCTTACGAATACTTTCTTTGTTGAACTCATCTATTTTCTTTAATTCTTCAATTGTAATATTAGCATTAATATCTAGAAATTCTTCTAGACCTTCATCATCAAGCTTTTGAATATTTGTATACCCTTGAGTTGAAATATAATCATGATCATGGTCATTGTCCTGACTAACATTTTCATTTTCTGACTCTGACCATACATCATGAATTTGAGCATATCCATGCTCTTTATTTATTTGTTGCTGACTAACAGCTTCTTTTTGTTTTGTCGCACAGACTTTTTCATTATTTTCACAAATTTTTAAATCTATAATCCAATAATTTAAAAATTTATGTCCACACAGAATAATTTCGCCCATTTTCTTATTTATTATTTTACACTCAGTATTTGTAAATATTGCATTGTAACCTAGTTTCGTTATTTTATGTAACGAAAATAGATTATCACTTATTTCTTTAGAGTAATTTACATTTTTCAACTCAAGTGTATTACCACTAAGATCTTTCACAAAGATAGAACCTTTATGGGTTACGTATAAGTTTGCAACTTCATTTTTATTAGCGCAAGAAATGATTTTTGGTTTCTTTAATTTTTGAACATTTTTCATAAATTTAAGATCGGACACAAAGTGATTTGTAGCTCCTGTATCACTAAGAAAACAAATTTCATTTCTCGGCTGTTCATTAATATACATACACTTAGTAAATTTTGATTTGGTTCTTAAAACCATCGCTTTACCTTTTGGGTTTGGAGACTGACTCCAAGAAAAACTTGAACTTTTGGATGAACTGGAACTTGACGTTGATGAGGATGACGACGAACGTCTTCTTGTAGATCGAGCACCATGTCGTTTGTTTTTCTTATGGTGCTTATGTGAATGCTTGGATTTGTGATACGACTTATGTCGCTTTTCTCTTCGTTCACTTTTGTTGCGGAACTGACCGGATATTTTGTTTGTTTCGGACTGACGGAAAGAATCGTTAATAGGCTCTAATCTAGTGGTGGCTTTGCATTCCGCTGCTAGATGACCATGCCTATTGCACTTATAGCACTTACGAGTAGCTAGGTCGAACTTATTCGCTTCATTACTTTCTCCTGCAAAATCAAACTTTTTGTTAAAATTGCCACTGTCTTTTTTTTTTAAAATTCGTATTATTAAATTTAGCTGCCTTAGCCGCAGCTTTATCTAACTTATACGTATTATTTCATTCTTTTAATAACATTTCTTCTTCTAATGCAATGCCTTTAGCTTGTTCATAAGTAATATCACACAGAATTTCACCATTAGGACCAACCTGTTTACGATCTTTACATTGTATTTTAATATTTGGAAATGGAATTATCATATGATTTAGGAAAGCTTCAAGCTTTCGTTCTTTGGACCAACCGTTAATAAATTGTTAATTTACGAGATAATTCCTCAAATTCTTTCAGCCATTCTTTTAATTCTATATTTTTAGGATTAAAAGTTTTCTGATAAATTTGAGTTATGTATGTGTCGCACACACGACCTTTTGGTTCTTTCATATGTTTAATTTTGAGGAAACACACTGTAGGATCAGATTCACCAAAAATTAATTTTCTATGAGTTTCATCCAGCCATTTACACAGAGTGGCTCGGGTGTCAATTTTAAGCTGAGTTTGATTTTCTTCTAAGAGAATAGGATTATTAATATCAAAAACATTTTTAAATTCGAACTGAGAAATATACATACTAAATTGATTATACCATAGTCGGAAATCGGTCTCCTTAGTTAATTTAACTGGAGTAATACGAACCTTGGTTGAAAAATAATAATTATGGTTATCCTTACCCCATGGCTCCGAAGACGAATAATGTGTACCAATATTCCTTTCACAATGTTGGATCGGGAGGTGCCTCTCTTTTTCTGCCGCCAAATGGTCACGTTCCTCTGCATCTCTTAATGCCTGATCTCTCCTCTCGATCATTTCTCGCATTCGACGCTTGTTTGCTTCTTGTACTTGTCTTTCTTCTTCTTTATGTTTTCTCTCTTCTCCTGCTTCCTGCTCTTTCTGTTGTTCCATTTGTTGTTATTGTTCGTCTCTCCAACATTGCTCCGACTCACGGATTCTGTCCGCATCCAAACACTTTTGCACTCTTTCGGCCACTACCTGATCTTCGCGTATTTGGCGTTGTCTCTGCGCCTTTGCGACTAAACTTTCCCAACGCTGCCGTTCCTCATTTGCAACTTCACGCTCTTCTCTCGCCTGTTTGTCCTTCCAAGTTTCTTCTTGGATTGTTTCCAAGCTAGTTTCGTTCGTCACCGGACAATAACTTGGAGTTGGCGGAGCTATGACACACGTAGGTTGTACTTCTGTTTTGGCTTGAGGTTGACTTACGGTAACTGTTCGTTGCTCCTGCTGATTTTGATTTTCACCAGAAAGAACTTGCGCATGTACGACTAACGTTTCTTGAGGTTGCCAAGTTTTCAATTGCACTACCTGTGCAAACGATCTTATAGCAGACACACCGGGGGTTTGAGTCGTTTTCGATTTTGTTGCGAACACACCAGCATTATGCTCCTGCATAATTCTTTTGTTACGTTGTTGGGCAGTTTCTTGAGTAAGATCAACTTCCATAGGAGCTGAAGTTGATTTACTGACCATAGCGGACGAACCAAGATTTTGTGGTACAACGGACTGACCGAAATTTTGCGTTGTTACCTGACTGACAGGTTCTACTTGACGACATGCCTCAGAACTCTGATTTTCAATCAAGATACTTTGGCATATCTTCTAGTAGTCCTCGGTTACAATAGCAGCTAAATTAATGTCATATGCCATGACATTTTCAATGGCCTTTTTGAATGCCACCATTAATTTAGCATTTTGCAACGCACGCTCCATTTCGTAATCTGTTCTTGCATAAGTAGGGGCTAACAGATTTAAGTTCGAACTTATGGAATGTCGAGTGTTAGACAAACTGAATAATGGTTGTGTGGTCGAACTAATCGTATTTTGGTAACTCTGTTGACTAGAATTTGGTAATAAACGTAATGGCACGGTAAGCCCTGGAGGTGGGGGAGCATTTTCATTCGCCATCTGATTTGGTGGTATCTGAAATAATATACGTGAACACACACGAAAATTAGGTTTTTACAGTCACCGCCAATGATCATTTATAATACTTCAATGGAATGACAAAAGTCACATAATATAATTAGACAAACTCATCATACGACACACGTTTGCAAATATATTGCCTTCTTTTATCTTGCATACCATCGAATAAATTTCATAAGGTGCCTACTCCCACAGATATGTAGGTCTAAGATGCTTTATGCCTGGACAGGACTTTACACCATGGTATATCATTGCACTGAAGGACTTGATTACACACAGATGAGCACTAACTCATACCCAAATACATCCTTAGGATTCGGGATTTACTCGTAAAAACGAGAATTCATTCAAAAATGATCGAAAAGAACGAATATTTTAAAGTTACAATACACAAATTTTTCACACAGAATATACTTTTCCCCGTTAATTAAGTACTTCAGTACCTAGCCTCCATTTTTACACTTTCCAAAAATTTATTCAGATATTTTTGACTGACAACTGACATACGTCCCAGACACACTGAAGGATGTTTTTAGGTAATTCGTAGACACACTTTATTTTCTAAATTGTCACTAAGACCACAATTAATTATATATCACTTAGAAATTCAATGATTATTACTTACCCTTATGGTCCTTGTTTTGTATCGGGAAGTAAACTTTACCAACGCCAGACTATCACTGGATTCTTATCCGCAACACTTAAAATACACTTTATCACTATTTTATTGCACGAGGATCTAAATTATTATTATTAATTAACTCTGCGATGCTACCATACTGGAGGATTCAATAAAACAGTAATTAAACACGAGTAGAATATATTTTGTATGTTCACCATACGAGATACAGAACAGAAGTGAATTCATCTTAACGTGAGTTCCTGACATACATAGTTTACATGAGTATGTGAGGTCACACAGAAATATTATAGTACATATTATTAACTGTAGAGTGTACCAAGGCGGAGAAGAAATAGGACCATCATATATAGCTGGAATTCTAACAGTTAGTGTAATCCTTTGACTATATACATACTGGACTGCTAATACTGATAAAAAGCTGTGTTCAAAACAAACAAGCGTATCCCTGTTCAAAATGTTAGTTCATTATCAAATTTGTTAATACTTATTGTCTTTTCCTTTGACTAGGTCTCTTCTTACCACAATTATTGCTTTTAATTATGAATTAAATCGGTAATGTTGTAGTTTTATAAAACTCAGAAGTTCAATAATTTTAGTTAAATCAATTTAAAATTTGATTTATTGATGCATAGCTCTTATTGGTGGATATGCCTAAATTTATGCCAACAATTTTTTCAATCTTTAAATTCCCATTTTCTTTAATTATACCTTCTAATTTTTCAATTTTCAAATATAAATAACCTAGAACGTTTCCCAAATGGTCGGGAACATTTTGAGCCTACCAGTAAACTAACATTTTGAACGGGGATACGGGTGTCTGACTCAGCTTCACCGGTTGTTCATTAGATTCTGTGTTATTCTTATCAGTATTAGCAGTCCAGTACGTATATAGTCAAAGGTGTAATCCTATCAAACAGAGCTAATGATGCAATAGTCAAAAAGAAGAGATTTGGCAACATGGTTTTGCTCATCTCGGTTACAAAAAGGAAGTACGCTCTCTAGTTTGGGTAATTTGTGTTACTTACGATAACCGTCTATGATAAAACTTTAGTACGATATAGTCAAAGGATAAAACTAAATTTTTCATTAATGATAGTATACGTTGTTTTCATTTGTACCAGAACTGCTTATGTTTTTCAGTTACCTATTGTCATTAATTCTCTAAGATGGCTTCATGGTGTGAAAGTATAAACTTAACTTCTTGTATATGGTTCAACGACGGAACAGAAAGAAAAAGAGTGACTGCATCTATCATTGCTGGACTGCTTGTAAGTTTGACGTTTCTTTTGAAGATTCTTGAGAAATTACGCTTCACATCCGAAGTCCTTAAAGTTTTTCGATATTTATTGCTTCTTTCGTTAGAAAATTACCTATAGACTCATATTAATGTACTCGAGTATTCATTGTCAGTCTTCCTTCGTGGGTAAATTTTAGATAAGTCCAGGTCAAGTTTCCTGATTACTCATTTCCCCAAGGTTTTATACAACCTTATATTGAATTATCTTAGCTGATGTAAATAGTACTTTCTAAGCAGTTTTTACGTATCTACTCGTACAAAATCTTATAAATTTTTGTTAAATTTGTCTCTAACATGTTAATTAATTGCAGTTTTTCATTGGATGGTGGCTCATGATCGACGCCAATGTAGTACACCCAGAGTTAGTTAACATCGGATATTACGTATGGGGCACTCTGGGAACAATTTCTTTAATAATGTAAGTATCAATTAATTTTTCAAACGTCAAGACCGCATTTTTGTATTCTATTCTTATCAAATAGGGTTAACATCGTACCGAACAGCCAAATTAACGGCAGTTCACTTTACGATGGCGGAATTATCACGGGAAATACTGCCAGAGCTTGGTTGTTTGTCGGATTTGTTCTTGGATTTGCATCGGTTATTGCATCGATTTGGATTTATTTCATGGATTTTCATAGCAAAAATAACAGTAAAGGTACGTATTTTTACATAATATCCTAACCATTTCTTATTGTTCCTTAAGATTAAGTAAATTTTTGCTTTTACAGCTCCAGCAGTTGAGATTCTCATGCAAAATGTTTTAATATTCGTGAGTTCTATTATCTATAAATTCTATCGCCAGGAAGAGGATAGTACATTTTAATGACCAGCTAATCAGTCGTTTGTTTTTATTTATTAGTATAAATTAATCTTTATTTAAATTTTAATTTCCTTTTTCCTAATAAAATGTGTATGTTCTGTATTATAAAAATGTCTGCATAAATTTTTTAGTAAATAAAGTCATAATAAAGTTTATAATCGCATTTAAATTTAAAAAAATGTTCAACTTGTATTTTACGCTGAAATTTTGTTCCGTCAGTTTTGTCATTTATCCGGTCTGGTTATGATGTTTCATTTTTTTCAAAATCGTGTCCATTTTATGTTTAGTAGTCATTCCGGCTAATGGAATTTTACTTTTGCCATACTAATTTAGAGTAGCATTTCCCGAGTTCTTCATACTTTAAATTTGATGTTTGGACTGTATTAAAAATCATAAAAATTGAAATTAAGTGTGAATTATTTAATGACACGCATGTTTGACTGTGTGTCTGAAATACATGATAAACACTGACACAATTTGATCTTTTTAAAAAACATTTCGACGACGAAACAGATTTAGTTTTACGCAGGTTTTCTTGGAAGTTCCAAGTTTTTGGAAGTTTAATTTTGATGAAAAATTGAACACCAGCCGTACAAACGTTGAGTGATCGATCGAAACAAAAATCAGGGAAATTAAAAGTTCAGTGTGTAAAACTGTTTGTTTTTTTTCTAGTTATGTAACACAAGCCATAACTGCTCTCTCTAAAAATAGTCCACATCAAATTTAAAAATTCTAAAACATGAAAACACCTCCAATGAAGGATGGTGGGCCTGGATTGCTCCCGCGTTAGCTAGAATCATGATTTACACCAGATCGTTCCATTTTTTGGAACAGTCAACATTGACAATAAAAAAATTGCTTCTTAGTCCTGCTCGGAATCATGTAAAATGAAATGTCATGGGAACAATGGAGAAAGTTGGGAGAAAAAATGTAGAAAAGTTTGTATACAAGAATATAGTTGTAGAAAACTGGGGAGAATAGTGTAAAAGATGAAGCGATAATTCTAGTCAGAAATATGCATAAAATTAATCGACCTCAGGATGTAGGGAAGTGTATTAGTTCAAATTTCATCTAAGTTACATGCTAATAAGAGAAGAGATCTAGGACATTCGTACGAGGAGGGTTCTGAGGGACCTACACTGTGTATTTTAAATACAAATAGAAAACGCACGTTCATCTAAACGCTTTTACGAGAAATGACACCACTTTTGTAGCGACCGTCCCCGCTCATACGGTACCAAATTAAAATTTTCTAGCCCTACAACTGTGCCTATTGCCAATAATGAGAAATTTTCTCTTCAAATAACTGAATTAAATGAATAAATAATTATGTACTTAATCTTAGAAATTTTGAAATCACAACAAACACGAATTAAACTGATGGAAATGAAATTGAAAATTGTATGGTAACTCCGTAATGGGGACATTTCATCTTAAAAGGGGTGCCATTTTTTATTTCGTGTGCGTCCTTTATTGAATTAAATACTATGTGGGGACCTAGACCCTCTTCCTTCAACAAAGAGTGGGCCTTAGAAATAACATGTGTTTGTTGTTGGTGGTGATATTATGATGAGGGGGGCGTCAGAAGGGATGGTCGAGGAGATGTGGACCCCTGCTTTCTTACGATCGAGCTATCTATCCCCTTGGAAGAGATGATGGAAAAAATAAATATCTAGAGTATAGTTTGGTATTTGTTTTCAAGATAGGTAATCAGCAGAATATTTTTAGTTATTTTATCCTAACGGCTAACGACGATTAGTGAGAGAGAAGAAGAAGCGGATTATGACAGTCGAACATTTTAATGAAATACTAACTTTCTCAAGAAGACGAGAACCACGCTTGCATCAATTCATAGCATATGAAAATGTTATTTGTGGGTTACATCAAGAAAAATATCGTGTACCTTATCCACATCCTCATTCATGAAAACGCGGTGCAAATTTAAAACATCGTTATCTTATGATTCACAAAAAATTTTCGGTAAACAATGGCACAGCGCAGAGGAATCCGCAGATATGAAAGGTTTTTAGAAATCTAATTGGACCTCAAAAGTTGTACCAGTAAAAAATTAACGATCGTATAAGTTTTTAAATTGACAATAGGCAAGGCGGTGCTCCTGATCCATATATATGTTTGGATGCCTAATTTATCGGTCTCTAATTTGATATGATATTTGTGTACGTATAAGTATTGTCTACTATTTCACATTACCAATCGTATTTAATTGTAAAATACTTTTGAAGAGGCTTCAACAAAGGCGAACGTAGAAACTCATCAAAATGGAAATGGTACGGGCATAAAACCTCCAAATTCATTATCAAGCCGTTGTATGACTTTTAAGGGCATTGTCCAGAAAAAAAGTCAAGTGTTACCGACTGCGTACAGAGGAGGTTATATGTTTGGTATGTCTATCTCCGGAACTAACGGAATTTCGTTCGCTCAGAATAAGTGTCTTATTTCATAGATTTTAATGAAAGTAGGCTCAAAATGCTTCTGACCACTCGGAGAATATCCTAGGCTATTCATATTTGAAAATTAAAAAATTAGGAGGGTGTAATTGAAGAAAATGAGAATTTAAAGATTGAAACAATTATTGTCATAAATTTAGGCATATCCACCAATAAGAGCTACTCGTTCAAATCAACACAGTCAGTTTTTTATTTTATTTTATTTTATGGTTTTTTCTCATTATTTTTCGATTCTTTAAATACACCATTTTTTTCAGGTATCCAGATTTATGATGATTGGAATGAAATGAGGCCAGTAAAATAAGGTTGAAATGGAATTAACAGTACTTAACCAAAGGTATTATTTGGCGGAAATCTATGCGAGCCCCTTAATAAGTGATAAAAATGATTCACCCCATAACATGTGGTTCCACTAGATGAGGGGACTTTTAACGTGTGAATAGTTTTCGTTTTTTCAATTTTCCGCAATAACTAAGCGATATATACAATAAAAAAATTTAGCATAAAGTTAAAGAATATAAAAATTGAAACAGAGGTTTCTATCTATTTTTTTCATAACTATGATAAAGGCTGAGACACAGGATAGTAAAAATGTATGGGTTTTTTGAAATCATTCTCCATTAATTTTTCATTGTTTAGCTGAAAATAAATGTAGACTGAAAGATGGCTAAACAAATTAGCATACTGATTTTTTTTTCGTCTGTATTTCGACAATACATCGTGTTTGAGGCCTGTAAATTTAATCAATTCATAGTCTTCTTCGCAACGCAAATAAAAGCCGTTAGAAAAATCTTGCAAAACTTATAATTTTTTTCATTATTTTTCAGCGATAGTTCGTTTTCTTGACTAGGGACACGATATGTGGACAGATACGAAATATAATGTACTACAGACCCGTACAGACCAAATATTGATGGGAAATATCAGTATGCTACTTTTTTCGGCCAACTTCACATTTATATTCATTTTCAGGTTCTCAATAATAAAAAGTGCAGATTATTATGATTTTGAAAAAAATACCCTACTTTACCATTCTATATGTTGTGTCCCTTCATTAACACATTGGTAGTATATTTGTAAAGTACTTATAAGGTAACTTGTGGTGGTGGTAATTTGAAAATGTTATGTTTATAGCATATTATGATATTCCGTATTACGAGATGCAGATTTTAGGACACAATTTTATTTCATGTGAAAATATGTAAGCCCCTATGATAGCTATGAAAAAAAAAACTGATACTTTGTTGTTTTGAATCTTCTGAAAATAATTTTTGTACGAAAGTAGGTTTATTCAGATTTTTTAGCAGTTGAGGAAAAGTGAATGAAAAAACTAAAAATAGTCGCACATAGCCCCCTCCCCAGATAGAAGCACAGGCAATGTGATTGAGCATTTTTATTACTTACTGAAGGGTCCACCCGCCAACAGATTTCAGTCGTAAAAACTTTTTTTTTACTATCATAATTCAATTAAAAACCTAGCTTTATTATACTAAGCCACAATATTATTATATTTACGTCATATTATAATAGTTTTCGTAGCAATTAAATAAGTTAGGTAGGTTAAAAACGAGTTTAAAAAAAAATACGCTTTTATAATTTGAAGAAGAAAATAACGACGAAAGAGAAAATAAAATTTCTCACTTTTTTTCCCAGACAGAAACAAACAAAAATTGAAAAAACAACTGATAAAAACAGATATAAGTGTATGTGTGCGGGTGTCGTAACACGTGAAAGAAGCGCTGAAGTTGGTCATCTGGTGTATTTCAACAAATTGAGTGAGTAGAATAAAAGCGTATAATAATAAAAATATAATGCAATATTCCTACTGAATTCAGCTGTCTTCAAAACCCTACTGACTTCTTTCCTGAAAGAGAGAGCAAATAATTCATGCCCTTCTCAGCTTCCGAAAAATTAAAAACCAGAGTAAAGTGAAGAAAAATTACGCAAGTTCGTTTGACATTTTCTTATTTACCATTTTTCAAAAACTACATTTAAGGATCTCTAATTTGTCCTCAACAATTCCATAACATTTAATCGCTCAAGAATTTCAAGATTATATAATGCTTCCGAGTTTCCTAGCTGCCATGTACTATAGGTAATTTATAAAAACTTGGTCAAATGTCGTGCCGGATCATCGTTTTCTGATATTATTTACGAAAGAATGATCTTTCGACTTTACTCACATAAATTAATTCGATTAACGACACGATTCAATGAATTCGAATTTTCTAAATATTCATAATCATAATTCCATTTGGGTTGCGAGTGTTGTGACCAAGGTTGTGAATTATGAGTTCGATAAAGTGTAAGTTCGAAATTTTTCTAAATCTTAATAATTTAGTTCACTGAAGTCTACAGTAGCCACAGCCACTTGATCGCTGTGACCTAGGAGAGCTTTAGCCAAGCTTTCGCGACCATGGGTGTAGTCAAAGATGCGGCAGCGGGTTCCATCGATAGTAAATTTCTCAAATTTTTATAAATTTTCAAAAATGATGAACAAAAAAAGTCATCAGATTGAATTGCCCCCCTCACCCTTAAAGAAATCTTGATAACACCACCGTAAGTGACTAGCATTTTAGTTTTCATATCACGTGCATTGATCTCATTCTCATCGAGTCTTTTTATCCATCAGCCATGAGTCATTCTAAAATTTCTAATAAAAAAAAGTGAGATTCCAATTCGAGAATGACGTGAGAGACGAGAGTGACCTTCAAAAAAGTTTTCATTGTTGTCGTCTGATAAACGCCTGATAACACGTGATAACGTGTTGTTTAACACTTGACTGCGACCAAAGAGTAAAGAAAGACTAAAGACTGCGACGCGCGCTAAGGAATCGGTAATACTCGTTGAAAATTTTCGAACTTACTGACGAGTGAATTAGCGTACACAACCGTTTACGGTTTACCTTACCTTTAGTCAACTTTCAAAACCAGTACAAGTTACTACAAAGCAAGTGCTGTTCGATACGAGATCATACTCTCTCACTCCATGGTGCAAGTGTGCTTCTGATTGTTATCGGTATCGCTAGCTGAGATTGTGTCGGCTCATTTTTCTTTCTTTATTGAAGACGATTTTCTTTTCTCCATTTTTATAGTTTCACGGTAAGAAATTATTCGTTTTATTAATCGACTGTATCGCGGCTTTCGATCGTTCAATTTATCTTATTCCAGTTTTCGAACGTTCATGCTTGTGATTTTGCCATTTTGCCTCCATAATTTCATTTCGTTGTTCTAACTGAAGTCATTTCTTTGGTTTTGAAGCTCTACAGACTCCAAAATTACAATCATTTTATGTTGTGTTACAGTTTTGTTTAAAATCATCCAATAGTATCTCGATCTATCTGTTATCGGTGTTGAGATTTCGTTTAAATTAGATCCATCGTCGTTTTTCTTTTGATGGTGTTTATACTACTAATTAACCTTTCTGAAATGAGTAATCGTGACATTGAATTCATAAAAATCTCTCAATAAATTATTTTAAAATTGAAAAACTTGTCAGCACTATCGCTGTCTTGCTTAATCGACAGATTTCACGCACCGAATCGTGCCGTAAGAGTAATAAACTATATAATGTGCTGTGTGCTTGAGAAAGGTTAACTAATGCTAATTCATTCATAAACGCATTACCACGCTTCAAAACTGGCTATTAGTTCCTTTTTAATTTCGAATGGAACCTCTGTGCGGATAATTCAAATTAAAACACTTCTAAATTCGGTCTTCGTAGCGCCAACGAAATAATGTAAATTTTTACTTGTTTGTCTGTGTCTTTCATGAAAAAAATTTTGCACTAATTGAAGGGAATTTTTCCGGGGAGATTTTCCATACGGTTAGGTAATGGTGTGCATATGATATACTGAAGTAGAACCAAAATCCACTTTTTAACATTGTGGTCTAAATGTATTAATTTTTTCGTCTATATAATTGTTTAAAGACAGGACCTGTTTCGTTTGGTCGAATTTTCGTTTGACTAGGTTTCAATTTTTAGACTGTTTTTTTCTTTATTTGTATATTTGTACCTCGCGTCGTTCTTTTACCTGATTAGAGGTAGTTATCGCAGAAAATGTTGTGAAAGGAAATCACTTTGTACATTTTAGTAAATATTTTTATGGATATTTTATCATTTTATGACTGAATAGCCTACTTTCATTTTGTCATTATACAAAAATTATAGCAGTATGAAATCCAACTAGTACCTATTATGTTTAATTTTTTTTATGTCTTGAGAGTTTTTGAAGCATGTTGAGTCCGAATTTTGACCTTAAGTATTAAAGGCACCTTGAATTACTTGTCATGCTAGGTTTGAAAATCGTATATTGCTTCTATAATGTACCAACCATAATATAAAATTGCAGAATGTATATAAGAGGCTTTTTTCTTGCAGTTATGAAGAAAAGGAAGAGTGTAACTATGGAACTTTTCTCTTGTGTCTTGTTTTTTATTTGGGACCGGTTAGGGGTCATTGGTAGATGTGTGGTTATGCTACATGTGTAATCGATATAGTAGCTCCAAAAGTTGTTTGATCGAAGTACATAATTTTCTGTTTAAATCCATTCTTTGTTGTATTTACTTCTTAAGAAGAAGCAAGAAAGGGAAAAAAATAGAATGGAAAATTTGATGTACTTGTAATTCATAAATGTTACCCTAATTAAGGAGGTAAAATTGGAGGCAACATTACTCGAACGAGTGTCATGACCACAATTATGTCTTGCTCGGCTACGTTTAACTGTTACTCACGGTTGAAAATTTTTTATTATAACCCGAAAAGTGGGATTTCGCCCATGGAAAAATTACCTTCATACATTAGTACTTCATTATTAATGCCTCAGTCTTGAATTACGAGTATTTAAGTAATTGAATCGAAAAAATTTCTTTCTTCTCAGCGTCACTTTCGGTTGAACATTTTTCTTAAAAATCGTGAGAAAACTAATTTTCTCTCTAATTTAAACCAAATAATTCCATGTTTCTTGTTTTTTGTTAGAGTTTAAAGTTTTTTATTCTTAGTAAAGATGAATTTTCCTTGTCTCATTGGTGTTGGAAAAAGAGAAAAGAAGAGGCGTAAATGGAATAAAATTTTGGGAGAGGAGCTCAGGCCTCTGCAACTTTTTCATTAGATGAAAATGAGTATAATTTTTTCTTTCCGACCGTAATGTTTTTGAATTTTTTCTGTGAAGTTATATTTTTAGGGGACATTTTTCTGAAGCTCCCCTAAAGATTTTTCGAATCTCCTAGGGCTATGTGAAGAAAAATTTTATACTAAAATAAAACCTTTTTCTCTTGTAGAAAATCCTTCGACCTTTCTTCCGGTTCTCGTTAGTGTACCATTCTAAATTAGGCTTATATTTATTTTGTTTCGAATTTTCTGTGAACGTTTAGCTGCTACTTATTGAATTTTTGCTGAAATATTCTACATTGACTAAAACAAAGCTTCCATATAATTAAAATTCTGAGAAATTCATCATTTTTGAATAATGTACCGATAGAGAAAGCAGTTATATATATCAATTTTCATGATTTGATCGTACATGTACTAGTCAGCGTAGCATAAATCCTCGAGATCCCTTAAATTCTATCAATTAAGTTTACGAATTTTTCTTTGAGTTGAAGAGGAATAGTGTTGAGAAAGCAAAAATGTCCCTGTTCATTTTATCAACTTTCTTAGAAGTGATAAAATGAATGATTTATAGACATTATGTATTCTGATTGCTCTTTCATATTTTGAATTCTTTTTGTTGTTTTTCAGTTGATTAATAAACTGCGATTGGAAATATACTGTGTTTCTTAATAGGTTATGAGCTCAGGCCCGTTTCCACTGCGCCCATATAGCTCTACCGTGTTGGTGAAATTAATTTGTTAAAAATCCGAAAATACAGTGAAAAATAATAAGTTCATTTTTTCATATGTTTTTGGTGTTGTGTTAAATAAAATAAAATACAAAAAAAAAAAAAATGAGTGAAAATAGTGATTGGAGATTTTTAAAATTTGAACGTTTTGTGGGGAAAAATTTCTCTGTATGGAAGGATCGGATGCTTAGTGCATTGGATGTGCATGAACTACGTAGTATGTGATTGATCCAATTCCTGCTTCACTCGATGAAACCTGGAAGAAGAAAAATGCCATTGCAAAGAGTGAAATCATTTTTCATCTTGGTGATGATTTCGCAAGAGAAGCAGCAGCTACTGAACATGCCAAAATAATCCTGGATAACTTGAACAGTATTTATGAGCGAAAAAGTTTATCCAGTCAAATTGTTTTACGTAAGCAGCTCTTATTTCTGAAATTGATAGAAAATATATCTCTCCTTACTCATTTTGCAATCTTTGAAGGGATTATTGCCGATCTAAAATCAACTGGAGCGGTTTTAACAGATAATGACATTATTTGTCATTTATTATTAACTTTGCCTGCAGAGTATGATGGAGTTATCAGAGCAATAGAAACTCTAACTGAGGAACGAGTTTCTACTGAGTTCATCAAAAATCGACTTCTTGAGTGTGAAACTAAACTGCGTGTGGCAAAATTATCAGATTTGAAGATGCCATTACAAGCTCTTTCTGCTACATTTTCACAAAAATCATCAAACAATAAATTTAAAAAGTGGATATCTAAGAATATCCCATTCAAGAAAAATGATTTTAGAAAACGCAGTAACCGCAAGAAATTGGACTTGGAGAAAAAATTTTGCAAGTATTGTAAATGCCTACGCTTGCACAAAGAAGAACACTGCTTTAACAAACCAACAGCTGAGAATAAAAAGGGGTCAGATGTAGCGGAGAAAGATTCTAATTTGGCATTGTGCTTTATGCTGTCATCACATGAAAATGAACCCACACTCAATCTGTCCAACATCAAATTTCTTCTTGACTCTGGATCAACTGACCACATCATCAACGACAAATCTGTCTTGTCCAATGTGAAAGTACTTCTAACACCTATGCAGATAAAGATTGCAAAAAGAGAGCGTCCATCAGAGCACTGAAAACTGATGACATCGAAGAAACGTCAAATTGTGGTTTGGCTGGAATAATTCATGATGTTCTGTTTGTTCCTGATATCCCACACAATCTCCTATCTGTGAAACAGCTAACCACAAAAAGCTTGGAAATTGTTTTTCAACCAAAAGGTGTTGTTGAAATCAGACAGAAAAATGCTGTCATTGCCACAGGTATGGAAAAATCCATTTGTAAATTATTTAAAATTACTTTTACTTGAAGTAAAAGCTGTTACTTAGACTTAGGGCATAACAAAGATATTAATAATGATTTCGAGTTATGGCATAAAAGGTTAGAAATTTGCACAATTAATTAAAAAATGAAATGGTTATTGGTATTGATACAAAAAATCTAAAATTCCAAAATACCATTTGTGTGCCCTGTACTCAAGGTAGACAAATAAATTTACCATTCAATAGAATAAAATTAGACAAACCTACTCGCCCTTTAAATATTGTCCATAGTGATGTTTGTAGTCCAATTACTCTTCCCTCAATTATTGATAATAAAAATTATTTTGTTACATTCATAGATGGGTATACACATTATACCATAGTATATTTATTAGAGAATAAATCTGCGTTATTTGAAAAATTCAAAGAGTATGAGACGAAAGCCATAGCTCATTTTAATTTGAAAATCAATTCTCTGTATTGTTACAATGGAGTTGAATATTTTTCAAATTTGTTTCAGTCTTTTTGTTCGGAAAGAGGAATTGCATATCATCCAACAATTCGTTATACACCACAATTAAATGGAGTAGCTGAGAGAATGAATCGTACATTAATAGAAAAAGCAAGGGTGATGATTCATAATGCAAAATTACCTCAAAAATATTGGGGAGAAGCAATATTAACTGCTACTTACATTGTAAATAGAATTCCAACAAATGCTCTTAAAATAAATAAAACTCCATTTGAAATGTGGTGCAGTAAAAAATCCAATCTTGAAAATTTAAAAGTTTTTGGTTGTACTGTACTAAAAAGATCCTATTGTCAAACAAAAATTTGAAAATAGGACATTAGATTGCATTTTTGATGGTTATGTTCCAAATGAGTACAAACGAAAAGTAAAAAACCAAAACAAATTTATAACTGCTGGAAGCATTAGTCGAATTGAAAATGCAATAATGCCACCCGAACTAGACAAGGAAATTGAAACAAGTGAAACTGAAGAGTTCTATTTTAGTGATGAAAATTTTCCAGAGGAAATTATCACACAAATGCCATCAAGTGAATGTAACAAATATTTCATTAAAACAATGGTTGAGAGGGAGAGTGAAAAATTGAATAAAGATAATGAAATTAGGTCCAGTGGGTGATTAAGATCACAAACAAAATGGTTCGGTAATTGTATTAGCTACAATGTTATACAAAGTATAGCAAATAATTTACCACAAACATTTTCTGAAATAAAATCTCATCCAGACAAAATAGAATGGGAAAAGGCTTTTGAGAAAGAAGTGCAGTCCTTAATAGAAAATAATACTTGGGATTTGGTTAAACTCCCTGAAAATGAAAAGGTAAACATTATAGGCTTTAAGTGGGTTTTCACTATAAAAATGGATGAAAATGAAAATCCATGCATGTATAAAATGAAGGTAGTAGCTCAAGGTTTTTCACAAAAATATGGAATTGATTATAATAAAACATTTGCACCTGTTGCCAGAATTTCAACATTTTGTATTTTAGTGTCTATTGCAATTCAGTATGACCTTTTGCTTAACCACATGGATGTAACAACTGCCTTTTTGAATGGTGAATTAGAGAAAAAAATTTATATGCGTGTACCAGAAGGCATACCTGCTAAAACAGTTGACGTATGCCTATTAAAAATATCATTATATGGACTTAACCAGTCTTTGAGATGCTGATACAATAAATTTGATAGTGTTGAAAGATCTAAATTTTAAAAATTCTAGATTGTATTATATGTTGATGATATAATTATAGCATGTAAATCTCAACATACTATGCAACAAATTAAATTAAAGCTTAAAGAACACTTTAAAATGGTTGATGTAGGTTCTGTAAAATTATTTTTGGGTATTAGAGTAACTCGTGGTCCAAATTACATTGCCCTAGATCAATCAGTGTATTTAAATAATGTATTAACTAAATTTAGAATGGATGGATGTAATCCTATAAGTATGCCACTAAAAACAAAAATTAATCATGAAGAATTAAATTGTGACATTGATGGTGATAAACCATGTCAAAATGTTATTGGTTGCTTAATGTATGCAATGGTGTGTACTAGACCAGATATTAGCTTCTGCACAAACCTATTAAGTCATTATCAAACAGAAAATAATCCTTTGGAATGGCAACTATCAAAACGAGTATTGAGATACGTAAAAGGTTCAGTAGATTTGAAATTAATTTTCAACAAAATGACTGATAATGTAGAAAAATGTATAGGTTATGCAGATGTTAGTTTTGGGACGATGAAATAACATGTTGTAGTACCACTGTTTTTTTATTTGAGATGTTTATGACTTGTCCAATTATTTGGAATACAAAAGTTCAACGTTGTGTAGCTTTATCAAGTATGGAAGCTGAATGCATTGCAGCTTCTGAAGCAGTATGTGAAGCATTATAGTTAAAAAATTTGCTCAAAAGCATAAATATTGAAATACATTCTCTTATCAAAATTTATGAGGATAATCAAGGCTATTTTCTTTTGCAATTAATTTTAGCGACTTTTTTTTATTGAAATATTTCCCTAATATACTTTCCATTCATTTACAAAACATGAAAAAGCTGAAAGTAGTTCCACGTTTGAGCACCCTAAATGAAGCAGATGGTATAGGGGTCATGTGTTTTCATCACTTATTCAGTAGTCAGCCCCCTTTACCTTTCAGGTTCTGAAATAAAATCTGTAAATATTTGTCTGAGTAAAAAAAGGCCAATGGCCCATGTCAGTTGGAAAGAATGGTGTTGTCGAGAAAGATGAGTGAAAAATAGTTCAACAAAATTGAAAGAAGATTAAAAATCAATAAAAAGTATCCTACACTTTTTTCTACAGGGATATAATTTAGGCTCAAAAAATTCAAAAAATACACAATTTTCCACACTTACCACATTCCAGTAACACCGACTCAACTGATTTTTCATTAAATATTTCCAGAATTACCAAATTTGGAAAATGAGAAAATTCAATAGAATGAACAAAATCAAAGCCACATAGGTATTTGCAACTGCAAAAACTCTAAAATTGAATAACAGAAAATGAAAGGGAATAAACGAAATAGCAGCTACATATGTTTGCAGCTGTTCACTCACCCAGTCACACAATTTATTTGAGGGATAATTTTTTAAAAGATAACTCAATTTCTATCCGATAGATTTTCAAATTTATTGATTTTAAACCACTAGAGGATCAGGACAATTGGAAAGTGGAGGCAAAAGATACGAGCTCTGGTGGTGAAAATAGTAATTGGCTGAAAACAGGATGATGGATGAAAATAAGTATAAATGTATTGATTTTGTAATGCAAAAATTTCTTTTAAAAATTAGTTTTTATCATTACAATTGGGTAGGATTTAAAGATTATCCTCTAACGATTAGTGATAATCCATTAATTCATATTGAATTTTTTCCCATTCTCAGAAAATCAATTTAAATTCTTTTCTTTTCTTATGGAAAAATACATGGAAAAATTACATCATCCTGTTTTCAGATTGTGATAATACGAGGTGAATTTAGCGCTTCTTGTGGAGCTTCCACTTTCCAGTTGATTTAGTAGAAGATTCATTCAAATTGGGCTTTCTAGAGCCAACTTGCAACATTAAAAACAGTTTCATTCTTATAATATATACCTATATCCTCTTTTTGCTCATTTTAGCATTTTTTGGGGTCTGTGAAGTCTCCGCTGTTTGATCAATGGCAATGAAACTATGTGTAGTATTAGAGGCTTTCAAGGGCTACATATTTGTGTTAAAATTTTTGAAATTCATTCGGTAGTTTTACAGGGATGGGTTCTCAAAATTTTGTAAACCCACTATGTTGTCATCTGGATAACACCTGTAAATCAAAAGATTTTGGCTTGAAATTTCTATGGTAATTGGAGATTATAAAGGACTGGTTTGGTATTGAATTTAAACAAAATCGATCGTCTGGTTTTCTAATAGCAACCATTACAAGATTTGGCAGTTTTGGAAAATACATACTTGCCGCGGTTGATGTGGGGAAGAGATAGTTTTTTTAAACTCAGCGCAGCATGAGTGGGCCAAATTTTCAGAAAATTTTGAAAAACGATCAATATTTCGTCGCTATTTATTTATATGAAAATTTTGGTTATAAAGTTTTTGAATCTTATTCGGGAGTTTTTTAGGATGGGTATAAAGTGATTTAGACAAACTTTAGTTGAAACTTTTTTCAGTTTAGCATGTTTTTCTCCCATTTCTCTTGTTAGACAACAGTGTTTTGCATTAAAATCGAAAATGATGCCTTATTTATTGGATTACATTTTGACATGGATATGTCTTAGGGCTGGAGATCTATCCAAAATTCTTCTGATCTAATTTTCGTTAACAGAAATTTTCTGACCTAATTTCCATTAAGAAGGGGGTGATGACGTCATAATTTTGGACTTGGAAATTTGTCGTGCAGGGTAAGGGGTTTAAGACGCACCCATCAGGAGGCAGTGTTTTTTACATTTTCTGCACCAAATTTCCAACAGAACTTGTCTTTGTCCTTTGGTTACGATCAACACGTTACCGAGTGTAACAGATAGCTACTTAAAAATGCTACCAGAAATGTCATTATATTACATTCTGTAACGTTGCTTCCGAGATCTACGAATATTTTTTGAACTTCCTTTCTGTATAAGTTTACAGAATCCTGTTTTTGTTATCGTGGACGGTTACTGGATTACGTGTCACAGCATTGAATATTGACTTAATTCTGCTGAATTATGTTGAGCTATTTTTAATTAACCATCGTTTTAAGCGGATAGACTTAATTAATAACTATAGTATGAAATATGGTATTTTTTCGCTTGTATATCGACTTAACGAAAATCACCTTTGTGCGAGTGTATAAGTAGAAATATGGGTAAACCGGTTCGGTTATGATTTACCTCATTATTTCGAGTCGATATTTTTTTTCCAATTAGAATTCCGTTTTCAAATCAGTTTCTCAACCATTTATATTGTCAGGAGTGAAGGTGACCTTCAACTGAATTAATTCGACTTCACAAAAAAAAAACTTCAATTCATGTTATTGTGTGTGTATATGTGTGTGTTGGTATAGATATAAAATGGAGAAAGAAACAGTCAGAAAAAACGGTTATTCTTAGGTTCGGAAATTTTTCTGAACTGCCAAAAAAACTCTCATTTCGCAGTGAAAATCCTAATTTTTTTCCGCTTTATTCTTACGGATATCGTTCCACTTAACAGGAAAAGATTTTCGACATTTTCGTTGTGAGGTCTTCATTTTTTGTTCCCAAAATTTATTACCAAGAAAATTTTCTGCTATATCCATTTTGTTTGTGGCGTCGAATAATTTTTCGTGTTAACGTACCTACGTTACGAGGGCCGTAAAAAAATCAGATAAGATAACGTATTTATCATTGCAAAGGTCAACGTTAACTCTTTCGGCATCTTGTTTTCGTTCATCTTTGATTTCTTTTATGAAACGCTTTTATTAACTTCGTTTGTTTTTCCCTGTAACTAGGCGCGTACTTTTTCAAGGTCATTAATATGCCTATACCTTTAATAAATTTATAAATATATTCTTGCACCGCGGACTTCTTTGTAGATAGTTGACAAATAATCCTAAAAATTGTGGACAGTGTATAGTTCAAATTGGAGAAGGTTGTAAGGTAAATTTCAAGTTGATATTCACATGGGAAGCGAGTCAAAAGTTGATTTAAAAATCATAATAGAATAATATATACCTGCGTATATATTATTCAATCATGTACATGTGCTTTTATTAAATATAGGTCGCTACTAAAAACCACAGGAATATTTTTTATTATTTTTTAGTTAAGGGAAAAGAGAAATTTTATCTTGGAAAATTGCTGTGGTTTGTTTTTTTCCCAAAAATCTTTAAAGATGAATTTCCTAGATAACATACTATAAGTCTCAACCCCCACCCATCTTGCTTCAGTGGAAATATTAGAAAGTGTGCCCCCAAATAAGTTTTTTAACATTTTCTCAGAAAATATAAATGTAGCGGGAAAATAGTTAGTCAAAAAATGTTGAACATCATATTTACAATAAAAAATTTTCTTATCTTTTTTGTGTATGACGCTCTTCGCCTCTAAAAAATAAAACTGAAAAATACAACTTTTTGTATTCAAAGTGTTAAAAGCTAACATACCCGCAGAAAACTGCATTTTACCTGTAAAAATAGAATAAAACTGATTATACATGCTATTTTCCCTGGGCTATTTCTAGAATTCTTATTTTTTTCCTGTGGTTAATAGCATTGCAATTTTTGTTGGCCTTTTTAAAATTTTTTGATCAATCAAAAATCCAAGAAAAAATGCTGAAATTGAGTGAGTAGGTATAGAATTTTTTTTTTAAATGTTCTAAAGTTACTACATAAGATGCTAGTTAGTTTTTCACTTACTTCAATAATATTGCAGAGTTAGTAATCAACAAATTAAATTCTTAGCTTACATCTTTGTTCCAAACTGCTGCCAATCAATGTAAATTTGAAACTGATTAAAAACTGCATACATAAGCTTACTATTCTACCCACATCCGTTAATATTTTATGAAATAATTTTCATTTTATTTAAAGGTGTAATAGCTATTCCAGTTTCATCTTTCAAGGCAAAGATATACTTTCATTTTTGTTTGTTGGAAGGTTGTACGTATGGGATTTTGGCTGTCATCTTTGCTGAAGATTAAGTTCAAATCCCACCGTCTCTGAACTTTATAACGAAAAATTTTGGGGAGATTAATTAATAAAATAAAAGAAACTATTTGCCATAAACTACGAGCAAATACTTGGTAAAAAGTATGCTCCATGACTGATTTAAACCTACTTTCTTTTTCTAAATGGAGTAGACTCAGTATTTGGTAATGGCAAAAAGTAGACCTTTTCTGAAGAATATTTCATTTTTGAATAACAATACATTGTATCTTCCTTCTTCAAAAGGAATCAAGTTACATAAAATGAAACTAAAGTTAAATTCAAAATTATTGGAATAGTTAAGAGAAAATGAAACTAACCCATAAAGCTCAAATTCAATATCAAACCAGTCCTTAAACGTTTCTAATTACCACATAAATTGCAGGGACAAATTTTTAAATTTATATGAGTTATTATCGGTATGACATCATTGAGTGTTTGCAAAACTTTGAGTACTCCTTCCTCCAAAGAATGTTTATTTTATTGTTTGTCATTATAATTTTGAATACTTAAACAAACTGCTTTGCTATGCTTTGGCTTGTATTGGTCTTTGATTTTTGCTGGCATATTGGCAACTCTGTAGAATTTGTTGTTTTGGTGGATGTGGGGACAATACTCGTATGAGGTAACAGGAGCTCGCACCCCTCGACAACAGTCGCCGCCCAAAGGCTGGCAATAATCGTCTTTATGACGTTAAATGAATTTACACTGGTGCGTTTGTATGTTTGTACCTGTACGTACGTACAGGTAAGATACATTGTACGGGCCGAGATCAATTACCTGATAACGATCTCGGTAATGTCACAGCCTGGTACCAAAAGCGCTGCGTTGTTTCTTATCACCTCGACAGAGGCAAGAAACGACGTAACGCATGACATAATTACGTACATGTACGTATGCATGTGTGTCTGTGTGCATGTACCAAATCCTGTATATAAACTCTCAGAACCGGCTCAAAAATTGCCAGTGTTCGCCAAGGATTTGGCTCTCCCATACTTAACCATATGAAGTGGCAGAACACGCAAATACTGTTGAAGACCTTCTAGTGTGAATATCTTCCACAACAAGGTATTCCACAGTGGTGACCCCGACGTGATTTTTTGGCTACGTTGTGGGTGTCTAGGCGCGTTGCGCTAATTCTAAAACTAGGTGTGGTGCGCTGGCAAGTTACTCGCTTGTGATACAAATATTTATCACAGACCTAGACACCTTTGGCTGTCGAAGCAGAGGTCTAACTTTGAAAGTGGGAAATTAAACCCCCCCTTCCAAATATATTTGCTGGAAGGGAACCAAGAGAAGTAGACCTGGAGGAACAAAGTTGCCCTCATCCGCCAATTCCTCCAGCTTCGACCAGAGACTCTGAAGTCTTTGAGACTCCGGAGAAACAAAAACAAATCCGGAGGCCAGAAGCCTTGCATTTGGGAGCTGTAGTCAACCCAAACGAGACAACAGCTCGCACCCTCAGAAGTGGTCGTCTTTTGAGCCAAGACTCCGACCCTTTGACCCCAGACTGACAACCGACGGAGTCTGGTGGAACCTTTGCCAAAAATAAAACAAAAGAAGCACAGCAGATAACAATGCCTAACGGAAGTGGAAATAGGACAAACCCATCATCAAACCAGCCCGGAACAGGTGGAAGTGGTCAGCCACAGCTGACCCCCGAAGTGCTTGCACAGCTACTACAGCTGTTGCAGATGCAGACTCTGCAGAACCCTGCGATCCAAAGGTGGAGGATTGAGATTCCGGAATTTTTACTAAATGAGGTGGAACTCTGGTTGACTCTCCTCGAAGGTCGTTTCAAGACAGAAAACTTACAGAACGACCAGAAGTACTCTAACATTTGCAGCGGCATGCCCGCAGAAATAATACGCCGCATTCCGGATATCATGGAATGCCCTCCGGCGGAAGCAGACAAGTACAGTTGGTTCTGCAAGAAAATTTGAAATGTGTTTGGTAAGACTCAAAACCAAATAATTGATGATGTTATGGGTGGAATGAAGATTGGAGATGATAAACCCTCCACCTTCATGGCAAATTACGACAGAAGGCCGACAATATCGTATCGCCGTCAGTCATTGGGAACCAGTTCTGCAAACAACTGCCCCAACATGTTGTGCAGTGTCTGGCAGCTATAGGTACCACGGTGATCAATAACTCCGAGGACCTAGACTTCTTGGCAAAGAGTGCCAATAGTGCACTGGAACATTTGAGATCCGCATCCTCGATTAGTGCAGTATCGACAGAGACTGGAGAACTAGCTCAGCTTAGAGCCCAGATAGCTCAGCTGACTAGTAAAGTAAAAAAGAAAAGTAACAACAATAATAATTCAAGAAATGGTAGAAATAATAACCGCTCAAAAAGCAGGAGCAATAACAGAAATAATGATAGAAAATCTAGGTCCAGAGACAGAAAGAGCAATTCTACCAGGGGTCAGAGTCCAACTCCCCCTAGAAGAACATCGTCCCCCAAACCCCGGTCTCAAAACTGGGACAATAAATCCTGCTTCTTCAATAATAGATTTGGCGCAGAAGCCACCAAGTGCAACAACAGATGCCAATGGTGGGGAAAAACATATAGTAAGTCATCAAACTAGAAAGAGGGGTCTTCTATGCGGCTGAAGATCCCTCGTAAAAGTATTCACGCCGCCTTTTCATCAAGGACAGGACAAACAGGAGACGTTACCTAATAGACTCAGGTGCTGACTTGAGCATTTTGCCAGTAAGTAAGAACCAAAAGGCATTTCCTCCAAAATACTACCTCCAAACTGTGAATGGTCAAAACCTTCCAGCTTACAGAATAGAATCCAGCAAAGTAAGCATCAGTTTGCGAAGAGACATGACGTGGTCCTTCACAATTGTGGACATTCCAACTCCGATCCTGGGCGCAGATTTTCTCGTGCACTACGGCCTGGTCATTGACCTAAAAAATGGAAAAATCATAGACAACAATACTGGTCTATGGGTGGAAGGCAAAATGCTAGCGTACCAACTGGACACCAACATATCCAGCTGCACTAAAGTCGACGAACAATTCCTACGGATTCTGTCAGACTATCCTGGAGTCACTCAACCATCGATTCGCAGGCATCCGACCTATAAGCATGACACCGTTCATTATATAGAAAGTAAAGGACCGCCTTGCCATGCTAGAGCCCGCAGGCTACTGCCTGATAAACTTAAAGCAGCACGGGAATACTATGATCGCATAATAGGGGAAGGCATATGCTGCCCTTCAAAAAGCTCATGGAGTTCCCCGATCCACATGACCAAAAAAGCCAGTGGAGAGTGGCGAATCGTTGGAGACTACAGGGCCTTAAATGCCAAAACAGTTCCTGACCGCTATCCAGTCCCAAACATAATGGACTTCAACGCGAATATGAAAGGTAAAATGATGTTCACAAAAATCGACATCAACTGGGCATTCCACCAAATTCCAATGGCTGAACAGGACATCCCAAAGACAGCGGTCATAACCCCCTTTGGTTTATTCAAATACCTTCGAATGCCGTTTGGACTCCGTAATTCTGCACAAACTTTCCAGAGATTTATCAATGGATTGTTTATGGATTTGCCATTTGCTTATGCATATTTGGATGACATATGCATTTGCTCAGAAGGCGGTGAGCAACAGCACGAGAAGAATGTAAGAACCATCGTACAATGTATACACGCTGCTGGACTTACCATCAATGTTGGAAAAAGTTTATACAAACAGACCAAGATTGACTTTCTCGGCTATCAAGTATCGACCGAAGGCATTTCCCCTTTGAAGACCAAGGTAGAGGCCATATTGAAATTCCCGAAACCCTCAAACGTTGCAGAACTCAGACGCTTCTTGGTGATGGTGAATTTCTACAGACGTTGCATTAAAAATGCTGCAGCCGAACAAAGTAAGCTGTTTGCATTGATCAAAACAAATAAAAAGAAAGATAAGACTCCACTCGATTGGACAGAAGAAGCTGAAAAAGCCTTTGAAAAAATAAAAGAAACACTGGCAAATGCAACTCTACCAGCTCACCCAGACGAAAGTCTGCCGTTATGTGTCGCAACTGATGCATCCGACTTTGCTATTGGTGCAACACTGTACCAAAAGGACAATGACAAGAAGTTACCACTCGCTTTCTTCTCCAGAAAGCTATCAAAAACCGAGAAGAACTACAGCACATACGACAGGGAGTTACTGGGAATATTCGCTGCGTTGAAGCATTTCAGGCACCAATTAGAGGGTAGATGTTTCACTGTGTATACAGATCATAAACCCCTAACACATGCCTTCACGCAAAAGACAGAACCAGCTTCCCTGAGAAAGGTTGACAATTGGACTACATAGGACAATTGACTACAGACATCCAGTATATAAGTGGAGAACTCAACACTCCAGCTGATGCTCTTAGTAGGATCGAAGCCATCTCGGCAACGTCTCAATTACCTTACGCTGAAATAGCTAAAGAACAGTTAAGGGATGCAGAATTGCAAGAACTGTTGTCGAATGATGACACAGCTCTCAAATTGAGACAAAAGAAAATCCCTGGTACTAATGTCTTACTAACGTGTGACATTAGTACAGGCAAGAACAGGCCATTCCTGCCGACAAAGTATCGCAAATTGGCTTTCAGTAGTGTGCACAACCTATCGCACCCTGGACCAAAATGCACTGCTGGATTAGTAGCATCAAGATTTGTTTGGCCTCGGATGAAGTCCGACTGCAACAAATGGGCTCGCAGTTGCCTGAATTGCCAAGAGTCCAAAGTAGGAAGACACACTCGTTCGCCTCTCAAATCTTTCAAACAAACGGAGCGGTTTAAAACAATACACATAGACTTGGTGGGTCCATTACCCCCATCCCAAGGACACAGATACCTGTTAACGATGATTGATAGAGCAACCCAATGGCCAGAGGCAGTTCCTCTCTATGAGATGACAGCTCCCACGGTAGCTGCCAGGTTATATGACACCTGGATTGCCCGCTATGGCGTACCTGAAGTCATCATCACAGACCAGGGTTGTCAATTCGAAAGCTCGCTCTTCCAAGAGCTGTCTAAGAAGCTTGGTGCATAACACAATCACACCACAGCTTACCATCCTCAAGCAAACGGTAAAGTTGAGCGATGGCACAGAGCTTTGAAAGCCTCCATCTTGGCTTGCGACACCAAGAGATGGGTTGACATACTACCAACCATCCTCTTGGGCCTTCAATCTGCTCTTCAAACGGACACGGGTCACTCTGCAGTGCAATTAGCGCTCGGTGAAGAGTTACGCCTACCAGGGGACTTTTTCACCCACTCGAAAGAAATTAGCTCCGAAACGCTCGTCCAAAACATACGGACTGATGCTAATAGTTTTTTGAAACAGGCAGCTCATCATGGCCAACCAAAGATTTATGTCTCCAAACACTTGGCCACAACATCTCATGTTTGTCAGAGACAAAAAAATAAGATTTTTGTTGGAGAAACCATACGCCAGTCCTTATAAGGTTGTATCACGGGATGACAAGAATTTAGTGATACTAATCGCAGGTGAAGAAAAAACGATTTCAATTGACAGATTGAAACCTGCGTACCTTATAAATGAAGACAGAAAAATGCTCCAAAGAGCAGTAAGGAAGATAACAGATAGGAAGATAGAAGAAGAAAAGCAGACTGCACAGTCCGACAACACATAACCACAAAAAGTTGAGGACAAACCAGTCGAAAAAGGTGATAAATCACAAAAATCACCAGAAGAAAAAGTAAAAATAAAGAAAACGGTGAAGTTCAGTGACGAGATCGTCAAAATACAATACGATCCATCGACCCCCTTATGTCCACAAAAAAGAGGCAGGCCCCTAGGTAGCAGAAAGCAAAAAAACCAGATTCCAACTCGAAAATGTGAGAGATTAGCTAGGAGAAATTAAAAATATTCACAAAAGTTAATATCCGCTGCGAAAAATACAAACCCGCATAAAAATACGTACGAGAATCTGGGAATATTCGTAACAAAAGAAATTCCTCAGATAAGCAGAGAAAAGGTGCGTACAAATAAAACACGACACGAATAAACAAATCCACGTGCGATACGGAAGAAAACATCGCAACGTGTTTCTATTGACAAACATACAGATAACAAAATAGTCAATAGATCGTGACGTCACAAACGAAGAGAGCATTCCTTTGTGAAATACAAAATTCAAAGTACGAAAATTCAAAAACGCTTAACTCTGCTTGTACTTAACAGATTTGGACCGGAAAACTTTTCAGCTATAGAATATTTAATGCACTATCCCCTCCGAACATGTCTGAAATGAGATAACGACTTGGAATAAACCTGCGATCTAAAATATTCTCGGAAAGTTTTTCACTCGCCTTTCTGCTGTTGACAAATTAACACGCCCAAATTTTCTACTATTTTTCCTTCCTTTTTTCTAAAAATCATCTTTCTGTGTTCCTTACAATGTCGTCCCCAACCAATACCCCGTTTTTGAATCAAGAATTCCAATTTGTAGTTCCACCTGTGCCTCAGCCTGTGAAGACTAAGGCACAGATAGAACACAAAAAGGAGATCGAAAGAATCAAAAATTAGCTGCTGATGGATATGACATCGGCTGCGGACATCGTCAAGATGATGTCCACACCCCTTCCTGCCCAGATCTCACCCCCAAAATCGCTGGAGAAGACACCAAGAGTGGAGTGCCCACCCCCAGAGTCTTCAGCCCTGGCAAAATTGGAAGTGAGGAGGCAACCTCCCGCGGAAGAGGGGCAAAAACTAAGCCCTCCCCCTGCTCTAAGTCTAACCTATAAACCATCGGGGAATTCAAACTCCCCAATGTATAAAAGGCCAAGACTCCTGACCTCCTCTGATCCTCGTCTCTTCTACTGTTCACACCCATACACTCATCCGGCGAAAAATAGACCACCCAGACGTAGGGGACAACAGAGCCGGGAGACCTATCAAGCCCGTTTCCACGCTTGTAAGCAGTCTTACGAGTGTGTAGGTGCTGCAGTAGGGTTGGCTCTGGCAAAATGGGAGAAGGACCAGAGACAGCAGTAGACTCGCCAACCAATAGCCCGGAGAGTATCCCCAGGCCAACCAGTCCTTGAGTGTCTAGGTTGCCACGAAACTCGAGCTTTATCCCCGAGTACCCGAACTCGACCATCATGGCACGAGGAAAGAATACTCGAAGAGAAAAAAGCAACTGTTTCGTAAAACCTTCGCACTTAGAGCAACAAACAAACCTTACCGAATGACTCCAAAAGTTGAGGTCCTCCTCAATGGTCTCCTCCGGCACCCAATGTGGCTCAAACTCAGATAAGAATGCACCTCTATTTGACTCGCACGAAACGCGATAAAACAAGGAGAATAAACGGTGGAGTGAGTAATATAGTCGCGGCTCACATGGACAATCCTGAAAAGGATGGATTTTGCTGAGAACCTGGCTTCCTATGAACCAGGTCTCATTGGCATCCACCTTCCCATGCGAAGCGAACATACGATCATTGAGATACACGATCGACATTATAGAAGCAGAAAAAAGTTTTTTTTAAGATAGTAAAATACTAACTGAACAAATCAACCAAACGGAATCCCGCATGTCACAGAGAAAACACTCAAAAGCGCACAAAAAGTTCAGAAATAAAAAAAAACGCAAAAAAATGGAACAAAATACGGAAAAATAGAAAAAAAACCACATGAAAAATGACATAGAGCAAGAATAGGGGAACAAAGAGTACTGATGAAACGATCAAAATTAGTAAATTTTATATTAACAATTTGACCGAGATTCATAATTTGGATGTCGGCAAAATTTGTCTCTCCCCTTGCCCCAGCTAGCGTATGTGAAAACAAATCAGTAAAATGCATAATACATTTTCTCGTAAATAATTTAGACGTTGCATTCTTTCTGTTTCAGAAAATGTATACGAATCTACTTTTCTATTTCGCAATAATTATTTCTTCGACTACTATTGCGCAAAGAACATCGTCTGACCCATATAGGATTACGATGGCGTCAACTGGCGCTTATTTTCAAGAAATAAGCAATATTTTTGTATATTCGAAATCTGCCCCAATAATTTACTCCATTAAGCTAGACTTGCATGAATCAGCAGATAAACTATTAGAAACAAAATTTAAACATCGGTTGTGCAATGAAACAACCTGGAAAAATTGCAAATATGCAGAAATGGCAAAACGTCTAAAAAACGCTATTATAAACCTTAAAGAACAAAATACCTCTATGATACAAGATTTCTATTCAACGCCATCTTCCATTCGAAGCAAACGAAGCGTATTCACTCCGATCAGATCTTTCTTCGGAGATATGCTACGCTTTTGCTGTCGAGTACTAAACTTTAGAGATGGACGAAACTTCTTGGCTAATGAAATTTCGTTGAAAGAAGAATACGATATTATAAAAAATCAACTATTGACCGAGCATGCAGTGTTAGTCAATACGTCCACTAATCTGCATAGCTTTATTGACCATACAAATAATTTTATGACAAAATTTATTTCGCATATAAATTCTTTTATGGAAAATTTGCTAGAAGAACATGAACTTCTAATCTCCCTAAACTACATACAAGGATTTTATGATTACTATCTTATTAATACGTTGAGATTATCAAATATCCTAACGTCTTGTAAATCTCATATGATCCCGTCTTCAGTTATTTCAAAAGAAATACTAGGAAAAGATATATTAAAACTTTTGGAAATTACGAAAAATCTAGGCCTTGACCTAGCAATCCCCATTAAGGATATTCAAAACTACTATCATGCTGAACTTGTAAACTGCAATTTCTTCAAAAACACTTTAGAACTAGAAATTAAAATTCCCCTAAAACAATTAGATTCTAAATACGAAATTTACGACTTCATTCCACTCACATTCAAAAGTCACTCTAATGAATTGTGTAGCTGGGATCAAGAACCGTCTCTGATTATTCACGAAATCAGAACAAACTCCGTACGTTATATTAGTGGAACTAACCTCCATTATTGTAACTCAGATAAACCATTATGCTTCCTTCCTTCTAATAGAGGAAGTGATAAATTGTCTTCCTGTGCAAAGAATCTTTTCTTTCAAGACCTAAATCAAAATTTGTTACAATCCTGCTCATTTAAATGTAATCTTAATAATAATCAAACATTAGTGCATCCTATTGGACACACAAAATTTGCTATCGTAAATTTTAACTCCCTTATAGCAACTAATTCTATTACGAAAAAATCCAAAAAACTAAAAATAAATAATAATTCACCCGGAACTTTTATTCTGGATGTACCTTGTCATATCCAAATTGAAAATATTGACTAAAACAACAAAAATACTGTAATTATCCCAATAGAAATCCCCTGTCTCTCTGAATCTTTGGAAGAGACCATTAAAATTGAAAATCATTTACCACTTCTGTGGACATATTTTTCTGATTCTACAGAACCTTTTGATCTTGCCATAGATCTGGCAATGACAAAGGTCTATAACCCCAAATGGAAAAATTTTGTTCTTCACACCGTTCCAGTTAACGACTTGGAGAACAAAATTAAATCCATTGTACTACAAATACCTGACCAAAATTTTAATGATTATCTAACTTTTGTTAATGGGATATTCTTATTGTGGTTAATTACAATCTCATTTATGTTAATGTGTACTATAGTATATTTAAAATTAATCTCCCATCGAAATAGTACTAATTTAACAAAAAGCACAGCATTGTAAAAATTACGCAAAGTAATGTGATATATTAACTTCTTGTATATACGTAAGAAAAAATTTTGTTACTCATAATCAATACTCGTAAATATTTTATTCTAAGTATATATACTGATACTCGCATTATATGACATAATTTTAACCATGTATAACTATTAAGAAATGTGTACTTGTTGGATAGACTTTGGAAAAATTTTTTTTCCCTGATTTTTTTTGTTCCCCCCGGAGAATTGTGTAACGTATATTTTCGTCTATTTTTAGAGATGACGAACATATTCGTTCACTCGTTTTCGAATACCAAAAACGTAGATATTTATCAACAATTATCATCCTATAACTCTTTATAAACAACCACTAATTTACCCGTATTTAATTTTATGTATATAGATATACTTTCTGTATATTCATGACCTAGTTGTACCTGTCCCTCGAGTACTCGACGAGTCAGCACAACCCTATAATAATAACACCCTACCTCACTTTACCTATCCAACACGTACGTTTTCATACCCTGAACGAGTATATAATCCCTCGATTCAGTGGAATAGATGTAGTACAGTTCGACAGTTCCTAGACAGCTACTTCTAAGTACCTGGAACCTCTCTTGTAGAAGTCTCTAGTGAACAGATAGTCTTGCTTGTTGAATTGTGATTGTATATGTATAAATATTAACGTATATTTATGTACTGTGATGTACAAATTATTATTTTATTAAATGTGTAAACTCACTCATGTGTTTGAAATATTATTGAGTCTCTAATTAATGTTAAGGTCCACGATAGTGTGTGGATGATAAAATTGAATTTATTTTAGAAGTATTACTGCTTTACAGTACGTGATATTTCGTGTATGGTGTACTCCCGAAAGTGGTCTTAATTAGGTACATTACCACCTCTTTTGGCCGTTACAGTCATAAAATTTTTTTGATCCTCCCCCTCCAGTGAGAAATCCGGCTACGACGTCCCTTTTTAAACCCAACTTCTACAACACATTTGCATTATTTACTCATTTTTATTTGTCAGCTTGTTCCCCTAAAAGTACCCCTTTGTGTTATGCTGATCTCCATCTTGTAGCGAATATCTTAAAAAACAAAAAAAAAAATTAAAAAATTAATATCCATGGGCGAAATTGGTTTGTAAATTAGGAATGTTTTTCCAAAATCTCGTTTCAGGGTATTTTTTAAAATGAATCAAGGGGAAATAAATGTTGTTCGTATTTTATTAATGTACGTTATGCTTGGAGGGCTTCTGCCTATTTTAATTTTTCTTATTTTACGTGTTTGTAATAAGCCCACGCTTTTCTTGCCTAAATAAGAATTCTGCTTCGTTTCGACGATATTTTCATAATTTTACTGGTGGAAAATTTTTGACCCAAGTTTGTAAAATTCTCGCATTATTTTCTCAGTTTTTAAATGGTTTCTGGAAAGTTGTACAAGATTTTGTTCCACATCCGTCAAGTCACTATATTTTTCAGTCGCCTTTAATCCGGTATTTGTGTTGGTATTGGGGCCACCACTTTTCTTGTAATTTCTTGTTGAGATTTTCGACATTTTTCGTTTTAAAAATAACAAGACTTTTTAAATTTCAGAACTGGTTGCGTGCTTTATGTACATTTTTCGTTTTTTCAGGTTTATTGAAATGTGAGCGATTAATTATGGAAAATCTTGTTTTTTTCTTAAAATGCTGGAAAAAATATATTTCTAATTTTCTTACATTTTTCGCTCTATGCAGTAGGTATTGCATTTAATCTGCTTTTTTTTTTCTTTATACTTCGTTGTGCTGATAATGCGAACTTCAGATTATTTATTCATAATTTTTTTATATCTTTATCAGTTTTTCGATCCGAATAATGGAGAGAGTATTTTAAAACATAGGTAGTATTTCGCAAGGTCAAATTGTATTATATTTACTGTACAACTCTTTTATTATGTGCTAAAAGGAAATATTTATGTCTGTCTCATTTGAATGATTTATGAAGGGCTTCGGGGTCAAAGGATGTAGGTGAAAAAATTATTTTTCGAGAAAATTTACGATTATCTGAAGGCTGGCTTATCAATTCGCAATTTATGTAGAAAATTCATTAGTATTCCACAGTTAAAGTAAATTATCAATTAAAAATGCTTGTGAAGGGTTAGTGTGGCGTAGTTTCTAGTTGTTTGGCCTAACAACCGTAAGGTCATGTAATGGAGACCAAGTACTATGTCATTTCAGACCCAAAATGGCGATCTGTTTGATTTGGTTGGTCTCTCTGATGTTTTCGCGCATGAATGCAAGATTAAGAAAATTCATGTAGGTACAGGTGATAGCTGAATTCTAATCAGTTAACACATTTCGTCCTGACGTCAAATAACTTCCAGATGCTGGACAATTGACTTTGTTGCTGAGACCAAATTAAAAAAAAATCAACGCTGCAGCAGCTCCATTAGGAAAATTAGGTTTTGATTGTAGGTATTTAATTTTTTAGCTATTGACCTAAAATTATACAGTTTAAAAACCCTGTGGAATACCTTGTCGTGAGAGATATTCACACTAGAAGGTCTTCAACAGTATTTTCGTGTTCTGCCACTTCATACGGTTAAGTATGGGAGAGCCAAATCCTCGGCGAACACTGGCGATTTTTGAGCCAGTTCTGAGAGTTTATATACAGGATTTGGTACACGCACACAGACACACATGCATACGCACATGTACGTAATTATGTCATGCGTTACGTCGTTTCTTGCCTCTGTCGAGGTGATAAGAAACGACGCAGTGCGTTTGGTACCGGGCCGTGACATCACCGAGATTGTTATCTGGTAATTAATCTTGGCCCGTGCAATGTATCTTACCTGTACGTACGTACAGGTACAAACATACAAACGCACCAGTGTAAATTCGTTTAACGTCATAAAGACGATTATTGCCAGCCTTTGGGCGGCGACTGTTGTTGAGGGGTGCGAGCTCCTATTACCTCATACGAGTATTGTCCCCACAAACCCTTTTCTAAATTGAAACAAAAGTGGGCTTTATGAAGTACCTTCTGGCCAATGCGTATCAAATTCAGGATGTCAGTTCCTTGATTTAGTACTAATGTTTGCACCAAATATTGTTATTTGTGACTATCGGACAATAATTGTGATCTATATGCTAAATCATGGTTACAAGAAAATGGAACATGTATTAATTAGAGTTTTTAGTGCTAAAATTTTCCTTGGTTATGAATAGAAAAATGTACCTAATCTCAACCCTACGTCGTTTTATGTGATTGAAATTAATATGTAAATTTTCATTGAAAGCCTTTTTAAAATGAAGGATGTGGAATATCTTGTGAGAAAGTATTCTCACCAGAAGGTAAATTCAACAGAATTTAAGCGTGTTCAGCCACTTCATACACAAAGTATGGGTAAGCCAAAACCAAGGCGAACACTGGCGATTTTAGAGCCGTTCGGATGGTTTATATACTGGCTTATTCACACGCACACAAACACACATATGTAAAGAATACGTACGTTGGTGAGAACAGCCCGGTTATATCATCCCCTACTGAGATAAGAGATGGTTGGCCGGTTCGTGTATGGATTGTGACGTCATTCTATTGTGTCACAATTCGGTACTCGTACATTACCTGCATGTACTTACTGGTAATTACGATCGAACGTAATTTGTGTGTTTAACATCCTGAAGAAGAATATTTGCCTGCCCTTTGGGGCGGCAACTGTTGTCAAGGGGTCTGACCCCCCTATCCCTCATACGAGTGAGTCCCCACAAAGGATATAATGAAAACATTTAATTTCTTATTTCAGTAGCTATTGTAACTTTAATTTAACTTATCCTATGCCAAATTATCTCTAGATACAACTGACTATGGGATAAATGTGCCCTCAAATGAATAAACTGATCATTAACGCTGCAAAAAGTGTCAATTTTACACGTGTCAAAAGGAACTATAGCTATAATAATTTATTTTAAATCACAAAATTCAGGCATTATCCTCATTGAATATTCAATTTTGGAGTCCATTAGAGTTTAACGATATGTATTGAAATTTTTTTAAATTCAATATTATTTTGTTCTTTGCAGAAAAATTTCAAGAAAAATAAGCTTCCATAATCTTGTTGTATGTAGTTCTAAAATATAATTAAAATTGTAGATTTTTAGCTCGAATCTTATCTAGGTACTCGATAATTGTTTTCGTCTGTCGCATCGATTGAACCTTGACAAGAAAAACCAGCATAAACTTTACGAAGTCATTGCTTATCTTTAACTCTACAGGTATAAATTTATTTTCGATTTTTGAAGCTTAAACAGCTGTTAGTTTTAAATTTTCTACGAAGTATCATTTATATGCATAATAGGTATACCATAGTAGAATAACGAGCGCAAAGAACAAATTCACAATAAGAGGTTCATAATATATTATTTTTATTTACAAATGTATGTTTTTTTAATAAACGAACTAATAAAAAATTCATTTTATTTACAAAAAATCAGTTAGGCTACTTAATACACATCAGTAGGTCCATATAGAAAAATAGAGGAGAAAGTGGCAGTAATAGATTTTCAAAACAAAGTGAAGTTGATTCTTTCTTATAAGCAGATGGAAAATTTTAATCTGTTTTTGTTTACTTGTTTATTTTTTGTTTTTTTGGTAAATTAAATCAAATATACCAACGTATACACTAAAGTTATATAGACTATTTAGACAAGTTGACGCATTCTGATAAGAAAGCGCCACAAGAGTTATTTTCAACATTTTATCCCACTAAGTATGCGCTAGTGTTGTTTGCGATTCAATTCCCTTCACCTGCCCTACACTTTGAAGAACTAATGACACTTGCGCTTACTTAGTGGGATAATTTGTCTCAACTACAAAATAATGACGATTTTATTACATTGGCTTTATGGGAGTGCGTCAGCTTGTCTAGATAGTGTATATAATTTTAGTATACACAATGAAACCGTTAGAACACAAATACTCTGGTGATTGTCATCTTGCTTGATAACAACTATGAGTCCAATTTTGTCCCATCAATTGAGAAATAATAGGAGGGGAAATATTTCTTTTAATCTGAAAAAATTTCAGACCAAACTTTATTATCTATGGTCTTACATTCTTTAATTATTTTTTTGAATTTTTATACTATCTTTCTCTGTACATTCGGATAAAGATACGTACAATTGGCCATGGCTAAAAAATGGTTTATGAAGGTATAAACCAACGTGTTCAAAACTTTCGCCCTGTGATTCTTTGATAGTCATGGCAAATGCAAGGGTAATTGGAAATTGTTTTATGTGGAGGATAAATTGTAACTTTCTTTACACATCAGTATCTAAGTTTATTCTGGGTACGAAAACAATTGAGTTTGCATGCTCTTCTGTCAGAATAAAAGCATCAATATTATTTTTGTAGAAATGAGTTATTAGTAAGTGTACATCTTCATTATAACATGTTAGAATTACTTTGGCTTCTTGTAATGGTTTCTCCATAAATGTCAGTTATGACATTATGGCTAACCCATTGTATTGGTATTTCTAGTTTAGGAATTGAACCATTGCCTATTTTAAGCAACCACTGGGCCTGGTCTTTATTTTTAGTACGCATATTTTTTATAAGTTTTGTTTTACATTTATGCTAGATATTTGAACATTTTAAAGAAGATTCACTAATTGAAGATCGTCGCCCAAATTTAATGACTGGGAGAGTCTGCCTGAAATCGCTACCAAAAATCCATATTTTCCACCGAATGATTCTTTTGATTTACACAAATTTTGGAGCATTTCATTAACCATATTTGCAGCTTTATTTATAACTGTGGAAGTCTCATCCCAAATTATTACATTGCATTTGAATAACATTTTTTTATATTTTCTTTGTACTACTTAACAACAGTTATTAGGCTTCATATCTAAAGGAAGTTTGAATGCATGATGTGAAGTCATTCCACCTGGAAGTACCATGCAACTGAGAGTACCTTGTAAACTTTTCCACCCAAAACATATATTAATGTTTTATGCAGATATGTTTTTCCTGTACCACTAGGCCTATCAATAAAAAAAATTTCATTGTTAGATCCATTTTTTTAAATTGAATCAGTGATAATGTAAATGCACAGTTAGTCAGAATTCAAATTATTTATCATTTCTAGCCCTTCCTGATACTCTTCTTATTCTTTCTGAATTTTATATGTTGGTTCATCTGATTGTATATTAATATCTGGCTCTAGAAGATTGAACATGTAAAATTTTCTGATTCTAGTATTTCGCTATTGTGTTTTAAAGCTCGGTAATCAGAATTATTTGTAAAATCTTTGCAGAAAAATTTGTTATATTTGTTCCAAATTTCTAAGGATTGGATGGATTATCTATTCATAAAAATAGGGGAAAATATTGACATAGCGGCTTTGACATCATTACTTCAGAAGCTTCGTCAAACATATCAAGGATAATGCTATCGACTTCAATTAATCCCATTGCTGCTGCAGTCTCTCTATAAGTAGAATGTTTCCTACCAGCATATGTTTTAAGATCCTTAAATGATGTGGCTCCTGCTAATCGATTGATTATTAGTTTTAAATGGAACTGTCTTGTGGATAGACAGTACACATTCGCGCTATTACTTGACTCATATTTTTTCGTTTTTGCCATCCTTTGGAACTCGTATTGAATGTATAAAATTCTGGTAATTTTTGTATAATATTTTCTTTGCTTCTTCGTACTTTTAATTAAGCTCAAACCGCAAGCAGTTAATGGTGTTTTATAAGATTTAGGATTATCGATTGCATTTCTTTCATGCCCTTCATAGTTTAGAATATACCGCTGATTTTCACAATGAACAGGCAAATGAATAACAGTATGAGACCTATCTGTCAAAGGCAACTCTAAAATTCTCCAAGCAGGTTCCATTGGACGGATATATCGACTATCAGTGAAGGCCCTTATTTCATCATAAACCTTACCAACCTTTTTCTTACCTCATCTTCTTAGCAGCTCTATCATGTCCTTTTGTAGTATATTTATGAAGGTATATTTTGTATTCAAGACTGATTGGCAGTATTCTACATTAATGTGACATCGATACATTTACAGTAAATTTGGATATTAAGGAATAACCATTGAATTTTCAACTGAAACTAACTAGATAAAAAAGGATACAATTTGGAACAGCGGCAAAAGAAAGGCAGTCGATAGTCTCTGTGATAGGCTTAGTAAATTTATCAGAAACATCATATCTTCGATTGAAAATTTTGACTTACACCAAAGTGACCTGACCAATTTTTAATTGAATAATGAATGAAGATCGTTTTCCTAATACATTTCTGTGCATCATCCTTGTACATTTTTTGCGCCTTACGAATTTTTATGCGCATTCCTCGTTCACTGAAGTTTTAATAGATTATGATGAATATTTGTTCCAAATTTCGTAGCTCTTAGTTGAAAATTCAGAATTCGGAGACAGAAACCTCAAAGTAATGAATTTTTTTTGGTCAGATAAATCGGATTTATTGATTTACTGTGCGTAGCGCATTTCTTACATATCTATAGACGTAAGTTGGTGCACATTCCTACAAATCATTTGCGCTTTTCTGATGTTCTTTATGCGTTTTCCTTCTGTGTTTTTTTGCGCATTCCTTACAATTTTTGGTTCGTTTTTCTTATTCATTTCTGTGCGCATTCAGCGCATTCCTTATGACCTTTCTGAAAATGTGGGCATTCCTGGTTCACCAATTAAAAACAACTTTAGATTTACAATTTCCTCTTCAAAAAGAATAAGATACGGGGTGTCGTATTTGTATCTCCTTTCAAACTCTCATAATTTGATGATTAAGTGACCATACCTTTGGAGAAAATTATTGTAAAAATGTGGGCGACATATGAAAGTAAATTAGAATGTATTTCATAACTTATATTTTTTTCGGTAAACGAGAAATGTGAATAATGTAAGGAAAACGCACATAGCAGATAAAGAAAACTCATATGACTAATGCCTGACTGATATCGAATTTTCGAAGGCTTATACTTTTTTCTAACAGAACTTTTACTTACCCTACTCCAATTCATTTACATTCATGCATGTTCAGGGGGATTTTGTTTAATCTACCTATTATAGAATGTAATATATTACAACTTTCGGAAATTTTCACTATAGTTCTTCCAATTATGGTCGCCAGACTCCAAAAACACCCTCTCAAAACATTTATAAATTTTTATAGGTACACCATAATTATGGGATGTAAGGAAATTTGTCAACAAACTGGAGGACATATTTTTCAACGAATCAAAATAAAATTTAATATGAGTGTATTTTAAATCTATATCTCAGTTTTGTTCAAAATGGGCCAAATCCGCACATTAGTTTCAAAATGGTAGCTGTTTGAAATTTAACTTTGTAGATTAACTGGAAGGTGTAGTACTTCACAGATCAATCAAAATTTGGCATTAGCATACTTTGATTTATATCTCAGTAAGGTTAAAAGATGGGGAAAATTCGCCCATTGGTTTTTCAATCACAGCTTTTTGAAGTTTTCTTTATAATGCAAATTCTTAAAATCTATGTAGAACGTAACCTCCACAATACACATAACTTGAAAACCTGTCTATATTTCTATTTTACACGAAATCTATCTTTCCCACTGGCGTGCTATTGGGATTTCAATGGCCAATTGGTTTTTTTTTCTATTTTTTTTTTCACGCTGATTGCAAATAGTAGCCCTGCACCTTGCTGTTTGTATTGGAGGAATAGCTAAAATTTAAAATGTTTGTCGAAAAATCCTAACAAATTTAAATTTAAAACAGGTTGAAATAGGCTGTGCGCTTTCCTTACACAGGAAAAATATAGATTAAATGATCATTGTGAGCATTCCTATTTAGCTATTTTTTTAACTGCCATAAACACCCCTTTTGATAATTTTTCAATTTCTTATGATTAATGACGAGGGAAATCTTCATTTTGACGCCAAGAAAATAGAAAATTAACGATAACTTCGGTAAAATAGAACGGAACAAGAGGTGAAAACTATTGGAATATAGTGATTATTCGTTGTTTCCTTTTAGTTTTTTTCATATCTGTACTTAATTGGCGTATTTTTACGTTCAGACTTTTGACCATATTCAATTTTTCAACATATTGTTGTTACAATTTCACCTTTATTGCTAAAATAGAAGATTCGATAGATTAATAAAAGTTTTCAGTGTTTACGTAGCCCTATAGAAAATATGATTTTTTGAGGGGAACCACAAGGGAGTTAACCCTCCGCCAGAAATTTTCACAGAAGGGGGGTTACCATTTGTTAATTTTTTATGTAGTTTAATTTAGGATATGTGAAGAAATTACCCAACTTATCTAATAATTCAGACTGGAAATTGTTACGGGTTTACAATATTACGTACATCTTTCCTCTCAATTTTAGGCATAATTATTACTATTCTTTGTGAGAATGTATTTATAATTCTGTTACTGGATTCTGTTTTAATAAAATCACGGTAAAATATAGGGTAATCTAAAAATTATCATGACTCAGAACATGTGTTGTGCATTTAACCTTCATTGCCTAAATTTTACTTCCATTAATTTAAGTGAACGTTCCAACAGTTCCGGAAATCCGGATGTAACATTATATCGTTCTAATTCTAAATAAATAAAAAAGCTTGACAATTCGTTCGTAATTTATACTTTTTACAGACTTTTCATTATCTGTAGGTACTGTTAAAGATAAAATGCTAACGTAAAATGTGTTAATATAGTGATTGTAGGTTACTAGTCAAAATTGAAGGTTTTTAAGGAATTTTTGCAGAGAAATAGGTAGGTACCTAATGTAATAAATTATACTTACTAGTTATGTTTCTAAATTATTTCGAAGAAGTTGCAAATTATGTTGAAGATATTTTTACCCTTTTAATCATCGGGTGGCTCTATTCTAGGTGATTATTTTCAATTGTGGAAACTTTGTTTCAGAATAAATTCTTGGGGAATAAATAACTAAATTTAGGCTAAAGTTTGGTTCTTAAGTTTGTGCCTATTTGTGGAGTACTGATCTTTGGTGGTTATCAGATCTTGTCGTTGAGTAGTTTTACATTTGAAATTGCTGGAAATTCGTATCGACATCCATGTAAAATAGGCCAATAGTAATGTAGGACGCGCAGGTGTACAACTACAAACATCAGCCTCGTTTGTATTGTGCTAGCCAGTAATAAAATTGGACGACTAATGTGGAGTAGTCACCCGTGTGCCAAAAATTCCTTTATTATGAACTGGCCACACAACTGATTGGCGAGTGTGAGCACACTCATCCATCACCAATTAGAAGTCGTCACTCGTCACAAGTAATAATGTGAAAGTGTAAAAAATAATACTTGTAATACCTTACGTTGAATAATTGTCACAAGTACTCGACAGTTTCTGGATATTACTCATTGAAACAAAACTTGCAAACATTAAATTTCAGCTCTGTTAATTGCAGCACGTTGGAGAGTCATAGCATTTGAAAAACAAAATTGCAAACAATAAATTTATCATATTTTTTCCTCTGAGAGTCATATTTATCAGTAAATTTGATAAATTGAAGAAGAGTAAATAATTTTATGAATCAAATTTGCCGTCATGCATTGGCACATATTCATAATTACCAGTAAATTTGATAAAATGGTACAAAAATAATACAATTTATCACATTCACCATTAGCTATTGGTAAATATGCCTAATTACTACCTATAAATTATGAATAGTTACTAATTTATCACAGTTACCTCAGCAAGTCGACAGAATATATGCTGGTTCCGAAGTGAAATTAGGCTAATTCTAGGGTTTTAGGTTGAAAATGTGGCCAAGTTATGAATATTAGTGCAGTGTTCGAAACAATTAATGTGGTTGACTGATCGACTAATGAATAATTAGCGGAGCAACGCAACAAAAGTACAACCAATTATCTGCTAAAAATGTGATAAGATTATGAATAAAAAATATGAAAAGAGGAAATATGGGGGAGGGTATAATAAAGGTCGATCACTAAATAGTTCGATATCTGCGAGATTGCTAATAGGCAATACTTCCAAGAAAATATATCTTTTGGTAGAAGAAAGTACTACAGGTGAAAATATAAGCGACTATTTGGGGAGTGGGAGTGTAAATGACCTGTTGAGGTATTTTAACATCCAGCCACAAAATGGCAAGTAAAGGTAGATGAATCAATTTCACATACTTAGTTATACTAATATAAGGACCAAATTGTCAGCCGTTAAAATCCGATCTGTATGCTGAAACAGAACAACAATTATGTAAAATTTCAAAATTTATTATGATCAAAAACCTGCAATTCTGGAATCATTAGAGGTTGTCCCAGGTTGCCCTTTGAACATTATATTTATTTCATTGGTATGTAATACCTCATGTGAAAAAAATGAAGCATTACTCAATTCCATTAAAAAAACATTAGAAAATCTAAAAAAATCTTAAAATAACTTGAAAATCCATTTTTGATTTTACATAATCCATCAATTTTTAAACTTTGTTCCATACCATCATAAACAATAATCACAATAGAACACATATACAGATTGCATTTTGGATAAAGATGTTCCTGGGCCTGGAATGAAAAACTTGGTTAAGAGCTTTCATGGAAGTGGATTTGAGAGAAGTTCCATTTTTTATAATTTGTAACTTCCGGATTCTCTTTATTTGATGGAGAAGATTATCAAAGATCCTAATTTTCACCCTGTACTTATATGACAAATTATGTGGAACAAATTATTCGAAGGTAATGAAATCTCCACAACACTAGTATTTTTGTCTAGTACCCAGGTGTGATTTTAATAATAGATTATTGTTTTTCTAGATTTTCTTTACCATTTCATTCATGATTTTTTTGTTTTTTAATATTTTCTGATAACCAAATTAGAGGGTATCCAATCGTGTACCCGAAAAAATTCTGTATTCACACCGATATATGCATATTTATGAAACTGCAATCAGTGATGTAGATGTTTCACAATTATTTCCAGTTAGAAATTATTATAATGAAGTCTCAAATTGTTTTCCAGTTTTTTCAAGCTTACATTATTCAATGATATAGAATAAATCCATTATCTTCGTTGAGTTTCTCCATATAGTATTAAGGATTTTTCAGACAGGATTTTTCCTGGGCCAAAATTTCCTCAAACCAAAATCTATTATTATTTTATCTTAATTTAATAGGTCCTATGTATGATGACATAAAACAAAGTTAATGTTTTTTTTTTCTTTCACCTATGAGAATAATTTTATTCTGATGACAAAAATGAAGAAATTAAGTTTTTCATGATTCTGGTTTCTAATTTGAGTTCTATTTTGATAGTTTTTTTTATAATAGTTCCACACAGTTTGTGATATGAAGATTTGTAATGATAATTTCATATCATTTCTTATTTTAATATATATTTCGTATTCTACTAACATTATTCCTATATTTAATTTTGTCTATAACCTCATTCTTACATCCTGTCTTAATGACGTCAGTGAAACTTGTCAAGACCTGCATCTTGATGTCACCTTTTCCAACTAATACAATATTCTCTTACTAAACATAATGATGTCATTTATTCCATGAATACAAAATACAACTCTGCAATATTTCTAATTCCTCTTAAAATTATAACTACACCCACTTTATGTCATAAGCATGTTATTCTATTGGCTCACTCTAAATTACGTAGATTATATCAACCAATCACATTGTATATTTCCCACAACACCAATGTATAATTCATTCGAATCCATACACTTAGATTTAAGCCTAATCACTTACCAATTTTTTCTCTTGTACATTACACTACATCTGATATTTTCTTGTACACATAAAAATATACACTATACGAAAATAATATATGTGTCGTGTACTTTTTGTAATAATTATACCGTTACAAGATTAGAGATGGATAATTTTGTTGAAAGTAACTTTGCAACTCCTGTTATGGTTCCGTATTTCACAAATCTTAGAATTTTAAAAATTTGTTATTTCTGGATCCTTTTTACCAAATTGAAAAGTTTTTAGAATGTGATAATTCTCACATTATAGTAATTTGTCTAATTATGTGGAGTAAAGTCCAGTCTCAAACTGTATCATCTTTATTTAGTCTTAAAGTGTAAAATTTTATTTAGATTTATTGTAAGAGACCATATTCTTCTGAATTTTGCTCCTCACCCTATTTTTCACTTTTTTATATTATATAATATATGGTAGCAATAGAATTTTACTATTTATAATTGGGTTTCCAGAATAAGTCTTTGTACATATATATTCGTAGTTACGGACATACTTTTGGATGTGTAGATGTTTACAGTTATTTCCAGTTTGGGTGATATTGATAATGAAGTCTTGCATGGTTTTCCAGTTTTTGGGCTTCAGGTTCTAAACACTAATGTGAAACAATTGTGCTTTCCTTATTTTTAAACACTTTTATTTTATGTCGTTTATGAACTGAATTTAGACTTTATAATGATAACTGGATTGCGTCCTATATTGTTTTATCTCCATCATTTTTCAGTTATGCTAACTGAATAGTAGTGCTACTGCTATAGTTACCTATTTTTACTATATTCCAAAAACCAAGGTAACCAAAGTTTGGTATTTGGGGTGGTGATTTCAAATTTGGCGTTCATTTTTTCATTCAACTCATTCCTCAACCCCCAAGGGCTCCAAAAGAGACCAGATTTCAAATTCAAATATTGTATTGTGTGTTACATCATTAGGTATGTTCTTTAGGGCGTTGATTTTAAATTTGGCATTCGTTTTTCATTTGACTCATTTCTCAACCCCTACAGTCTTCAAAAAGGGGTCAGATTTTGAATTCAAATATTGTATTGTGTGATACATCATCAGGTATGTTTTTCAGGGTGCTGATTCAAATTTGGTATTCATTTTTCATTCAACACATTCTTCAACCCCCTGGGGCTTCAGAAGGGGCCCAGATTTTGACTTCTCGCGTTGCATTTTGTGATACATCATCAGGTATATTTTTTGAGGTGGTAATTTCAAATTTAACCTACTTTATTTCATTTGACCCATTCTTTGACCCTCAGGGCTTCAAAAGGAGGCCAAATTTTGAATTTTCATGTCTCATTATTTACTAAATTACAATATTTGTTTTCTGAGATTCCCAAATTTCATATTGATTGGTAGAGGTAAGATGTCTGAAGGGTTTATCACAGTTCATAAAGAGAAAAAAAGTTGGAAAACATTTAGGAATTTATATTTTACCTTTTTTAAGTTTTTGAGTATGTTTTTAATTCGAAGGGTTTGGTAATAGAATATTCATTTCCCCCTCATATCTTAGGACACCCTAATTATTTTTTGTCCACTATTTCCAGCAGGTTTTTATTCAGATTCTTATTTTACCATGTTTATATCACTGAACTGTATGGTTTTTATATCCCCTATAAAATTGTGTTTCAACTGGATAAAATCACATACTAAAAAGCACAAAATAAGATAAATAAAAATTTATTTTAGATAATCACTTTTTTATAATTTATGTGATAAGAAGGAAATAACTCCCTAAATATGAAAAAATGAAATAATTTTTTATATTTTATTGTATTATCCGGAAATGGCATCAAATAAAAGCGTGGGGCAAATACTCTGAAAAAGTAGTAAGAAAAATGTAATTACCTCCCATTCCCAAGTTGAATTGAGTTGCTATGGAATGGTGAGGATAAATTTGACATTCAATTCTTATTTGCTTGTCCACCCTATATTTTTATTCGATGCCATTTCTTATGATACAAACAAAATTTAAAAAAATTATTTCTTCATTTTTAGGGAGTCGTTTCCTTTTTATCACATTAATTAAATGAAGTGTTTAACAAAAAAAATTATTTATTTATTTATTTTTTCTTAAAATCCAACTTTGATCCAGATGTAGTTCCAGGTTTAGAAAAACCTTTATCTAAAATCCAATCTGTACGTGTGTTTTATTGTAATTACTGTTTATGATGGCATTGAACAAAGTTTAGAAATGGATTTTCAAATTATTTTCAGATTTTTTCATGTTTTTTTAATGATGTTGGGTAATACTTCATTCGTTCCATCTATGATGTTACATATTCAGGAGGTAAACTAAATATTTTAAGAGTAACCCCGGACAACCTGTGATGATTCTAGAAATGCTAGTTCTTGATCCCACCAAATTTTTGAAATCTATGTTTTCCCTTTTCCATTTCATCATATAGACTGAATTTTAAAGGCTGGAGATTTTGTCCTTATATTAGTGTAATCAAATATGTGGAATGAATTTATCTACCTTTGCTTATTATTTTGTGGTTGTCTAGAGGTTAACTGTAACAATATTTGTGGTATTGTAGAAATATTTATTGTCTAAAAACATGTGTATTAGGAAATTCCTGATTCTGAATAAATGAATAAATATGAGAGTTTTTAGATAGGAATTGTATATTCTAGGAATTAAGAATGATGGAACATTATTCAAAAGTCTATGAATAATTGCTGATTATTTGGAAAATGTGTGAATTTGTTTTTGAGGATATTTGAATGTATTTGGGTATTTATGAAATGTGATTACACTGTAAAAGTATGTTACAATTCATATTTGATAATGACAAAACTCCTGTGTGAAGAGAAATTAATGCTCAAGGATCGATATATAATAATAAAAATACTAATAGTAACAATCAAATACATAAAACATACATAGAATATACAATGAACATTTAACAAAAAGGTAGATACATATGTGAAAGAATATGAAAATCTTATTCTGTAACAAATGGATTTTTAAATTTTAACATATTATTCATGAAATATAAGAAAAAGGTACAATTGATCCCTTTAATATTAGCAGTTTCGTAAAGTAATAATCATTAAATACGTCAAATAGAGATAAATTATTATGCTGTTAATTTGAACTTGAAGTACTTTATCTGTGTGATTCAACATCAGTTTTAGTCAGAAACTTTGTTATTCTTTCATGAGATATGCATGATTGTGAATGTAAACTTGTTGAATTTTGATACTAATCTTGCTAATCTTGGAGAAGGTGTTTTAAGATGTTATTGAAATGTTAGTGGTTGATTGTGGGTATAAATTGTAAAATCAGCATCTATGAGATAATCACTAAAATGTTGGCAACCCTGAGTGATGGCAAGCATTTCTAGATCAAAAGACCATAGATGTTGATTTTTCTTCAATTTTTCCAAAAAATATACAATTGCTTCAAACTGGTATTTTTATCTATTTAACAGCACACTGCTCCTAGTGCGTGTTTTGAGGCATCTATGGATATAAGTGCATCTGAATCATAGATCATTAATACTGGTCTTGATAAATATATTTATTTTATTTTATTGAAACATTTTTGTTGTTCTTTATTCCATTGTATTTTTTCATTCGATCTACTGTCTTTTCCTTTTAGAATTTTTGACTGTGGTAGCATTCTTTTAGAAAAATTTTGTATCATTTTTATATGGTATCTGATTGATCCAATGAATCTTTGAACTTCCTCGAGTGTTCTAGGTTGTTAAATTTTTCATACTGCATCAAGATTTTTTTCTATAGGTTCGAGTTTATTATAATTGTCTTTGTGTCCAAGTAATTCAATGGAGTTTTCAAAAAGGAAACTTTTTGTTTTAATTTTTAACCCATATTCTATTAATCTTGCAACTTATGCTGTATTTTTGAGACATTCTTCAAATGTCTCTTCAAAGATACCAAGATCATCAAGATATACAATCATTTTTGTCCATAGCATATTGCTAAAAATTTCAGTTATTATTGTCTGTAATATTGATGAGCTAACACTTAATCCTATAAAGATTGAGTTAAATACATATCCTACTCCTTCCATTGTTATTCTTCTTATTGGTTTTGATTCCTCATCTAATGGTATTTGGAAATAACCCCAGTTGAGATCAATAACAGTGAAATATTTTTTATTTCTGAGATAGGGCCATATTCCATCAATTCTTAGAACTCTTGCAGTATCATTTATGATTTTTTCATTTACTGCTCAAAAATCTACTAAAGGTTTGAAAGAAATATCTTGTTTTCTTTTTAGGAATAGTTGTGATGCTTAAGTTGATTTTTATTTGCAAATTATTTCGTGAGATTCTAATTCAGCTATTCATTTTAGACATTCATTTCTTTCTCAAAATGCCATTTTGTAGTTTCATTTGACTACTGGTTCTTTATCCTTTAGGTTGATATAAGCAGGTGGAATTTTTGCTTCTGTAATTGTTTTTGAATTATATGTGAAACCTTGTATTACTGTTTTAAGTTTTTCTATTGCAAATCTTTGTTGTTCACTAAATAATGATTTGGCTTATTGTACTTCCATACCTTCTGGATTATAGAGTTTCAGAGTACCATTTTGTACACTTATTTTCTCATTAACATTCATATTTTGTTTATAATTGTGCGTACCGAAAATTTAATTTTTTTTAAGTCTTTTGGGTGCTAATGTAAAATTGAAGACATTTGAATTATTTTTTTTTGTAAAATACAAAGGTTTGTTTTTGTTTCTAATTTCTTGTTTAGTGATAGTCTTGTTGTAGATGGAAGAATATGAAGTGGAATTGTTTCATATGATCGAACAATAATTCACTTGTTCACTTACCTCACCGACAGAAGATTTTATTTCTTGGAATAGAAACTGATATTATTTTATTATCGCATGGAAGTGAAAATTTACCAGCAGAAAAATCTGTTATGGCTTTGTGTTTATCCAGAAAGTTGTAACTGATAATAACATTCTCAAGTAAATTTTTTACAACATATGCTATCCCAGGGAATTCTTGTCCTTGGAAAAAAATTGGCACAGTTGTGGTTCCAACTGTTTGTAAGGGTATCTCATTTATTGGGAATAAATCGTTTTTTGTAGATTTTATGTTGAGATAATTTGTTCCCTTACATGAATTTTTGGGTGGAAATCATAATGATAGCCAAGCATCACAAAATATACATTTGTAAATGAAACAAATTCTATGAGAGTGCGCTTCAGTAGAATGGTTGTATATTGGACTTTTGTATATTCATTACTACTTGGCAGACAATACTGCTTCTGTCATCTTTGACAACCTTGCCAATAATAGTTAATTTTTTTTTCTCTTCAGCATCGTGAAGACAGCTGGTGCAACATAATTATTATACATTTTTTGTTAGTTTGACAGTGGGTTAGCAATCAATATTTTGTTAAATATTCAAATGGTGGCCAAATTTAGACTTTTCATGTTTTAATGCATGGTACATCATGAGGTACGTTTGTTGAGGTGCTGAATTCGAATTTGAGATTAATTTTTTCATTGAACCAATCCCTTGACAACAGTGGGTTTCAAAATGGGGCCAAATTTTGACTTTTTGTATTTTAACATGTTATACATCATGAGATACTAATTTTGAGGTGCTGAGTTCAAATCTGCGATTAATTTTTTCACTGAACCCGCTTTAACCTCAAGACGCTAAATTTTGACTATTTATACTTTAATTGGTGGTACATCATGGGATATGTTTTTTGAAGAGCTGAGTTCGAATTTGAGATTAATTTTTTCATTAAACCTATCCCTTGACGCATAAGGGCTTCAAAACGGTGCCAAATTTTGACTTTTCTTATTTTAACTTGTGATATATCATGAGATATTTTTTTTAGATGCTGAGTTCAAATTTGAGATTAGTTTTTTTCTTTAGCCCATTCTTTGACCTTAGATGCTTTAAAAGGGGGCCAAATTTTTACTTTTCATATTTTAATGTGTGATACATCATGGGATCTGTTTTTTGAGGTGCTCAGTTCAAATTTGAAATTAATTTTTTTCTTGAACCTATTTCTTTACCCTTAGGAGCTTTAAAAGTTAGCTAAATTTTGACTTTTCATATTTTAAAGTGTGATACAACATGGGACTTTTTTTTTGAGGTCCTGAACTCGAATTTGATATTAATATTTTCATTTGACTCATTCCTTGACCCCTGGTGCTTCAATAGAGGGTCAAATTTTAAATTTTCATATTTTAATGTGTGATACATAATGGGGTATGTATTTTGAGGTGCTGAGTTCAAATTTGAGAATAATTTTCTCATTGAACCCATTCATTGACACCAAGGGACTTCACAAGGGGGCTAAATTTTGTATATTAAATTACTATCACACTCACCTAGTATGTATTGACATATGGTTGGTCTCTGGTTCAGGTTGTGTTATTTATGGTTTGTTTACTCAGAAAGAGTCAAATTCCATTACATCGATATGGGAATTGCACGAGAATGTTTAATAAATTAATTGTATCAATGTTGGTCAGAAATCTTCATTAATCTCTTAAATGGGAGTCCAGTCCCCTCATTAGCCTGTTGGTGTAGTTGACCACTGTCATCGACCTTTCTGAGTTATATTTAGAGTATAGAAAATTTTAACCAGCGACTGACCATGTGTCAGTACATACTAGTTGAGTTCGATTGTAATTTGATATATTAGATATTTGGTATTATGTAATATGGTTGAGAAAGATAGAATTTTTTCCACTAATTTTATTTAGCTTCTAGAAAGCCAATAGAAAACTTGTTTTCAATCTTTCTGTTCACTTTTCAGTTGTTTTCTAATTAGTGTACCTATTTTTTTACAGCTGGTGATTTTAATTTTTTTTCCAAAAATTTTTATTTTATTTTATTTGATTCTTTTTTGTTATTAATATTGAAACATTTAGAATTTAGAAGTTGCTAGGTATTGATAAATAAAATATGAAAAGTCAAAATATGAGCCAATTTTGAAGCCTGTGGGGGTTAAAGAATGATTCAAATTAAAATATTAATGCAAAATTGAAATTCAGTATCTCCAAAGGCATATTCTATGATGTACCACACAATAAAATAAGAAAATTCAAAATATGGCTCCTTTTGAATTCTATGGGAGTCTAAGAATGGGTGAAATAAAAAACTGAATGTCAAATTTGAACTCAGCACTTCGAAAAAACATATTCCATGGTATATCACACATTAAAATATAAAGAAAACTCAAAATTTAGCCCTCTTTTGAAGCACCTATGGGTCTAGGAATGGTCAAATGAAAATATTAATGTCAAATTTGAACTCATCACCTCAAAAAACATCCACATTAAAATATAAAAAGTCAAAGTTTGGCCCCCATTTGATACCTGTGGAGGTCAAGAAATGGGTCAAATGAAAATATTAATATCAAATTTGAACTCATCACCTCAAAAAACATACCCTGTGATGTGTCAAACCCTAAAATGTGAATTCAAAATCCAAGAGGCTTTACTTAGGGTCAAGGAATGGGTTCAAGAAAAAAATTAATCTCAAATTTTAACTCAGCACCTCAAAAACATTCTCTTTCATATATTACACATTAAAATATAAAAATTAAAATTTGGTCCCCTTTTGAAACCCTTAAGGGTTAGGAATATGTCAAATGAAAAATATTAACGTCAAATTCAAACTTAGCATCACATAAAACATATCCCATGATGTACAAAATGTTAAAATATGAAAAGTGAAAATTTGGCCCCCTTTTAAAGTATTTAAGTGTCAAGGGATGGTTCAATGAAAAAATTAATCTCAAATTTGAACTCAGCACCTCAAAATACATATCCCATGATGTAACACACATTTAAATATAAAAAAATAAATTTGGCCACCTATTGAAGCCCCAGGAGTCAAGGAATGGGTCAAAAGAAAATAATAATGTCAAATTCAAACTTAGCTCCTCAAAAAACATATCCTATGATGTACCACATATTAAAATATGAAAAGTCAAAATTTGGCCCTATTTGAAGCCCTTTAGGGTCTTTCGTATAATTATTTAACATAAAATCGATTAGAATTATATTAATTTCAAAATTTACCCCGCAGTGAAAACAATGTCCTAACTGAGCTACTTCATGTAAAAATGTCCATAGATTTTCTGTAAAATAACTACAACTAAAAAATGGTCATTGCATATTCTTAGTTTGGATGATCTGTGTTCTGGATATTTCCAATTTTACAGTACTGTAGAAGTGTGTCTTAAAACATTTGGCAACGCTTGGAAGCAGTTTTGTTTATCAAGTAAATATTTTCATCAAATATATGGAAGTCTTAATGGTAGGTAATTGAACGGAACCTGTAAGTGGGTGAGTGTAAAGAGGTTGTAATGGTAGCTATTTGTAAAGAAATAACAATTTCTTAATATATTATTATTTTGAGGTATATCTTTCATTTTTGTCTTTATACTCCTGAGTTTAAGAGGGTACAGAAAAAAAATTATTAAAAAATGAATAATTTGAGGTGGAAGCAATATCGGTTGTCAAATAAACGTAGGCAGTAATGATAGCCATCTATATATATAGTCAATTTCTTGTTTCCATGGTGCATGTTGCAATTTTTGTCCAATAATCACAAAATTTGGTACGGACATTTGTACTAAGCCAAGGACTAGGACCTATTGATTTTGGTGCGGATTGGCCGGATGGTACTTCGAGTACCACCATTTTTGTTTTTATTTTTGTCACAAAATGCTCAATTTTGTACCAATAACCATGAAATTCGGAATCAATATTTATTATAAATTATTGTATTACGCGACTACCAATTTTTGCGCGGATCGCCCTCACGATACTTCTAGTACCGCTGTTTTTATTTTTATATTGGTTATAAAATGCAGAATTTAGGAACCATACGTACGAAATTTGAAATAAATATTCATTATAGTTTATTTTAGCATGCTACCAATTTTGGTGCGGATTGATCGGATGGTACTGCCGATAAAATTTTTTCTTCTTTTTTTTCTAATTTGCATGAACTTTTTACAAAAATTCACCACATGTTCATATTTTCTTCTTTTTTTTTTTATTTCATAACTTTATTATACTTCTTTGGTTTTATTTTAAATTATATGATTATGTACCATACTTGATCATCTTAATTAATTTTTAATTTTTTCAAAAAATAATGCTTTAAATTTCACATAGTCTATAAACTTACGGACAATTAATGTGACCATCAAAATTCATAATTATTTTTCTTCGAAAACCTACTTTTTCTAGGGAGACTTGCTACGCTGATTCTTTTCCTAGTATAAAATCCAGAATTTAAAAGATATTTTATTGCACAATTTGCAAATTTCTATTTGAAAAATTCCACGTTGATTACTTGGGCCTCTCTCAGGCTGACTTATTATGCATTTTCAGAGCCAATTCTCAAATAAACCTACCTACCTTAGTTTAGTCGTTCGCCACCATCAAACCTTGAGTGCAGCACGACTTCTTCGTATCTGCCACAAATTATAAGGTCGCACTGTCATTTCTCACATTCTCCATTTCATTATAACTGTGTATTTTTATTTTCTGTGAAGAAACTACGTCTTATTTTCATTTTGTTTTTCTTTTCCTTTACCATAATGAGTTCTATCCTATATATGCTAGTACACAACGGGTTGAAAAACGAGTTTTTCCGAATGTCACCAAATATCCGCCAACATTGAATATATTTTTCTAATTGAAATTCTAAACTATCCCCCAGAAAATTTTATAAATTTCTAGTCTTGACGATTGTTTGCCAAGAACAAGTCGATATATTTTTCCAGCGTTCAATTTGAATGAAAAGTGTAAAGGCGAACAAACAAAAAAGAACGAAAAAGGAGACGAAAAAATATTTATAGGAAAAAATTATTTTAATTAGGAATTTTTTACTTGGCGTCACCTTCGCACCAAGAGACTAGATTCGACGACCGTAAACGTGTTTATGCTTTAGAGAAAGATGTAGAAAGATATAACGAGTTTACCTTTGTCAAGTCCACCTTATGGGGCGTATATTAATTGGTAAATTATACGAAAAATCGGGTCATTGACAGTGTTGTAACTCAAGTGTAATAATAAAGTTATGTATGATTTCATGATTTATAAGCCTGCGAGAGAATGAAAGTTAAAACGTAGGTAGGAACAAAAACACATGGAAGGAAAATAATAGAAATTACAGAAGAGTTCGATGAAGGAAAAAAATGATCGTTAATTCGTTGAAATGGGTTTTCAGTTATGCTCTGAACAATTTATTTGTTTTGTGGATGTTGGCAGCTGCAGGCCACCATCACTCATCAGTCCTTGTAGTTGTGGAGTGAAGAAATAAAATTTATGAAAAATATATGACAAATAGGTATCAAAGAAGTAGATTTCAAAGTGACCTGAGTGTAAAATTGAGTCTTCAGATCTTCAGACCTTATTTTTAACGGTTTACAGATGAATGATGAAGCCATATTAACCTATTCAGGATAAGTACGATAGTCGAATGAATCAAGTGTTTATTTATTAACCGATATTATACAGCTACAGTCGTATAAATGCTACATTTCTCTCATTTTCTGAAAAAATAATTTATACACACTTGTTAAACCACTTATACAACTTTTCAATTGGTAGTGTTGAATTGAGGTGCGGAAAATTTAATTTTGGAAATTTTCTTGTCAACAAATATCTCGCATTCTTGCATAATTATTTTATAAGCTTTTATTCTACTCACTATTGTGATATTAAAATTATACCAATACTGCAGCCAATCTTCCCGAATGAAATAATGTTTATTTCGCATGAAGCTGAAGTAAAAAAAAAGAAGAAAAAAAAGCTTATCTTTTAAAAACTGTTTTTAATCTAAACTTAAGACTCCTTTACATTGTGAGAGACTCACGATAGTTGCTCTCACGAGAGTTAACTATCCTAATGTAAACTCACTGTCACGCTAGTGTGACAGTACTTTCATGACAGAAAATACTATCACAATGACGTAATAGTAGAGAGACGCTATCACGGAAGTTTTGATTAAAACTAATTAAAAATACGAAACTATCATCTTCACTATCACACACATTTATACATCCATTATGGCTTGTAACCACAACCATAACCTGAACAATAACCACTAAAAACCTAAACAAATTGACAATTTTGATTTTGGAACCGATAACCATAACAAAAAAATTTCACCTTACCAATAACCAATAACCAATTCCCACAAAATTCTGAAACAATTAACCAGAATAATAACCAGAAAGAATAGGTTTTTATTGGTTTTTCTGAAATATCAATATTATTGATTTTTTTTTCTCAGAAATTACTAATTATTTTCTGAAAAATTATGAATTATCGATAATTTGATCTGAATAAAAAATTTTTTGACTATTTTACCACAAATTTTGTTTCAGCCAATAACCAGTAACCATTACCAATAACCAGAAAAGTTATTTTGGTTAACTAGAACAATAACTAGAAACAAAACAAGTAAATTTTTACCAGTCAGCAATATGGATTTTTATTGGTTCTCTGTAACCAATAACCCCAAAAATGTTTTGGTTACAAACCCTAACATCCATCATGAGAGTAGAAGTACTCTCATGAGAGCAACTATTGTGAGAGTTTCTCACAATGTTAACGAGCTTTAAGTTTAGGTTAAAAATAGTTTTTAAAAGATAAGCTTTTTTGATTTTTCAAATTAAAAAAACGAAATAACATACAAGTGTGTTACATGGCAGATCAGCATATACTGAAACAAGGCAAAATGGATCACCACGTAAGCTAATCACCAACTCTCTATATACTGGGTATACATTTGATTGATACATCACAGATGTTAAACCAGTGTTCCCAAACACATTTCGCATTAGTCCGTTATAATCTTGTAACTATAAAGGACGGACCAAAAGGGTGAGATGATGTAAGTTAGATAATCTCAACAATCTTCTTATTATAAGCTTTTATTCTACTCCCTGCTGCAATTTTAAAATATACCAATTCTGCAGCCAACCTTCCATAACAAAATAATGTTTATTTTGCTTGAGGCTAAAGCCAAAAAGAAGGGTTATCTTTTAAAAATTCGTTTTTAACCCAAACTTATTGCTTACCTAAGGTTCGCATTTGAAAAGTTGTCCAATGAAAAAATTAATTGTAAGATAGAAAAGCATTTTTTTTTATTAAAAATCATATTCATTGATTGGCACCTACGCAGTTCTCCAGAAATAAAGTGTACAGTCGTGAATATCCTCTTTTACCACCTTATTGTAGGTGGAAAAGGATTCCAGTGAAAAAATTGTTACGAAATTTGTACTCCAGCTGTGAAAATAAGTATATTTGTCGTTAAAATTTTTATCGATTAATTTTCACTTGCTGTAAAAAAATAATAGCCCTCGAAGCATCGTTCCACTTTCAGTCTCTTTACGGTTGAACAGGATCAGGATAAAACTCTTCCCTCTCCTTTCCACCTTTTTGATGTCATTTTTACCTTCACTCATTTATACCTTGCTGTCGGCCCATCGCTTAAATGTAAGATGACAAGATGTACTTATAATGAGACGTATCTGTTTTACATTATTGTCATTAATTTATTGAAATTGGCCTCGATGGAATAAAATTATTGCATATCCTTTATAATAAGTTTTGTCCGACGAACCGTTTCTATCGTCCAGTTTTCTAATTAAAGTAAGACTACCTTTATTATTATTTCTTCTAGTCCTGAATAACAAACTGTTTGCACGCAAGGAGCACGAAATTATCGTCGAACAGCTTAAAGTTTCTATTTTCTCTCTTCCATCATGCTGTTTGCTTTTTAAGTATTGGTTTACTGCTGACTCCATCTGAGGATATTGAACATTTAATTAAAGATCGTAAATATTTTTATATTTTTTTTGTGTTATTTTTCCATCATTGATAAATTTAATTATCGTTTCGCCGTTGAACTTTCGATACAGCAGCAATGCTAGTTAAATAGACACTTTTTTGGATTCGTGGAGTGGAAATTAGAAAAAATGGTTGTTTGTTTGCACTTGTTGGATCCATCCTCTAAAACTGCAATTACATTAACTATTTTGGATAAAGAGTTGGAGGTTGTGGCATCGAGTTGAAAAAACAGCTGTCTAGTCCTATAAATTTTGCGTAGACATAATTTCTTTTATTGATAATAGTCTAGTTTGATGACAGCACGCAAGTGAGTTCAAAAACTAATTTTTTCCGAAAATTTAAATTTTCTTTATTTTCTTTATTAATTTTGAGAAATTTGTAAAGATCTCGTCTTTGCTGTTTGCTTTTTTAGTGATAATTTTATTTAAAAGAAAAATAAAATGAAGTGCTCGCGGGATGGAGTAAGTGTAGTAAGACCCCTCAATCCAAAGGTTAATCGAGTTGGTGGAAACCTTTTTTGTATAATTCTTATGAAGTTATCCATCACAAAGCATTAAGTTTGGTAATAATTAAACGATGAAAAAATTTCCGATGATATGTATGGTCTATAACTTTTGAGCAGGTTTTAAAACCTGCTATTTAAGATTGTGTGAGCGAAGTGGATGTAGGAAGTAAGATAGTTTTTCACTTCATTACAAATCATGACTTTTTACATTAAAATCAGAAATTCGTATATCTTTATTGTAGGTAGCAATACCTACATTTGGTTTATAAAACGAATTAAAGGTTCTGCATGTGGGTGACCGAATTAGTTTTAAATACCAGTAGCCAGTCAGTTTAATGCCTAACGATCGTGTTTTAGCATACTGGGAGCAACTTACCTGAGGCTAGGCAGTACCTTACATGGACTGCGACACACACTGTATCAGCGAGTATCCTTATATTGTAATTGAGTTTAGTAAAACTTGGTCCTATCGTTTCAACAATATTTGAAATGTCTCGTGTTTTTATTATAACCAAAATTTGCTAGTTAAAAAGAGGCTTAATCGCCCCAATTATGCCATAAATTTGCAAAAATATAGCTATCCAATATTTTTGAAAAATTGTTTACTTTCAATAACTGTCTGATGATGCAGGCGGCCTACCTAGCCCCATTAGTCTATTAGTAAAATTAGGCGCACTTTTCATGTTATTTTTCGTGTCAAAAGTTACATTTAAATTTTCAAGTTTTGCTTTATTTTGTTTTTTGAGAGTAGTTTCTCTTTCAGTTTCTAATAATATGCAACCTATTTATTTCATTTTTTTATGTTCATTCTTGGTGTTATTCTTGAAAGTTAATTTATTGTTCACAATTTATGGGTTTTGCATTCAAAAATGAAATTTTACGAATTGCTTGTCCTTACGAATTTTCCATGCTTTTTAATAATTTTTATGCTTGTGAACAATTAAAAATTCAGTTTTTTTACTATTTCTTTGAATTCTTCACATTTTTAGTTTTCTTGAGCACTGGTAATCTACAGTCTGAAAGAGCGGCTGGTTCGTAATTAGTTTTTCCTAATGGCTATTGAATGTTTGTTTATCCATTTACCTACTTAAAAATGTACAAGTATATAGCCAGAAATATAAATTTTATCAACCATCAATTATCAATTCATACATTATTGTTCGTGTAAAATACTTTTGAGTACATTTTTCTCCATTGGCAAAGATTAAGAATAATAATTCATTTGCATTTCACCTTTTCACTGTTGGAATTCACTTTAATTGCATTTGTGTTACGGAGGGAATCATTTTAAACACTGAACAGTATATTATACACTAAGGTTCAAAGGCGAGCGTTTTCATTTGAGGAAGTCTTCGAAATGAGAGCAGCGAATGAGCAATTCCCAATCCATGTAAACTCACTTTTGAACCAGTTGAGAAAGATTTTTTTTATATTTAATGATCAGAAAGAGATAAAACATTAAAATTCTATCAGATAAGTCTTGCACAAAAATTATAAAAAATGGAACAAAATATTTACCTTCTCATTGTGGCAGATTTAACGTTTTATTCAAAAAAAGTAATCTCTATTTTGATGTAAACTGAATGTGTCTCTATGTTAAAAAATGCTTTACATTTTTACATGGAGGCGCATTCACTTTGTATCAAGGTTGCATTCATCAGTGATAAGAGCTACTTTTTGCTGGAAAAATTCCAGCATAAATATTACTTTTTTGATCATGAATTATATAAATATAATTTATATGATATCTTATCATTGATGAATGTAATCTCAGTATAAAGTGAATGTGCCTCCTTGTAAAAATGTGAAGCATCTTTTTACATGGAAGCACATTTACTTTACATCAAGGTAGAGGTTACACTTTATGAATGAAACCTGTAAAATTTGCCACAATGAGATAAGGAGGTTGATATTTTGTTCAATTTTTTATAATTGTCATGAAAGACTCATCATTATGATGGAATTTTAACGTTTCATTGCATTCTGATCATTAATTATACAAAACATTTTCCTCAACAAGGTTCAAAAATAAGTTTACATGATTCAGGAATTGCTCAATCGCTGCGCTCCTTTCGCAAACTTCCCTATCATATGTAAATGCTCACTTTTGAACCTTGGTGTGTAATATACTATATTTTAGATTAAAGGTATAGTTATCTACTTTACTTCATTGTCAAAAAGCCAAAAGGTAGGTAGGTACTTGTTATTACATGTGTGAAATTTTTTTTTTTTAGATTGTGCTAATGAAGGATTGGTTACTTAAATAGTGCTATATCTGAAGATTTAAAAAAAAAAGGAGAAAAGTTTTAAAATTAGAGTGACATTATATTTGAAAATTGTCTTAAATGTGTGAAAGTACTCAATCATGTATGTCTCATGTTTTAAAATAAACATGTGGGAATGTTTTTGCTGAATGAATCATACGACAGGTATAAATTCTAAGGCATAGAGAAATGATTTTTTTTTCGATGTTTTACTCGCAGTTAAGTGGGATAATCCAGATGTTAATCTTTTATTTTTATTCATGTTTTAGATAAGAAAAATACTCAAAAGTCAAACTAGTCCCTGTATCTCATTTACTTTAAATTGTCATTTATAAAACAATGTATTCATTCTCACAGTGTGTTGTAGAATTCACTAAATTTCGAATACTATACATGATGTCCAAGTTTCAAATGTCAAAATGTGGTGAGGTGGGGTGGGGATCAGCTTGCATGCTCGGTATATTGACGATCTCAGAAACCAATAAATTTCACGTTTATCTTATTTCATATTCCAGACCGATACTTTCTGCGATGTGCAATCAGTTGAGTCATCTAGAAAAGCTTATATGTAGTGATCACAAATTGTTCAACCTACTTATTGTTATAATTTTCTTTGTAATTTATCAGAAATTTTTCTTCAAAAACTGGACAAAATTATTCATGTTCCAATAGTTATAAAAAAGATTTTAAATACTGAAGGTGATTATTTTAGGCTGCTAATCCGTAAAAATCGTCTCAAAAAAAAAATCGCATATGTGGGGTGAGCAATCGCCGAATCAAAGATCCATGGGCCCCGCCTTGGAAGATGGAACCTGGAGATGCCCATCTCAAGCGTTTGTTTTCTTTTTTGGTTTATGGTCACACATCTACCCTATTAATTTTCTAAATACAATCAAAATTTTTCTACAGTTCTTCTAATTCCCTTCTGGACCTTCGATGCGAATTTATTGCTTTTTTTTTATGTAAGAGTGAGAGACGTTTATCCTAGAATTCATGTATATGTTTGGAAACATGGATGAAGTAAGCCGTGATAATCACTATTGAGTTGAAAAATGAAAAACCATAAAGAAGTTTGAAAACTACTTAGTTATCGCATTTTTCCTCATCAGTATTTAAAACTATTCCTCAACTCTTAATGAAAACTTTCGAACGTAATTAGCTAACAGTTACCTGTTATTTGAGTTTTCATTTTTTAAAACTGACAGTAAAACCCAAAAGTAGAAGAAAATATTAAATTTTAAAAAAACAGGTGTAGAACCAAAACTTCTTGTCAGAAGTTTCTCATTTGTTCAGAGCCCCCAGTTTTTTGGGTTTTCATTTCTCAGAATTCATACTACAACTCTTAAGCAGAACTGAAGACTAACTTTCAAAAGAACAGGCCTGAAATTGAAACATCAGTGAAAACTTTCGAACATTATTACTGTTCTTAGTTTTTTTATTCCCACTTCTCCGAACTGATGCAGAAACTATTAAGTAGAACTGAATATTAACTTTCGAGCAGCACAGATCCCAAACTGAAACTGTTCAAAAATTTAGCGACAACTTTCAAAATTAATTAAAGCTCTTGATTATCTGTGTTTTCGTATCTCCGAATCAATACTCAACTAAAAGTCTGAAACTTATTGGGACTTGAGCCTGATTCACACTTAGCTAATTTTCTAGCTAATATTCAGCAGCTTGGGGTGCTATTCTATTAGCAGTTGTAGTCACTACACCATTTTGGTCTTTTGAAGTCAACTTTAACTTGGCGGATACTCTTATAAAGAATCTCAATCTAGTATGGCAAACTACCAATTTTAATTTGATTTTAAATGACTAAAATAGGCAGTGAATTCAACTGTTAACAGAATAGTACCACAAGTAGCTGGCTAGTAGCATAAGAACTAGCCAAGTGTGAATTAGCCTTTATTCTCTTCTTACCTTATACCTACGAACCAACACGATAATGGCATTGGATATACACCTGAACTCAATGCTATCGACAAAAGGCAAAATCCAACTCTCGTGGAAAGAGTTAGAATAATTCTTTATGATGGAAAAATCCATTCAAAAATTTTGGTCCATAATTGTATTTGCAGAAATCCACATTATTAATTAAAATCCAACACGCATCAATCAAAAAAACATGACTTCTTATGAAAAATTATACTGCTGAAAACAGGACATCTCATATCTTCAAGTCAATAGGCTATCGTTTGAAGCATGTGCCAATAGAGCAGAATCAATAGGCTGCTACCAAAGAAAAGAAGAAAAATGAGAAGATATAGATGCCAAACTTCTCCTAAGAGCTTAAAAAGCATTAGTAATCGGATTCACCCATGTTGGTTATTACCTTCTTGATCTTATTAAAATGCAAAACTGTAAATCCTCTGATTTTGAATCTGACAAAATGAAAACTCTCTCAGACTTGACTGATAATTTAGAAGAAATTAAAACTAAGTCTTCAATTAAAGAAACTAAAGCTATAATATACGGAGTTAACGTGGGTAAGAAAGCTTGAAATAAGAATTCTTTATTTTTAGAAAAATGTTTGCCTGTGAAATCTGAAGATATTTCTCAGAATCCTTTTAAGGAAGAGTGGACTAAAGCAGTTCAGGAGGAATTGAAGTCTACGTCTGATCTGAAAGTTTGAAAATTGGTTGATCAAACTCAAAATACCAAAATTATCGATGCCCAGTAGATTTTTACTATTAAGGCAAATGAAATAGGAATTATACGTCAAAAATTTCGTTGAGTGGCCTATGGTTTTAAAGATCATCCAGAATATCACTTTTCAGAAATTTATGTGTCTGCATATTGCAATTTTGGTTGACTCGATGGTTATTGTTAATCACCACTACGCTGAATTTACGACGACGTTCCGATGAAAAAAGAAAGAAGGACTCATAAAATTTCTTTCCTTTGATTCCCCTACTTTTAAAAAACTGATTTTTTTTCAACGTTCTACCATGGCTCAATTTGGCCCACCCTAAAAAAATCTAGTAATGATATTGCGATATGGTAAGAGATTTTTCGCAAGAAAAAAAAAGGTTTAACCTTTATTCATACTTACGGTAGTTTCTTTGTTTTTTCACTTCTTTTTTTTCCATAAGATTTTGCGTGCTTTTCCCATTAAAAAAATATTGAAGATTTTAAGCTGGATTAGAACTTTAGAAGTGGTCATATTTTACTGTACATCCCAAGTATTTCGTTTCCACTACTATTAACCCCTTCCACTTCCTACCAACCTACTGAAAATTATTTGTTGGAGTCTCCATAAAATTCTGGCCCAGGTCCATATGTATTTACATAATTATTGTGATATACAATACTAAATAAACAATTAAGGTGATAATATGTCGCGTCAGCCCTTCAACTTTTTCACTGTCAAACTCAAACGTCTGTGGCTATTCGATAATTTGACGAGGCAAAATAACGTGGCTGATTCGAAACATTTAAAAAAAATTTATTTTGCGCCTTTTCTGCGTTGCGCCTGTAGGCCGTGGCCTCAAATACGCCGCTGGATACGTATCTAGAGTGGAGTAATTGCTTGTTTTCTATTTCTGTGGAACGATCTCTTCTTTGGTCGGCACGCATTTTAAATATTGCCAACAGCGGCCCAAATAGGGTTCAGAATTGGGGGATCGACTGTTCTATATATGTACCGTTGTTACATGTTGTATTATAGCCAAAAATCTAGGGGGACTCCGTACTCCAAGCCCAACCCTATTTGCGCCTATGATCTTAAGAAGCTCTTTTTTTGCGGAACTTGGTCACATTTGTAGGAGATAATACTAAGGGCTGAGTTACGAAAGAGCAAATTGTCTTTATTAGGCGTCCCAAAAGCGCGAATTTGTATGAGGTACCTATAGACAATCACAGGGAAAAAAAAAATTAAAAAAATTAAAAAAATTATTTATTTTTAATTGTAGAAACATTTTCCAAAAATCATTTAACTTGTCGTCCCAGCGAAGCCATTAGAGACCAGGAATTTTGATCACTAAGCATTAAAAAGATGCTTTAATTTTGCTCAAAAAATCAAATTTTAACGTGATTATCTAGAGTGGAAAACTTGTACCAATACCTATCGAAATCGTTCGTCCCTCTGCTTATTAAAAAGATGCCCCTGAAACCACTGACCCTACCCTTAAAATTTCCGAGTCCAAAATTATGAAGTCATCAGCCCCTCACCCCACCCTCTGTCACTTCCTCACCCTTACCCCTAGCTTTCACCGGATTTTAATCAAGCCTAATACCCTTTCACTGTCCATCATCATCCACGTTAATGTATAATGAAAATTGGTAATTACATAATATTATGAAATTATCATCGTAACAAATTTCTTGACGCAAAAATGTCCGCGCAAATTTTGGATCGACCCATAGTCTGAAAAACATACCGGTGTTAACATATTTTGTTTTTCTTGACAGTATATATACTTCCCATTTCTTTGTGAGGAAAATTCGCCAGGTTTTAAAAGGCTTAGTTTCCATGCTTCCTTCAGCTTCACTTCGAATCCTCTTGCTAAACATTCATAATACAAAATGGTGAATAAAAAACTTGATGAACCCTAAAAATGTATATTTACTTATTCGTTCTCTGATAAGAGAAAATAATTTACGCTTATCGAACTCGAGTTTTTTCCCTAATTTTTCAGGTCTCTTACGTTTTCAGGGTCCACCAATATTAAGAATTTTCCTGTTTTGAAAAAAGTGATGCGAGTCGTCTGTATTCAGATTCTATAGTATGATATGCTATTACTCTTCTGTCTGTTCGAGAGAGGGGATTTGAAAGAACAAATTAGAAATCATTAGTTTTTAATGAGGGTGAGGTCACGTCAGAGTAGTTGAAGTTGTGCCACTGCAAAACGTTCAATTTTATTTTACATTCGCTCAATTATAAAACCACGAAGGAACACCGAAAGATTCGGTCTCTTCATTAATTTTGTTTTTCATAAATTGTCATCTTTCGTAATCAGCTGTGGCTCCGATGCCTTCAGAATGGACAAATCACAAAACGAGGATAATAAACTTGGAAATATAACACCAACGTTTACTTTTATTCCTTTAAAAGCATGAGAGGAACATAAATAATCTGGATAATATATGAAATGAAAGAGCTTTACTGGACTGTAACTGGACTTTGCATGATGAAAGTGTACTTTACTATGCCGCAGCATGTTTTTTTTTTTGGCTGCTGAGGTTGGGTTTTTGACAAGTTTTTTGACGTGCAAATGTCTTAATTTCAGTTTTTTCATTCGTGTTCACATTCATATGAAAAATATGTTTAGAATCAGCGATGGTCACTGTGGGGACTCAATGGTATGAGGCAAAGGGGCTTGGACCCCTCGACGACAGTTGCCGCCCCAAAGGGCAGGCAAATAATCGTCCTTGTGACGTTAAACACACAAAACTCGTTCGATCGTAATTACCTGTATGTACTTGCAGGTAATGTACAAGTACCAAATCATGACACAATAAGATGATGTCACAATTCGTATATGAACCGGCCAGCCATCTCTTATCTCGATAGGGGATGATGCGACCTGGCCATCGTACGTGTGTTTGTGTGCGTGTGCCAAAACCAGTATATAAACTCTCAGAACCGGCTCTAAAATCGCCAGTGTTTGGTCTGGTTCTGGCTTACCCGTACTTGTGTACGAAGTGGCTGAACACGCTTAAATTCTGTTGAATTTCCTTCTGGTGAGAATATCTCTCACAACAAGGTATTCCACAGTCACTTCCGGTTCATGATTTTCTAACCTCCACAAAGTTTTGAACTTTTGAGAACGAAAAAATGCTGAAGATTGTCCGAACATTAAATATTTCTTAAAATCAGGTGGCGTACATCATGCATCCTTTTGTATGTTCATTGTGCTCAGCCATAAAATTACCCTACGATGGAAGAATGTAATGAGACCGTGTTCGAAGTACATTTTCACTACAGTTTTGCAAGAGAGTAATAAAAATCAATATCCTAATGCAAATACAATTATTTCATCATTGACCTTCTCATTTGCACCGGTATTGCCATGAAATAAAACATTCATTTTCCCGTTGAGAAATGAAATTGAGTATCTTATCCTATACTATATAATACTATAATACCAGCAATAATTTTACCAATAATTGTACATACGTATGTATGTATGTTTGTAGGTATGTAGGTAATTGCGTTCTGAATTGTGTGTTTCTGGGAACAAAATTTCCTTAAAATGTATATCTATATATTCGTATATGTAGATATAGTAATGTGTAAAACAGAGTAATTTAATTCCCTGAAAACGCTATCTATCTCCAATTTGATAAACTTTTTAGACACATCCTAAACGCTTCCCAACTCTCCATTACATATATACTCAAAGAAAATTTTGTGATAAACACTAAAAATAATGGATAAGAAAGGTTTTGTTAGAAAATTTTGCTAAGCCTAGGCTGTGTATGATTATTATGATTTGTAACTACTGAAGTAATGAGTTGAATATTGCGATCTTAATTCTCGAGACTTATTATATTTCCAAAATTCCCTGGCTTAATTTAAATTTATAAAAATTTTTCTATTTTCAAATTTTGTAATTAATGCTTAACAAAATGATGAAAAGGTCTCATATTGGATCTTGAATCTTAATAGTTGATAATCTGATATGTTGAGTCCTTAGCTCTGTTTGACAGGACTACACCAACTTACACCAACCAACACCAGTAGGGATATTCCACAAATATTTAAATAAAACTTGGCGCAAATTCATATAACATTACTACATTTGTGGAATCTCCCTCCTGGTGTAGGTTGGTGTAAGTTGGTGTAGTCCTATCAAACAGAGCTCATGTCTTATTGTTAGTACCAATGTTTGTACCAGATTTCATTACTACTAGACAAAAATTGTGACCTGTACCATGTTAACAAGAACCATATATGTATGTATGTGGGTTTGTATGTAAAAGTTTTCTAAAGAACTAGATTGGCGATGTTACTGAAATTTATGAGTTGGAGGTTTTTGTGTACAAAAAAACAATCTAGTCAGGTCTCAAGTTTCAGAAAATAGATTGAACAGAAATATGAGCATCTAAGTCTATATGCAAGCAGTAAGTGATAACAGCTAGTAATGAAAAATTTGTCTGGAAGGAACATCTTGACTATATATAGTACTACATATGGACTGCTCATGCTGATAAATAAATTCAGTTTAAAAAAAAATTGATGAATTTGTCTGAATTTATGATAATAATTTTTTCAATTTTTAAATTCTCATTTTGTTCAATTACACAATTTTAATTTTTTAATTTTCAAATATGAATAGCCCGTGACATTGTCTGGATGGTCAGGAACATTTTTAGCCTACTTTCATTAAAATCTATAAAGTAAGACCTTGTTCTGAGTGAACAAAATTTCATTAGTTCTGAAGATATACATACTAAACATATAACCTTATCCACATGCAGTCAGTAATAAAAATGCAAAAAAAAAAAACACTGGAGATAGGAGAAAGGAAATTATGGACTGGATATGCAGTTAATAGGGAAATTAGCCAATCAGCACTTGCGAATGAGTGATATAACCATTACCTGCACGTTTTCTCCTTTCACCATCCCTGCAGGTGTTTGTCTCATTTTTGTTGTCCACCAGTGTACTGTTTGTACTGTTGAAGCTGTCCATTTGCAGTACTATATAGTCAAAGAAGGAATGTGATTTTTAGATCTATAATCTGCATATCATCAAATTTCTTAATTAAAGCTGAACACAACACAACAGATATAAAATGTTTCATATTGGATCTTGAATCTCAATAGTTGATAATAATTCTACATCTGCTTCTGTTATAGAATTTTATTATAAAATTTCTTATTTGAAATATGGTTTTTTACTTGTAACCAAATTTTCACAGAATGTTAAGCTAACTGATGTTAGTATGTCAGCCAAATCTCAGATTTTTACAAGTGATAGTTCTCTCACAGTTGCTCTCGATAACTTTGATTTTGCATGAGTTCAATGAAAGAAAATGGGAAGAATTATTGGCATCGGTAGCAAAAAACAGCTTTGTGTGGAGATCATTCATTCTGAAGAATAAATTGAAGTTCACCTAGCTGTAAAAAATGTACGTTTTTATAAAAAAAATACATGTATGTACATAATGTGTAAAATGAGACTGTTTACACATACGTACAACATATATACATAATATTATATGTGGTGCGCATATTCCAAGTAGGCACCACATTGTACATATAATATGTAGTGCATTAAAAAAAAAGTACATCCTTACGTAGGTATGTGAAATGAGACTATTTACCCTACATACACATAATTTTTCATGTAAAATTTGAGTATCGGTACACGTATATGCAATGTACATACAATGTATACTCATAATATTGTGCGTGACACGCATACTCATTTAAGATGTTTCATGCATATTCTGACGCATATATCTACAATCACATAAAATGTAAAATTTGTCACGAATCATACGCATAATTTTATTCATCATACACACAATTTTATTTGTCATAAGCTCAATTTTATGCCTCATACTCACAATTTTATGCATTGTACACACAATTGTATGCATTATATGCCATACAGTATGCGTCTTACACACAAGTTTAGGCATCATACACCAAATTTTATGCAACATACATGCAATTAACTACTGAAAATATTATAGGTACTGTAAAATGGGGTGACTTTGAATCTACGGGGTGACTGAATTTTTTTTTTTGACTATTCAATCTATCATGGCAGCCATGTAGTGAACTAAATGATCCTTTTTCAGCGGCAATGTGTAGTCTAAGGTTGTACTTATAATCTATGCTTGTTTCATTTTGATTGGATAAGTTTTTATCAATTTGGCCAAATAAAAAATGTGCAAAATTTTGATGAAAAAAATTGACCAAACTAACTTCGATCCCAAAAATTTAGGATTGGTAATTCAGTTTTGAAAAACATATTGTTTAACATTGAATTTTATGGTAAGTATAAATTTGTTGAAACGAAGTTTCTAACTTGATTAGATCCGATGTGATAGCATTTTTATAAAATGGGGTTATATTGAATGGTTTTGATAATGTAAAAAAAATTTCAGAGTTAAAAATATGCCTTGTAAATATATCAGTATAGGTAGATGAAAGTTCTTGATTTAAAAAATGTGTACTATGATATCTTACAGATTGTTGAATTGCCAAGTTTAAAGATGTTGTTTTACCTGGAGAAGACTGGGCAGATTTGTTTGTAAAACAACATTCTAAAGGACACATCTGTTAATCGTACCTATGTATGTCCTACACGTATATATAAAAAGAATAAAAAACGTAAGAGATAAAAGGCGCTGCTGCTGTGGCGGTGTCAGCAAACGTATTTTTTGGTGACTAATTGTATCATGTATAATTTTGTTCAGATTGAGGAGGTAAGAGTTAGTTACCCTTTGAGAGGGAACGAATAAACATGTGATTATTGTTGTGCGTATTATTTTTTTCTTTTTATTCAATTATTTACTAAACAACATCTGCAGATAATACTTTTGTAGTTTCAAATGATATGATTGCTTTGCCAGACCCTGGCACTTCCACAACCAAGGCTACTATAAAACATTGTGGAAGACCTGTCAGCTCCAAGAATAAATCAACAGCAAAAAAAAAAAGAAAACCACAAACAAGCAATATTTTTGTTTAATTTATTGTGAAAACAGTAGATCTAGAGAAATTTTGATAAAGTGTGTTGAGCATGCGACTGGATGTACGAATTATGTGCATCTGGGAATATTTGTGACCATTGCTTGTAATTTTTTCATACAATTTAACTTCAAATTTGTATCAATTATGTTTTTTTTCTTGTTTTTGTACATGTTTTCTAGGATTACTCAGGCAGTTTTTAACGAATTTTCATGAAATTTGGTGTATAACTATTCAGTGTTAGCCTGAATCAATTCCTGTTGAAATTATACACGTATCTCTGAAAATGAAGAAGTTTTCAAAGTCATTCCTGCTGCACGGGTGACTTTGAATGGGTACTTTTTAATTTTTTTAAAGCCACACAAGGGGTGGAGGTTCATATAAGGGGTTGTGGATAGATCTCAGAAAAAGCTCTGGTAGACTATTTTTACTTTTTTTAAACTTGAATACCCTTGGAGCTATGGTCAAAAATATGCTAAAAATATTCAGTCACCTTGTTTACGGTACTTACTTTTTGACATTGGTTTATGCCATTTTTTGTGATACAATTAAGAGTGAAAACTAGAATATATGGTGTTCAAATCCCAAACAGATCTGTAAAAGTTTTCTTTTTTTTTATTGTTAAGCCATCAGGGGTTGATTTTTTTTCGGATCTACCATTAGGGCCCTAAGGGTTTCAAAAAAGGGGTAAAAAATTATTTATGAAAAGTTATGTGGAGTACATTTTATATATTTTCAGATGTGCTGATTCCATATTTGATCAAAATTCTTTTATTGAATGCTCCATTGGAGCCCTAGTACCTTAAGAAAAGCTTTTGAGTTCAATTATATGTTCCACTTGTGAGGTTCAATATAATTATCATTCGATATAGCTTAAATTTGGTAGGTAGTTAGTTCCAAACGTATTAACTACTAGTTTTGAATTTGATCAAATTTGAATTATTAGTTCAGCCTTAGGGCCTGACAAAAGTTTAATCAATGGTGGTAAGGTTTAATTATCATGATAGAGGGCTGAAATTTTGCAAACATGCCTTCCCTGCATATATATGCTTGTGTTTCTTATAATTTTCCAATTTTAGTCATTACCACCATTCACCTCCTTCCAATTTATCAGACTGTGAGAAAAACTAAGCTTATGCTATCTTTCATGGATTTGTTTGATGAGACTTGAATATCCAAATCCAATGCCATATCATTTATTGTTGTAGCATAAATAGGAGACTATTTATACGAGAAAAACTTGGATGGAGATATGTTCTTGTATTTTGTGGACCCCCAGTACACCTGTTGGGTCTGATTTTTCACAACCTCGATGCACTTTGACAAGTTGAATCTAACGTCACAATGTTCATTGTCATAACTCAATTAGGAGGCAAGTTAGGAGCAAAAAGGTGTTGAAACTAGGGTTTTAAAGTTTTGTGGGTGCCAAGCCCACCAAATGGATACAATTTTGGATGAGGTTGATGCGCATTGTCTTGGCAACCATTTTGATACTTGGCTCAAGTCTTTAGCATAATTAGTGGCAAAGATATTCCTCTTTCTCCATAATTTTTTTTCACTCATTTTTTTATTTGAAAATGAGATCTGGTATGGATGCATATATCCTTTGATGACCTTAAATATAAATAAACCTCTCTTTCTGGTCAACCCCATTTTGTACATTTCAAGTGTAATAATGTATGTTTATTTGTGATTATACGTACTTTCAACCCCCTATTCTATGTTGAATTGTGTATACAATGTACTTTTTTTATATACTCAGATTAGGCTTCTTCAGTATAATAAATAGGTATGAGCTGAATTGTGTGTACAACACACTTTTTTTTCACACTATGTTTAGGTTTCTACTGTATAATATTAGGCTTTTGCAGTATGATAAGTAGGTATGCATTGAATTGTGCGTACAACCCACTTTTTTTGCACACTCAGATTAGGCTACTACAGTATAATATTAGGCTTCTGTAGTATAATAAGTAGGTATGCGTTGAATTGTGTTTACAACGCACTTTTTGTAGCATACTCAGATTAGGCTTTTGCAGTATAATTTGTACTCATACGTGGAATTATGTGTACAATGCACTTGTTCTTGTATACTCAGGTTTTGCAGTAGAATTTGTATGCATACATTAAAGTAAGCGTACAATGTATTTTTTTTTATATACTCAGATTAGGCGTCAACAGTTCAATAATGTATGCATATGTAAGATTGTATGTAATACATACTATTTCCACATATTCAGAATCAGTGTTTCCAGTATAATATAGTTCATATCCGTGTTCAGATATGTTCTACATAGATCAAAACATATAATTTTTAGCATATGTAATACATATAATATTTACGTAGGGCGTAGGCATGGTATTATGCATGGAATGTATTTAGAAAATAATATTTTTTCTGGAAAAAATTGAAAAATGTATAGTATTATACGTTAACATAGGTTAAAATCACACAATTGTGCGTCATACTCCTATCATGAGTATGGGTAACACCCAATGTTTCCTAATGAGATCACGTCTTTTTTCTCAGGTTGCACTTATATTTTGTAGAATCTTGATTCTTTTCAGTGTGAATTTAGTACTAGCTGTTCATCTATTTAAAAAATATTTGATTGATGATAAAAATTAATGATACAGTCCCATTCCTAAAAACCTCCTAAACCTACAAAATATTGTTCAGAAGGCTGCATGAGATTTTGTTAACCTACAGAAAAAAAAGCTACAACTGATTATAGATTTTTCTGCATGTTTGTAGTTTCTCTGGTTGCCAGAACAAACTTATCATATTTTTACATTTGTGGAATTGACTTCCCAGTGTTAGTTGGTGTAAGTTTTGTTGTCTTTTCAGACAGAGCTATTGTTTCAGACATTTGATTGAAAAAATTTCACCAAGTAAAATATTTGAAAATCAATTGAAGTTCAACAACAAAATAAAGTTTTAACAATAAATATGATCAAGAGTTCTCTAAGACACAAACATTTAGGGTTACAGAACATTCATAAGTACCTACATCTCACTTCTACTAACAGTAAAAATCTTGTGTGTGGAATACCTTGTCGTGAGAGATATTTGCACTAGAAGGTCTTCAACAGTATTTGCGTGTTCTGCCACTTCATACGAATAAGTATGGGAGAGCCAAATCCTCGGCGAACACTGGCGATTTTTGAGCCGGTTCTGAGAGTTTATATACCAAATTTGGCACACGCACACGGACACACATACGTATGTATGCATACGTAATTATGTCATACGTTGCGTCGTTTCCTGTCTCCGTCGAGATGATAAGAAACGACGCAGTGCGTTTGGTACCGAGTCGTGACATTACCGAGATCGTTATCAGGTAATTGATCTCGACTCGTACGATGTATCTTACCTGTACGTACGTACAGGTACGAACATACAAACGCATTCGTGTGTATTGGTTTAACGTCATAGAGACGAATATTGCCAGCCTTTGGGCGGCGACTGTCGTCGAGGGGTGCGAGCCCCTAAAACCTCATACGAGTAATGTCCCCACAGCTACTCCCCCCCAGTTTTCGCGCCGCAAAAATGATAAGTCGCGTGCCTGGGGGGACTTATCGAGTCTACTGTCGTTGGTCTTTCTCCCACTTCGCGAGGGCCGAGCCTACCGCAGCCCCGACACACTCATATGATTGTTTTCGTGCATCGAGTCGGGCCTGGTAGGCGTCCCTGCTGTTTTGCCCCCTTCTTCTCGGCGGTCGTTGATGTGGAGCCGGATGGTAGGGATGGGAGCGGTGAGACAGGCGGGGATCAGTCAACGTTAGGGGCCTTGGCCTTCTGTACATCGGGGAGTTGGAACTCCCAGATGGCTCGTAGGCCAGGCTAGCGGCGGGGGGAGGGCGTGGAATACGCACCTCATCTGCCGGAAGTTGTTTCCTCGTCTCTACTTTCGCCAGGGCTAAGGACCCCGGAGGTGGGTTCTCCACTTCCGGTGTCTTTACCGGCGATTTCGGGGGCGAGATTAACGGAGGAAGGGGGGCGGACATCATTTTTACTATGTCCACCGCCGACGTCGTGTCCATCAATAGCTCGTTCTCTAATCTTTCGACTTCTTTTTCGTGTTCTAACTGCTCTTTAGTCTTTACAGGCTGCGGGGCAGGTGGTACCACGAATTGGAATTGTTGAGATGAGAACGGGGTATTGGTCGAGGACGACATGAGGAAGGAAAATACAAGGTACAGAAAATAAATAAAGAAAGAAAGAGAAAAATTATGAGAAACTTTTCGGCGTGTTCAAGTCGACAGTCGAAAGGCGTATGAAAAACTTTGCGAGAATAATTTCGATCGCAGCTTTATTCCAAGTCGTTATCTTTTTTCGGACTTGTTCGGAGGGGATAGTGCATTCAATATTCTTTAGCTTAAAAGTTTTCCGGTTAAATTTGGTTAAGTACAAGCAGAGTTAAGCGTGTTTGAATTTTCGTACTTTGAATTTTGTATTTCACAAAGGAATGCACTCTTCGTTTGTGACGTCACGATCTATTGACTATTTTGTTATCGGTATTGTTTGTCAATAGAAACACGTTGCAATGTTTTTCTTCCGTATTGCACGTGGATTTGTTTATTCGTGTCGTATTTTTATTGTACGCACTTTTTCTCTGCTTATCTGAAGAATTTCTTTTGTTACGAATATTCCCAGATTCTCGTACGTCTTTTTGTGCGGGTTTGTTTTTTTCCGCTGCGGATATTAACTTTCGTGAATATTTTCAGTTTCTCCGTGCCAATCTCTCGGATTTTCGAGTTGGAATTTGGTTTTTCTGCTTTCTGCTGCCAAGGGGCCTGCCTCTTTTTCGTGGGCACAAGGGGGCCGACGGATCGTATTGTATTTTGACGATCTCGTCATTGAACTTCACCATTTTCCTTATTTTTATTTTTTCTTCTGGTGATTTTTGTGATTTATCACCTTTTTCGACTGGATTGTCCTCAACTTTTCGTGGTTGTGTTGTTTCGGACTGTTCAGTCTGTTCTTCCTTTATTATTTCCTTGTGTGTCGTCTTCCTTTTTGCTCTTTGGAGCATTTTCTTGTCGTCGTTTATAAGGTACGCAGGTTTCAATCTGTCAATTGAAATCGTTTTTTGTTCACCTGCGATTAGTATCACGAAATTCTTGTCATCTCGTGATACAACCTTATAAGGACCGGCGTATGGTTTCTCCAACGAAGATCTTATTTTCTCGTCTCTAACAAACACATGAGATGTTGTGGCCAAGTGTTTGGAGACATAAATCTTTGGTTGGCCATGACGAGCTGCCTGGTTCAAAAAGTTGTTGGCGTCAGTCCGTATGTCTTGGACGAGCGTTTCGGGGCTAATTTCTTTCGAATGGGTGAAAAAGTACCCTGGTAGGCGTAGCTCTTCGCCGAGTGCTAACTGCGCTGCAGAGTGACCCGTGTCCGTTTGAAGAGCAGATCGGAGGCCCAAGAGGATGGTTGGTAGTATGTCAACCCATCTCTTGGTGTCGCAAGCCATAATGGAGGCTTTCAAAGCTCTGTGCCATCGCTCAACTTTTCCATTTGCTTGAGGATGGTAAGCTGTAGTGTGATTGTGTTGTACACCAAGCTTCTTAGACAGCTCTTGAAAGAGCGAGCTTTCGAATTGACGACCCTGGTCCGTGATGATGACTTCAGGTACGCCATAGCGGGCAATCCAGGTGTCGTATAACCTGGCAGCTACTGTAGGAGCTGTCATCTCATGGAGAGGAACTGCCTCTGGCCATCGAGTTGCTCTATCAATCATCGTTAACAGGTATCTGTGTCCTTGGGATGGGGGTAATGGACCCACCAAGTCTATGTGTATCGTTTTAAACCGCTCCGTTTGTTTGAAAGATTTGAGAGGCGACCGAGTATGTCTTCCTACTTTGGACTCTTGGCAATTCAGGCAACTGCGAGCCCATTTGTTGCAGTCAGACTTCATCCGAGGCCAAACAAATCTTGATGATACTAGTCCAGCAGTGCATCTTGGTCCAGGGTGCGATAGATTGTGCACACTACTGAATGCCAATTTGCGATACTTTGTCGGCAGGAATGGCCTATTCTTGCCTGTACTAATGTAGCATGTGAGTAAAACATTAGTACCAGGGATTTTCCTTTGTCTCAATTTGAGAGCTGTGTCATCGTTCGACAACAGTTCCTGCAATTCTGCATCCCTTAACTGTTCTTTAGCTATTTCAGCGTAAGGTAATTGAGACGGTGCCGAGATAGCTTCGATCCTACTAAGAGCATCAGCTGGAGTGTTGAGTTCTCCACTTATATACTGGATGTCCGTAGTCAACTGTCCTATGTAGTCCAATTGTCGAGCTCTTCTCGGGGAAGCAGGTTCTGTCTTTTGCGTGAAGGCATGTGTTAGGGGTTTATGATCTGTATACACAGTGAAACATCTACCCTCTAATTGGTGCCTGAAATGCTTCAACGCAGCGAATATTCCCAGTAACTCCCTGTCGTATGTGCTGTAGTTCTTTTCAGTTTTTGATAGCTTTCTGGAGAAGAAAGCGAGCGGTAACTTCTTGTCATTGTCCTTTTGGTACAGTGTTGCACCAATAGCAAAGTCGGATGCATCAGTTGCGACACATAACGGCAGACTTTCATCTGGGTGAGCTAATAGAGTTGCATTTGCCAGTGTTTCTTTTATGTTTTCGAAGGCTTTTTCAGCTTCTTCAGTCCAATCGAGTGGAGTTTTATCTTTCTTTTTGTTTGTTTTTATTAATGCAAACAGCTTACTTTGTTCGGCTGCAGCATTTTTAATGCAACGTCTGTAGAAATTCACCATCCCCAAGAAGCGTCTGAGTTCTGCTACGTTGGAGGGTTTCGGGAATTTCAATATGGGCTCTACCTTGGTCTTCAGTGGGGAAATGCCTTCGGTCGAGACTTGATAGCCGAGAAAGTCAATCCTGGATTGTTTGTATAAACTTTTTCCAACATTGATAGTAAGTCCAGCAGCGTGTATACGTTGTACGATGGTTCTTACATTCTTCTCGTGCTGTTGCTCACCGCCTTCTGAGCAAATGCATATGTCATCCAAATATGCATAGGCAAACGGCAAATCCATAAACAGTCCATTTATGAATCTTTGGAAAGTTTGTGCAGAATTACGGAGTCCAAACGGCATTCGAAGGTATTCGAATAACCCAAAGGGGGTTATGACCGCTGTCTTTGGGATGTCCTGTTCGGCCATTGGAATTTGGTGGAATGCCCAGTTGATGTCGATTTTTGTGAACATCGTTTTACCCTTCATATTCGCATTGAAGTCCATTATGTTTGGGACTGGATAGCGATCAGGAACTGTTTTGGCATTTAAGGCCCTGTAGTCTCCAACGATTCGCCACTCTCCACTGGCTTTTTTGGTCATGTGGATCGGGGAACTCCATGAACTTTTTGAGGGGCGGCATATGCCTTCTCCTATTATGCGATCATAGTATTCCCGTCCTGCTTTGAGTTTATCAGGCAGTAACCTGCGGGCTCTAGCATGGCAAGGCTGTCCTTTAGTTTCTATATAATGAATAGTATCATGTTTATAGGTCGGATGCCTGCGAATCGATGGTTGTGTAACTCCAGGATAGTCTGACAGAATCCGTAGGAATTGTTCGTCGACTTTCGTGCAACTGGATATATTGGTGTCCAGTTGGTACGCTAGCGTTTTGCCTTCCACCCATAGACCAGTATTGTTGTCTATGATTTTTCCGTTTTTGAGGTCGATGACCAGACCGTAGTGCGCGAGAAAATCTGCGCCCAGGATCGGAGTTGGAACGTCCGCAATTGTGAAGGACCACGTCATGTCTCTTCGCAAACCGATGCTTACTTTGCTGGCTTCTATTCCGTAAGCTGGAAGGTTTTGACCATTCACAGTTTGGAGGTAGTATTTCGGAGGAAATGCCTTTTGGTTTTTATCTACTGGCAAAATGCTCAAGTCTGCACCTGAGTCAATTAGGTAACGTCTCCTATTTGTCCTGTCCTTGATGAACAGGCGGCGTGAGTACTTTTTCGAGGGATCTTCAGCCGCATAGACGACCCCTCTTTCTAGTTTGACGACTTATTGTATGATTTACCCCACCATTGGCATCGATTGTTGCACTTGGTGGCCTCTGCGCCAAACCGATTATGAAAGAAGCAGGATTTATCGTCCCAGTTTTGAGACCGGGGTTTGGGGGACGATGTTCTTCTTGGGGGAGTTGGACTCTGACCCCTGGTAGAATTGCTCTTGCGGTCTCTGGACCTGGATTTTCTGTCATTGCTTCTATTGTTGCTCCTGCTTTTCGAGCGGTTGTTGTTTCTACCATTTCTTGGATTATTATTATTGCTTTTCTTCTTAATTTCACTAGTTAGCTGAGCTATCTGGGCTCGAAGCTGAGCTAGTTCTCCGGTCTCGGTGGATACTGCACTGATCGAGGATGTTGATCTCGAATGTTCCAGTGCACTATCTGCACTCTTCGCTAGGAAGTCTAGGTCCTCGGAATTGTTGATTACCGTGGTACCTATGGCTGCCAGACACTGCACAACATGTTGGGGAAGTTGTTTGCAGAACTGGTTTCCAATAACTGACGGTGACACTATATTATCGCCCTTTTGTCTGAGTTTGGCCATGAAGGTGGAGGGTTTATCGTCTCCAGTCTTCATTCCGCCCATCACATCATCAATGATTTGGTTCTGAGTCTTACCAAACACATTTCTTATTTTTCTGCAGAACCAACTGTATTTATCTGCTTCCGCCGGAGGGCATTCCATGATATCCGGAATGCGGCGTATGATTTCTGCGGGCATGCCGCTGCAAATGTGTGAATATTTTTGGTCGTTTTGCAGATTTTCTGTCTTAAAACGACCCTCGAGGAGAGTTAACCATAATTCAACTTCATTGGGTAGGAACTCCGGAATCTCTATCCTCCGTCTTTGGATGGCAGGGTTCTGCAATGTTTGCAGTTGCAACAGCTGTAACAGCTGTGCAAGTACTTCGGGGGTCAGCTGTGGCTGACCACTTCCGCCTGCTCCTGGTTGATTTGATGATGGGTTCGGGTTCGTGTTTCCGTTGGGCATCGTGTGCTGGACTTCTCTATTTGTGCTTTCTGCGAAGAGTCTTCCAGACTCCGTGAGTTGTCAGTCTGGGGTCAAAGGGTCGGAGTCTTGGCTCAATTGACGACCGCTTCTGAGTGTTCGAGCTGTTGTTTCGTTCGGGTTAACTACAGCTCCCAAACGCAAGGCTTCTGGCCTCCGGATCCTTTTTTGCTTCTCCGGAGTCTCAAAGACTTCAGAGTCTCTGGTCGAAGCTGGAGGAGTTGGCGGATGAGGGCAACTTTGTTCCTCCAGGTCTACTTGTCTTTGTTCCCTTCCGGCAAATATATTTGGAAGGGGGGGTGTAATTTCCCACTTTCAAAGTAAAGACCTCTGCTTCGACAGCCAAAGGTGTCTAGGTCTTGTAAAAATTATTTGTATTACAAGCGAGTAACTCGCCAGCGCACCGCGCCTCTTTTTAGTAATAGCGCAACGCGCCTCTAGACACCCACGACGTAGCCAAAAAATCACGTCGGGGTCACCACTGTGGAATACCTTGTCGTGAGAGATATTCGCACTAGAAGGTCTTCAACAGTATTTGCGTGTTCTGCCACTTCATACGAATAAGTATGGGAGAGCCAAATCCTCGGCGAACACTGGCGATTTTTGAGCCGGTTCTGAGAGTTTATATACCGAATTTGGCACACGCACATGGACACACATACGTATGTATGCATACGTAATTATGTCATACGTTGCGTCGTTTCCTGTCTCCGTCGAGACGATAAGAAACGACGCAGTGCGTTTGGTACCGAGTCGTGACATTACCGAGATCGTTATCAGGTAATTGATCTCGACTCGTACGATGTATCTTACCTGTACGTACGTACAGGTACGAACATACAAACGCATTCGTGTGTATTGGTTTAACGTCATAGAGACAAATATTGCCAGCCTTTGGGCGGCGACTGTCGTCGAGGGGTGCGAGCCCCTAAAACCTCATACGAGTAATGTCCCCACATTGTGTTTTAGAGAATGATTTTCTCTTATTAGGTTTTTTTATACTCTACTCACTCAGTTGAAGTACACCGAATGACCAGCTTCAGTGCTTCTTTCACGTGTTGCGACACACGCACACATACACTTATAACTGTTTTTATCAGTTGTTTTTTCAATTTTTGTTTATTTCTGTCTCGGAAAAAAAGTGAGAAATTTTATTTTCTCTTTCGCCGTTATTTACTTTTTCAAATTGTAAAAGCGTATTTTTTTAAAACTTGTTTTTAACATAACTTATTAAGATTTTTAGAAGCTGAAAAGATCCAACTCTCAAGGTATATTGCAGCTAGTTATTTAATTATAAAAAGGGTCTGTCAAATTTCAAAATTTCGAATAATTTGGATAAATATATTAATTTTTTTATAATTTTTTGTAGTATTCTTTCTAATCTAATTGTTGAAAGTAGAAAAAAAATTTCTTATTATTCTTTAATTTCTTTTGTAATTTTTAATTTTTGAGAGGTATTTCCCCTCAGAATTTTATAAAAACTTAAGTCTTTTCTTCCCTCACAGTTCGTAATTCTTAGTTTATTTTTATTCAAATGTTGGTGTTACGAAAAAGAAAAAAAAAGCACGTCACATTGTCTCCTTTCTTGAAGTGTGTATTCATTCAACATTTCGAAGAATTATAATTTTTCCCGTTTTTTTTAGGAAAACATCTTTCGTCCTTCGAAATGCAACTCCTCCATTTCTGAATCGTACTGGTCTGGTATAGACAAGACGTACTTTAACATAATAAATAATATGCAGTATAATTATTTCACCACATTGCTCGATTAAATGTCCTATTCTGTTTTTGGCTGAAGTCCCTCAAAATAAAATATGCTCATATCTCTATGATGAATTCAGTACACATTTTTTTGTCTATGAGTGATGCAAGTGGACAATCTCATTGAGTATTTCAATTTTTGCAACATTACTTCGATATTCTTGATTAATTATTAGTGTCGATTGGAGTGAGGTAAGAGAAGAGGTTCTTTGATAAATGTTCTCCACTTAATACTTGAATTAATGAATGTAAATTTCTTACATTGATCACGATAATCCTCATTTACGACTGATTAATAATAAAACTAGTACGAACATTACAAACGTTATGCTTAAATTTTAATTTGCGTTCAGATCGATGTATCAATGAGGAATGAAAGCTGCAATAAAAATTGTCTTACAGTTGGAAAATATGAACTGATTTGATGTGAATTCTGTGGTTTCTCAAATTTAAAATACACTTTTGGATTCGTGTGAAACACATTATTTTCTTACAAAAATAGTTTTTCGAAACGATTTTGATGGTTGGAAAAATACTTTTTCTTAATAAATTTCTTAGAATCTACCCATTACGAAGGTTGGCATGTCACGACCTGTGGTCACTACTCCGGGAAACTTCATTAAAGTTTTTCATATCATGGTCCCTAGACCTTCCCCGAAAGTTTATGTATATAATTATGTTTAGGATATAACGAAATTTGTGAACAAACTGTTGGGCGTATTTTCGTATGGATCGAGACGAAATTCAGCGTGTGTATATTTTAGGTCCATATCTCGGTTAAGTTTGAAGATGGGCCATATCCGCCCACTAGTTTGTGAATGGCGGCTATTTAAATTTGAAATTGGTACACAATGGGGGGCGCGGCGTAATTTTTTACGGATCGAGACAACATTTTGCATGTGAATGCTTTGACTTCATATCTCGGTCAGGTTTGAAAATGTGCCAGATCCACCCGTTAGTTTTCGCCTTACGGGTTCTTAAAGTTTACATTGTTGTACAAAATTCTTGAAAACATGTAATGAATGTAACCTGCAATACCTACCCATAATTTGAAATTTTGTCTATTCTAAGCGAAATCCACGAAATCTACTTTCCTTTCTTATTGGCATGTCATCAACCTTTTTCAGTTTTATGTTTGGGGGTACGTTTCAGATATTTATTTGAAGAAAAATTTTGTCAAATGATGGTCATTTTTTGACTTGAAAAACAATTTAATTTTTTTCTCCATCTGCTTCTGAAAATTGTAAAATGAATTTTGTATTCAGAATTCTACAATTTCATGATTATAAATTTTGTTTTAATTTCGTGTATTTTTTTTGAAATTTCAATCAGTTATGTACAACTTACATTTACGTCATCAGAAAGTTTTTAATTACCTAGTCTATAATCTCATGATGATTTTTCTTTTGAAATTCGCTAAATTGAAAAGTAATCTGTTGACTATAATATATTTTAATTACTTTGAGTATGTTTGATATTTTTCTGAAATATTTGCCTAAATATTTTCTAATTGTCACACATTCACTCCCTTGGAGTGATTGCTATTATAAGATTTTCGATGATAATTAAAAACTTATAGGTACGCTCAGCCCTCACTTAGCTATTTCACTGATGACTGGTTGCTGTTTTCAGTTTAGACTAATTTTTTCTTTTTTTCTTTTTTTTTTGTTTCCAGGGAATCTCATTTTTGATCATTTATTAATTACTGCACAATGATTACGCACGGTGTTACAAACGCTGTCAGATCTCGACTAAAGAGACAGTTCATTAATTTATCGCTAGCGAGGCATCAGTCTTCTGTAGCTAAAGTCAGACATGTTCAAGTGGACTACAAACCAATCAGAAGTGTACTTGTCGCCAATAGAGGTATGTAATAATACACGGAATATTCTAATCAGTACGGATTTTTCACAGTTGTGTGTTCGGCATTCCGCAGATTCACAGGTTTAAGATTTCTGTACAAATTGTTTATACATTATTGATCCAGTCACTTCGAAATAGCTGTAAAAGTTACTGGTTCTCTCTTTTAAAATGTTCTTAAGTGTACATATTTTTGTGAGAATTTGATACAAAAACTCGATGTGAGTGAGCTTAAAACTAAAATTTCGTAGAATGACGTAGAAAATTGCACTGGCTCCAGTAAATTATGCAACTTAGATATGTTCTGTAACCTGTAGAATCTGGAATTCCCAGCAGCAGCTGCATCGTAGTCGAATGAAAAATATTGCATAATATTATCTTTTTGCAACGCTGGCATATTATAACGTTTTATCGATATTATTCTGCTCGTTTTAGGTGAAATTGCTATTCGTGTATTCCGAGCATGTACAGAATTAGGCATAAAATCTGTGGCCATTTATTCGGAGCAGGATAAAATGCACATGCATCGACAAAAAGCCGATGAATCGTATCTTGTCGGAAAAGGATTGCCACCGGTTGATGCTTACCTTAACATACCGGAGATAATTAAAATTGCCAAAGTAAGCGTTATGTTTTGGAATTAGTTTTGGGTAGTGAGAGAGGAGATGACAATAATTTTGAAAAAATATTTTTGAGAAATTGGAAGATGTTATGGATGGCTGTTCATCATTTCTTTGTGCGAATTATTTTTATGTAAATTTGTTGATGAAAATTTTGGGATGGATGAGGTAAAACTAAATTCTCAAAACGAAGCAGAAAAAAAATCAGCTAATTTATCATACAACAAAATTTGAGAAGTCAAAATTTGACCCTATTATGTAGCCCCTCAAGGTGGAGGAATGGGTTGAATGAAAAAATTATCGTCAAATTCGAAATCTGCTCCCAAAAAAACATATGTGTTTATGTAGCACACAACAAAATAGAAGTCAAAATTTAGCTCTCTTCTGAAGCCCCTGGTGGTCGAAGAATGGGTTTTATGAAGCGATCTTTTTTTCTTTTATATTTTTAGGTTCTGTCATTTCTATTGTTGATCCTTTCATGGTGATTTTAAATAAGTACGCATTCTCTAGGTACTAGAAGAAGTTCTCATTTCTCAAGTAATGGAAATTTCGAAGTTGTAAGGTAACAAACTTTGTTGGAAAAGATTTTTTTCAAAAACTGGCCAAATCATTATTTTTATTAAAAATGAAAAAATTTATCTGATTCCCAGCCAAACATACACCATCATTAAGTTAATTTCAATAACATTTTCGTATATATAGATAAAATAACTACCGCAATTTTAGATGCCATTCCTCCTTTTTTTTTGTTTCATGACAAAAAAAAAAAACAGTTGGTACCATTTTCCCATTTTACCTAATTTTTTAAAAATAATTCCTTATGGGTATGTGTGCGCATGTATTTACAAAATTTTGTATTCATATGGTTTTGAGAAAACTATAAAATGGATAGACGCTGAAATTTTCACGAAAGATAATCATCATAATATTGGAGCTGGTCTAGAAAAAGTTTGGTGCCTATTCTTTCTGTAATTTTCGAGAAAAATGGATAACAAAAAATTCCTTGAAAAATGGTTTTTTCAGAATTTTAAGAAAACTGCAGGAAGAATCAGGCTGAAATTTTTCCCAAAGTTAACCCTCATTACTTGCTGGTCGGATGGAGGTTTGGTGGCTAATACATGCTCATAATTCAGTACTTTCCAAAAAAAAAAACAGGAAATGAAAATTTACTGTTCACATTTTTGAAAAACTTATAAAAGGGATGAAACTGAAAGTTTTTCGATAGATATTTCTTATATAGGACTGGATCTGTTAGGAGTTTGGTGCTAGTTAGTTCATTTGTTTTTGTAAAATCTGGAGAATAAAAAATCTGTGGGAAAGTGGTTTTTTTAGTATTCTGAGAAAACGAGGAAAGAGATTGATCTGAAATTTTTTGCAAAAGATAGCTGTCTTGTAGTTGTAGAGATCTGACGAAAGTTTGGTGCCTGTTAGTTTGATAATTTTTGAGAAAAATGTAAAACATAAAATTTCCGGAAAAATTATTTATCCAGAATTTTGACAAAACTACCAAAGGAATAGAACTGAAAGTTAGTCGTTATAAAGTAACAAGTAGCAGATCTGATAGAAGTTTGTTGCCAATTGATTTGGTAGTTTTCTAGAAAAATGTAAAATAATAAAAAATTACTGAAATGAAGAAAATCACCAGTGATGCTTAAAGTACCTTTTTTGTTTTTTTGGCGCAAGGGGTTATGAACGTTCTTTCTGCATTGAAGTAAGTCTAAAATAAGTTTAGTGTTGTTGGTTCAGACATTCAGTAGTTTCGGAGAAAACTGGAAAAAAAATTCGACTCTTCCAGGATTCTCAAAAAACTATTTAATTTATATGAAAATCGGGTTAAAATTTCAGTGAGAGATAAATTTCATACTGTGGCGGATCTAATAAAAAAGTATATCAAGTGTGACGTAAATGTATTGGTCAGTTTTTAATGATTTTTGAAAACATGATTTTCCAGTGCATTCGTAGCTTGCTGCGATAGTGTTTTTTGAATTAGCATATCGATGATTCTATCATGTAAAATTTCAGCTGAAAGATTAGCTTATTATTCTTCTTTCACATTAGTTGATTTAATTTTGTGTCAATATTTAGCTGTTTTTTGTAAATTTTACTTTATCTAATGTCTCACCGTCTACATAGTATGAATAATTCATGATATCATTATTCTTACATGAAATATGATAAAAATTCAATTTTAGACTTTTTTCATCCCAAATTAACAAGTTTTGTATGTATTCATTATCACTGTAGGTAAAACTTGTAAAAAATTTGGTTTTAATTTACCTATTGAAAAAACTTTATAGGTGATATGTCTATTATCCAGTGGCAGATCCAGAGCATCAATTTTTTAGCGGAAATGACTGAAAGTTTTGTGGAGTTGGCCTTTCTTTTTCTTTTGTTCTTCAACAAAATTTTTGCGTTTTCTATCTGGATTTTGTAGTCGTTCTTTCATATTTTTCACTTACATTTTTTAGTTTTTTTGGTGTTGGGGGAAATTTCCCCATTCTACCCTGGATTCTCCACTTGTCTCATCTTTGTCTGCTTATGTAAAACTTCATTCGTTTAGAGCTTCTCAACATGTCCTAATGAGAACTCACTCTTGAAAAATATTTAAAATAGAAAATTTTGAGCATTCTAATTTTGCCAACCCTCAAATTTTTAAATTCTTCATTTAAATTGCTGAACGAAGTTTTGTTTCCAATTTTATGAATTCCTCGTGGTGACTGAGAAATATGAGTACATTAAAAAAATACTTCTATTCTAAATTTTAATATTATCCAATTTAAGTGAGACGAAAGATTTTTAAAATTTGAACACTTGATATGTATAAAATAAGATGAAACCTTTTGCTGTGTTTCGAATATTATTACTGTTAGTTGAAAATAAGGCATTTCACAAAAACATAAAATCGAAAACTAGCGCAGCGAGCCACGTTAGAAAATGCAAGTTTCTAGACCAAAAAAAAGTGCAATAAAAAAATCAAAATATACAAATTATTTGGAAGAATGGCGGGTAAAAATTACGTTTTAAATTAAGTACCTATCAAGGAAATTCATAATGAAATAAAAGAATGAAAGTGTACTGCAAAGTTATTGAAAACATTTTCAATTTATTAAATGATTGCTTAGAGCCAGTTTAACAATAGAGGTTTAAACTCTGGTTCAACTGAACCTTGATCCATGGTTCAAAGTTGGTTTGGTTTTACAATTATTCATCACTATGGTTCAACTAAATCGATGTTTTTTTCAACTTTGGCGATTAACCTTTCATTGATGGAAATTTAATGTGTGTCATTGCTATGCAAACTAAAATAAATAAATAACTGCGATAACATGATAATATTTTAACAATATTTGAGAATTGTATAGTGTTTAACAAGCATATAAATTTGCAGTTGATCAATAAAAAAAATATCGTCATAAATCAGCTAATGAAAAAAAAAGTTGCTACAGCTACCACAAACAAAGGGTCACGTACCTTTTTACACACTTCTCTTATAAACTCCGATCCAATCTCGAATTCAACAACACCCTCCCAATGGTTTTGGGGATCCTTTCTCAGATCCAAGTTTGATGGAAGATTATATTAATTTTCCTTCGCCATTTTAGGCTCCACTTTCACTATTTTCACCTTTATTTAGGAACTGGTCATATATCTTATATGTAGTTTCTGTCGAAAAATCTTTTTAATAATCGATCCTATACCGATAACTTGAACATAATTTTTATTTTCAGGAAAATGATGTCGACGCCATCCATCCTGGCTACGGATTCCTTTCCGAACGAGCAGATTTCGCCCAAGCGATCGTGGATGCTGGTATCCGTTTCATTGGACCTTCCCCCTACGTCGTGCAACAAATGGGTGACAAAGTGGCGGCCAGACAAGCTGCTATCGATTCAGAAGTGCCTATCGTGCCCGGTACTCCAGGACCAGTTACCACAACAGACGAAGCTATGGAATTTTGCTTGAAACATGGCCTTCCTGTCATATTCAAAGCTGCGTACGGAGGCGGTGGACGTGGTATGAGAGTCGTTCGTAGAATGGAGGTAAGTTTTAATCTATTATGAGAATTGAGGATCACGGGTTTAGGGCTTCGGTTTTAGTGCCACTTTTTAACTAATTCTTCTGTTTTTTTCGTCCTATTTGTGGGGATAGGAAGTGAAAGAAAACTTCGAACGAGCCACATCGGAGGCAAAAGCCGCATTCGGTAATGGTGCCATGTTCATTGAGAAATTTATAGAAAGACCTCGACACATCGAAGTGCAACTACTGGGCGATAAAGCCGGAAATGTCGTCCATCTTTTCGAAAGAGATTGTTCTGTTCAGCGTCGACATCAAAAAGTTGTAGAAATTGCACCGGCTCCACATCTTGACCAGAAGGTGTGTGGTTGGAAATTTTTCACGGTTTATGTGGATTTATTTAGTTAGCTGTTTTAATCGAACTCATGTATTTAAAGGTTCGTCAACAAATGACTGATTACGCTGTGAAACTAGCCAAGCATGTAGGCTATTCAAATGCAGGCACGGTTGAATTCCTTTGCGACGAACGTGGCAATTTCTATTTCATCGAAGTGAATGCCAGACTTCAAGTAGAGCACACAGTTACCGAAGAAATTACTGGGTAATAACAGTACTTAGGTTTTTTCCGTGTTATGTCCACGATATATAGTTTCCATACGTAATTAGTGGTTAGGTCCTTATCAGGGACTTCCAAGAAGGTAGTGGAGTTGTCCCACTCCTGCATCTTTTTTGTTCATGTGCATCAGCCGCTGTATATAACTTCAGAATGGAAGTGCTTTTTGTGTTTGGTCTAAATTTTATCTCTTATTTCCCAATTATCTCTCACTTTTATGAAATTTAAGCGTTGTCAACCTCTCCAGCCATTTCAGTTGTTGATTAAATTGCACATTTTCTCGTTTAACGAAGACACTGCCTGTAGGGGTATTTTGTGTTGAGTTTCTTCCTTGCTCATTGATGCGTGTAATTAATATCATAAAGATCGATATACCAAAGTCTTTAAAAATCTCTAAAAATCGGCCAAGTCCCCTGGCGAAATCGGCAAACATGAACCACAGATGTCATCGGTTCCATGAGGATTATACATATATGTATATATGTATAAAATCTTCACGTGTCACACTCTCACGCGAGTTGTATTTTTCATTTATTTCGTCTAGAATCGACTTGGTACAGTCGCAAATTCGTGTTGCCGAAGGTGTCACGCTTCCAGAATTGGGAATCACTCAAGAAACAATCGTACCACAAGGCTATGCAATTCAGTGTCGTGTTACCACTGAAGATCCTGCTAAAAACTTTCAACCAGATACTGGTCGTATTGAGGTAATTTTTTGATCGACGTTCTGTATTCATTATTCGCGTTTTAAAGCAAAATTTTTTATACTTAATCAAAGTTAGAAAAAATTTGGTTCATATGATGTATTTTCTTAGGTATTCCGAAGTGGAGAAGGTATGGGAATTCGTCTCGATGGCGCGTCCGCCTTCGCCGGAGCTATTATTTCTCCTTACTACGACTCATTATTGGTGAAGGTGATTGCTCATGCTGCTGACTTGCCTTCAAGTTGCGCCAAAATGAATCGAGCTTTACGTGAATTCCGTGTTCGCGGTGTTAAGGTAATGAATGCATCATCACTTGTTCAAATTTTCGTCTTGTTTGAAATCAACCTCAATATCAAATTTTGTTTTGATTATGGCTCTATCATTGGTGGTCGGTTCAAGTATGCCCATTGTTATTTTTTAATTTTACTTTGACTCATATTTAATTTCTCTCATTTTTATAAGTCTACTGAGACGAATGTATTTTCACTCATTTCATGCAAAAGTTTAAAAAAAAGGTGGTTTACCGCTGTCCTCAACTGCAGAAAAGTGTATAAGATGTGATGTTTCATTTTCTATGAGAAGGGAGTCAGCTTCAGTACTCATGGATTTCATTCTGAGGACAAAATTGTTGCAAAACAATGAAAAATGACTTTTTTACTTTCGATTTTAGCGCCTAAGGTGGGGTAATTTTATTATTTTATTTAAAAAACTTACGCGAAAAAATCGTCAAAAATTTAGAAGGAAAAAGCTCTCCTCCCGTCTCTCGACCTTTTTCCCTTACATTAAAATGGAACTACAATTAATACCTCTCATAATTTCCTTAATAGAAAACTTTATTCTTTTGATGAACCTGCGTTGCTCATTCTTTTTTAACTACACACATATTTTTTTTATTGTAGACCAATATTCCGTTCTTACTGAATGTGTTGGAAAATCAAAAATTCATAAATGGCGCAGTCGACACGTACTTCATTGACGAGAACCCGCAGTTGTTCTCGTTGACGCCGTCCAAGAATCGAGCCCAAAAATTGCTCAACTACTTGGGCATGGTGTTAGTAAATGGTCCCTCTACTCCGCTCGCTACAGGTCTAAAACCTGCTGAAGTTGACCCACACATGCCTGAAATATCTGAAGGTAAACTTCATTACATTTGATATCATGCACTGCGGTTTTTTTATTGAAAATTTTTGTGGTGCAAGTTTCGCGCTAGTTAATGTTTTTTTTTCTTTCTTATTAGAAGGCTACGTGGGTTATTTGCGTGTTAATAATGGCTTTTGCCTTCGAATTATTTCCTGCACTTTTTTAGAAAATTCCGGCGTAAGGGATAGAGATGCGAGAAAAATTATTATTCATATTACTTCTTATATGTTGAAATAAAAATTTGAACTGATAATTCCTAATGCACACATAGCCTTTTATAACGTTCATTTCAATTTCGTTACATATATAATTATATTATATTCTCCATTTGGCTGGGGACATACAGCTCATTTATTGTTAATTTTCATATTGTGTGCGAGTTTTTTTGCGTCAAAATTTTCATGCATGAATCTAAATCATTTTCTTTGCCGATCTAAAAAGTAGAAATTGATTATAAACTGCAATGGTACCATTATCGGGAAAAAATGTGAAAATTTGTCATTATTTTTTCTCGAATAAGTTAAACCTTATTCTTTACTTATAGAATCTTTCTGTATCTGGGTACTTTCAAATTTTATTTAAATTTCAAAACGTTTAATTTACCCTAAATTTTAGCACCTAAATGAAATAAAAATAGTGATGAGGTGAAAGGGCCTAATTTTTATTCACAGCCACTGGTTGTATGCTTAATATTGGGACTGTAATTGTATCTTGTTGAGAACTCACTTATCACTTATGCGAAAGTGCAACTTTGAGAGATTTCTAAACTAATTTTCTATCATTTTGATCTTTGTGTATTCAGTCGTTCTTTAAAAACAAGGGAAGTAAATTTACTTCCAATAAATAATCGTGCTTACCTGCTACAAAAAAAGTGATTTAATTTATTTCTCCATTTTGGATGCTGTTGTGCGTACAATCCAGCCGAGAATAAAATCACAATTTTTCTTGGAATCGTTTGATACTTTGTCTGCTTTTTATAAATTTTTAGTATAATTCACTCATTAATTAATAACATTGTTCGACCTTTAAAAATTAGTTTACTGTGAGCTTTTCTCGTGTGAGAATTCCAATGTTGATTGTTATATCTCAGTTTTGGCCTTTATGTTGTTTTATCTAACTTGTGACATTTTTTGATTTTTCAAGTTTTGAATTTTTCTTCTCTTCCCTCCCCTTAGATCTTTACTTAAATTTCATATTAGTAGTTTGGAAGGAACTTACTTTGGTTCGTTAGAATTTTACAAATTAAAAACTAGGGAGTTATATAGTTTTCTCAAAACAACAATAAAACCTTCAATGTATCAGTATTTTGGAATGTTGAATACTGCTGTTGAGTGAAACATCGGTGTTTTATATTTTTTGAAGCACTGAGTTCAAACCCAGTGTTTATTTACAAATTGAACCACTCGTTAAACCCCTTGTGACCTCGAAAACAGGCTGGAGATAATTTTTTAATACATTATTTAGTGTTGGATCGTCGGATATGTTTATTGTGGTGCTTAATTTGTATCCAAGGACCATTTTCTTATTTGACCACTCGTTGGAAGTTACCTCAAAAATGTCTTAGATTAATGTTTTTATATGTTATTGAATGATACATCGTCGATCAGGTTTCTTGTGACTTGTGACATTTGGCTCAATGAAGTGTCTTAAGTTATTTGATTTGGTTGAGTGTGGAACTTGAATGTTAAAAAGTTGTTCTAGTTATTTGAGCAGACATCAAAAGAAAGCTTTTCTGCTGGAAAAAGGTTCTTGAAATGGAATTATTCTGTATGGGATTTCGATTTTTGAATTTCCACTTCTTAGAACCGAAATTGAACTAAATCTCTTCAAATTAACGATCGTTTATTCCATTGAATTCCTTGTTGGTCGCCCCGTTACCCAAAAAAGGAAGTTGAGAATGATTCTTTTGTATATTATTAAGTAATACATTGTTTGTTTCTCGAAGTGTTAAATTCGGATTTAGAATTCATTTTTGAATTTACCTACTTATTGAGCTCCCTGTCAATCCCGGAAGGGGATTAATTGAATATGTGTTCAATTTTGAACAAAGTTACATCATTTTTAATGAAGATACCCAGTTGATTTAAAAAAGTGAAACCTAGTTACTTTTGATGTCTAGTCTCTAAACTTCTTATCAATAATTAATTCTGAAAATATAAGAAATAAAAAATGAGCAAAAAAATTGAAAAGAAATTTGCTGAAAACAAGAAATTTTTTTACATTGCCCTAGACCTTGGAAAAATAACCAAAAAATATAAAAAATAATCAATAAAGAGAAAATAATTAAATTTTTGTTTTATTGTGTTAAAAACAAACAAGATAAAACGAAAGAATATACAGGAATTAGTCCAAGAAAATTACAACAATGAATGATTATGGCTTTAACTTGAAATATGGAATAATAGCTCTGTCTCATCAAAGTGAAAAGTTATTGCAGTGCCGAAGTTTTGCATATAGAATAAAATTGTTGGGCCCGGAAACATCAGCATATTGAAAAAAGATTAAAAAATCAAGTGGTTTCAAAAAAAAAAGAAAGTAAAATTCAAGGGTTTTTGTCTGTAGCAGATCCAGGATCTTGTGAAGGGAGGAGCCAAATCCTAATAAAAATAAATTTTAGTATACAAATCTACTAAAATAATGCACGAGTTAATCACTGAGTTTTTTTTACTAGGAGACCATAGCCACGGCCTTACCCCTAGAATTCACTTCTGATTTTTGGCAAGAGATTAAGCAAACATTTTACAAATTTAATTATAATCACCAGAGCAAAAAAAAAAGTTTTGAGATGAAAAATGGTCTTTTTTAGAGAGAAAATGCTATTGACAAATGTAAGCCATGGAATTCTCCAGGTAGTGTTCAATTTAACGATACTAAAAAATGTATTTTCTTCTCTTCATAGGATACCTTCTTTTTAACCTGTAGTAATCATATGAAGTTTGTTTTCATATTACCATTTTTATTTTAGTCCAGGACAAATATGGATTGAAAAAGGGAAAAAATCCCATCAACAATTTGTGCAAATATAAAATTTATTAGTTACACAAATTCGATACCTTGTAAGCTTTCCTACGTTCTTCATTTAACTTTCTTATTTATTTAATACTCTTTCGAGACTTCTAATTGTATTTTCACGAATGGATATAATTTATCAAGTCTCTTCTTTTTGAATTTTCCCGAAATTTACTTGAAAACAGTAAAAACTTTTTAATTTTCTACCTATCGTGAAAATTCACTTTATGTTTAACCTTAAGCTTCTCAAAACAATTGGTTTTACAAAAAAACTTGTAAGGACTTTTTTTATAAAATTTTTAACGTTTTAAAACTTGGAAATAATTTGTACCAAAAAATAAAAATTGAATGAAATACTTGCGAAAAACCTAATTTATGCCACCATTTTTTCCTGCTGGAGAATGTGGAGAATGATGCTTGTGTTGGACACTAGAGACTTTTAGTATGTTGTTTAGGAAGACAAAGTAAGAATGTGTACTAAATTTTAACTTCAATTAGTGATTCATTCTCTGCTGAAACCCTAAATTTCATGGACAATGACTGCATTTTCCAATTATTGACCATACTTGCAGCCATAGGCGGATTTTCAGCAAATTTCTTGGGGATTCAAGGGAAAAAACTTTTAATGTGGAACACATTATTATTTTCACTACAGGAGTAAAAATGAAACTGTGAATGCAGGTAGCACGGTGCAAACGTAGGTGCGAATTTAGGTACAAAGGGGAGAAAAGAGAAGAAAAAAAAATGTGTCTATGTTAGTAGGTGTGAGATTGTGTGCATGCACATGGCTCGAGAGAATTCTTTATTTTCAAATTTTATTATGTAATACTCTAATATATCATTGGACAAGTTTTTTGCGGCATTGAGTTCAAATTTGATGTTAATTTTGTCATTAGACCCATTCTTAGACCCTCATTGGGTCCAAAAAAGGGAGAATTTTTTATTTTTCTATTTTATTGTGTAATATATCATTGGACATGTTTTTTAAGGCACTGAATTCGAATTAGATGTAAATTTTACATTAGACTCATTCTTAGACCCTCAGTGGGCCTAAAAAGGGGAGAATTTTTTATTTTTGGATTTTATTATGTAATATATCAGTGAACACTTGATTCAAGGTTAGGGTTAAAGGTCCAAGGAATCTGTCAATAAAATCTGACCCCATAGGCAGCCAGTGGTGAATTTACCAGCAGGTCATTAAGGCTGCGACCTATGGGTACACAGGCAGAAGGTTGCAAAACTAAGACAGCTATTCAAATTGACTGGTTTAGAAAATGTAATTTTTTTTATATTTTGAATTAGTGACTGTATTTTTTTAATAATCTTTTACATTCTTTTAGCTGTAAACACTGGATTAGGGCGCAAAATTTGCTTGGCCTATAGGCGCCAAATTTATAAATCCACCTCTGCCGCCTGTACATTTTTATATATATATATATAAATATATACAAACATACATATATGTATGGATGTATTCTACTTTTTGCTCATTTTTGCATTTTTTGAAAGTCTATTGAGCCTCCGCTGTTTAATCTATAGTAATGAAACTTGGGTTAATGTTAGGGGTTCTCATGGGCAACACATTCATGTTAAAATTTTTGAAATATATATAGTAGTTTCGAAGAGATGAGTTCTTAAAGTTTTGCAAATCCACCATGTTGTCATCACGATTACTCTCGTAAATTAAAAGGTATTTGCTTGAAATTTCTATGGTAGTTGGAGACTATAAAAGACTGGTTTGATATTGAATTTGAGCTAAATTGATCAACTGTTTTTCGAAAGGCAGCCATTACAAAATTTGGCATTTTTGGAAAATACACACACTGCGGTTGATGCATGGAAGAGATATTTAATTGGAACAAATTATCCCACTAGTAGGGCGTATGCGTTAGCATTTACAGTAAAGGGAATTTGAATCACAAACGACATTAGTTTATATTCAGTAGGATGAAATTTCTCCACTAAATTTTGATACTATTTTTCTTATTTAAGTAGTCAGTTTGTCTAAATAGTCTTCATAATTCTACCTCGTGTTCGTGTACTGTTGGTAAAAAATTACTTACTCTTTTAGAATGGACTATATACCTATTCAAATTTTTCATTTTTGTCGTTTCTAAGAATGCTTCCCAACATTTTTAATGTTAATACCTATTTATTTTAAAACCTTCCAGAATTTTTGATTTTTATTTTAGTTTAGTTACAAAATCTTCTTATAAGCTACTTATTACAGTCCCAATTTTCATCAAAGACTCGCAAATTCGCACTGCTTCTTAGAATATTGCCGGTTAATTCAATTTACAAATTTACAATTCTGTCTGTATTTTTATTTATTTATTTATTTATTTATTTTTTTACATTTTTTAAGGTTTGAACCAGTCAATATTTATAATTTGTTCGGTACTATTTCGAGGGAACTTTCACACTTTTTAAATAAAATTATTTTTTTTTTTGTTTATGAAAGTCAATCATACATAAATGTTAAGCACATTTAAATTAATTATGCTTTCGTAGATTACTCTAAAAAACAGAAGGCCGAGGAAGCTGGAGAAGAGGTATCAGGTGAGATAATTTTTTTGCTTTCTATTTTTCATTTTATTTATTATTTTTGTGACGAATCGAGAATGTGAAAAGTACTTAGTAGATACTTATTCGTATGCCTAAACGTCGAATTGTCTATGGAAATTCCCTCGTGAGCACTAAGAAAAAAAATTAATACCTTCATGCAAGTTCGATACCTGCTGCTATCAATAAGCTGGTAAATTTTGTACCCTTGGAGTGGGGATATTTTTTCTTGAAAGTGGTGCTCTTTTTTATTTGATGTGACCTCTTTTATTAGAAAGTTAAAACTATGTGAAAAAACACCCAGTGGTCGAGCCCTATCGATACAAGTATGGCAATAGGACATTTTATATTCCACAGTTTGAATGTCATAACCTTAAATAAAATTTCAGCTATATCTCTAAAAACCAAATATACGATTTCAACGAAATTATCACAGGATCTTAAACGAACATATGTTAATGTTTCAGAAAATTTCAGCTCTCTGTCTACAATGGTTCTCTGACAATTGAATTTGATAACTTTTGATGACAAAGGCTGTTTGAATAAAGTTGTGTATGATAAAAGGTTTGTTCTTTTCGCCCTTCAGTCTGACAGGCGAAATTAATTTACAAGTGAAACAATGAAATAAATCTTTGTTGAATTAATTGAAGAATTTAAACTGTTATAATTTCTCAAATTTGATATAAATAACAATGAATTCACTTGTGGGCTGTGGAATACAAAGTGGCGTATCGCGGGACTTGTATTTATAGGGCCTTACTAGTGGAAAATACAAACATACCCTCTTAATGGCAAAAATGGTAAAACTACTATGACATTTCGTCTAATTTTATCTACCAATCTGTTGTTTATGTCACTCTCCTCATTTGTCTGTTCAAAGTTCCAAACCACCAAACTAGTTTCAATTTTACAGGTACAGGAGTGTGTTCAGAATGAACGTCTGGGTAACAAGTAACACTTTCCAACCATTTAGAATAAACTGGTTTTTTCCCTGAGTAATCACCCAAGTTATTCAGAATGAGTTAGTTGTTTTACCTCAAGGTAGAGCAAGTTTTATCCAAATAGATAGTTGGTGAAAAGTTACTCTAAAGATTTTGGTTGGTTGATGCGGTATTATTTTGATAACAATGTTAAATATTTGATAACAGTATTGTTTAATTATTTACCGTGACATTTAGAAAAACTCAATATGAATCGGGTAAACTTGGGGTAAAATTTCAACTTTATCCTAACAACCACATGGTTGTGTTCGTTGTTCATTCTGAATGTGCCTCAGGTAGCACATAAGTGGATAAATCTCGCAGTTGATATGGGGAACAACTTAACTTCGCATTTTTCATGTTAGTTATACGAGTTCATTTAATTTACGATTGAAAAGTGTTTTCCTCAAATCTGAAAATATTAGTGAGATATCAAGATTTTCTAAAATATTAAAATTTGTAAAAGATGTAGCAATGCAAGTTTTTTTATTCTTGCACATTTCTAATTAAATTTAATTTATAGTACAAAATTATTACAAACGAGTAAATATTATCAATTTATTGGTAATCTATGTAAAATGTAAATCATTAATTAAATGCATGCTAATTAGTAATACATCTACATTCAGCTAAGAAAAAGATTAGAAAATTTAGATAATAATAGTACCAATTAATAAGCCAATTTTGTAATATGAAAAAAAAAAGAAATAAAATTGACAAAAAAAAAATCACATTAACTAATTGTGGAGATTAGACTACTTGGAAGAGATAAGATGCTCAGCCACTCAACAACAGTCATCATCAGAAGATGACTAATTTTGTGCACTACACATGTAACACTAAACTATGCAACTGTGATATAACATCTGAACTATAACAGATTGATAGATTACATCTCAGATGATGTCTCAGTCTAGCTTATCAATGAACTTGCCATATTTTCCCTGTAGTCATGGCAATGATAAAATGTGTCTATGTGTGTGTGTAAGGAGCCAATATAAAAACTTACAAAATTGGCTACAAAATTGCCAGTGTTCATTGAGATCTTGGCTTCTCCATACCTTGTGTATGATACGTGGTGAAGATGCAAAACTGCAGAAAACTTTCTATTGTCAGAATATCTTCCACGATGTAATGTATTCCACAGTGGTGACCCAATGTGATTTTTTGGCGTATGTTGTGGTGTCTTTTGATACAGTGTGCTTATACTAAAGTAGCATGGTGTGCTGGCAAGAAACTTGCTTACTAATCAAGAGTAACAATAAAATTTCTCACAATTTTATTTATACTTCTTGACTAAAGACATCTGGCTGTCAAAATTTGTCTAAGTTGGAATTTATACCCCCCTTCCAAAATATGTTTGCCAGGAGGAACAAAAGTAGACATCGGAGAATATAGGTTAGCCTCTTCCTCCAACACCTTCACCTTCAATACATTCAAGGTAATTTTAAGATGATCTCTCAGAAAGTAAGAAGAGAGTCAGACTTCTCAAAGTAGAATGTCTGGGTATGACAATTGACCCAAATGAATTATCTACCAAATAAATTCCTCAGTTGATTTAGAATATTTGGCCAAAAGTGCTGACAGCTCACTATTTTATTTGAAGAACTTGCTTTTGATTAGTGCAGTATCAGTAAGAATGGAGAATTAGCACAACTTTGAGCACAAATAGCTCAGCGAACTATGCAAGTGCGAAACAACAACTAAAATAGTCAAAAAAAAATGACAACCAGTGAAACAGCTAATCTAAAAGCAGATTAAAACAAAAATTCAAAAAAAAAGACAAAGCTGATCAGATGACAGAGACTACCTCCCCTAAAAATAATTGAAGATCTTTGTCCAAATCTCCTTTTTAAAACTGGGATGACAAAAACTGCTTTTTCCACAATTGATTTAATGAGTCTTCTATCAAATGCAACAGATGCCAATGGTGGGGTAAAACTTATAAAAAGTCTGAAGCGTCAAACATGAATGAGGGGCCATCCCTGTTGCTGATGACCCCTTAGAAACTTACTCATGCCTCCTGTTTTTGAAGGACAGGATAAATAAGAGAGTACCTAATATACTCAGGTGCAGACTTTGGTATATTGCCAGCCAATAAAAAACATAAGGTACATCCTCCAAAATACTTCCTTCGTACTGTGAATGGTCAAAACTTACTAGTGTATGGACTCGATACAACCAAAGTCAACACCAGTTTGCAAAGAGATATGACTTGGTCCTTCACAATTGCAGATATTCCAAATATAATCCTAAGTGCTGACTTCTCAGCACATTACAGCTTGATCATTGACCTCAAAAATGAAAAATTGATGGATAGTGAATCTAAACTTCCTGTGGGTGGTGAAACTCTTGAGTACCAACTGGACACAGCTGTCTCCAGTTGTAGCAAATTGACAAATGATTCTTACGGATTCTGTTTGACCATCCTAGAGTCACTCAGCTATCAATTTGCAAGCATTATACCTATAACATGACACTTGTCATTATATAGAAACAAAAGAACCGCCTTGCCATGCTTATTCGAATACCTCCAAATGCCTTTTAAACTCTGTAATTCAGCACAAACTTTCCAGACATTTATCAATAAATTGTTTAGGGATCGCTATTTGCATGTGCATATTTGGATGATATTTGCATATGCTCAGAAGGCAGCAAGCAACAGCACGAGAAGAATGTAAGAGCTGTTATTCAGAGTGTACACACCACCGGCCCTACCATCAATGTAGGTAAAATCTTATATGCACCCACTGAAATTGATTTTCTTAGCTATCAAAATTTTGACCAAAGGCATATCCTCCTTGAAGACCATTGTTGAACCAATTCTGAATTTTCCAAAAGCCTCAAATGTTGTTGACCTCTGGCATTTCTTAGGGATGATGAATTTCTACTGGCATTACATTAAAAATACTGCAGCTAAACAAAGTAAGCTTTTCGCATTAATAAAGACTAATAAAAAATGAAATAAAACTCCACTTGATTGGAACAAAGAAGCTGAAAAAACCTCCACCATACTTTGTGTTTGATATGTAGTGAATACGCAAAACTGCAGGAAATCTTCTGTTATTGGAATATCTTCCATGATGTAAGGTATTCCACACTAATATTAATGAACATTTTCATCTATGATAGTAACAATTATTTTGTAACAACTATTATTTGAGAAATCTTCACTCATTTTGATATTATTTTTGTATATTAAGAAAAACTGCTTTATCCTAAATCAAATTAACTTTTATGATAAGTTATAAGTAACAGTAGAAAACATTCTAAGTCGAGTTGCTCCCTATATCAATTGCAAGATGTATCCATTCATAGTTAGTGCTGTAACTCCAGGGTACTCTCTGCAACATGTATGAAAAATTAGGTGAAAATTTTTTTTTAAATTTAATAAAAATTTTTTATTGAATTATTGAAGAGTATTAAATAGAATTAAAATACAAAATTTCAGTCAAATTCATTTAATACCACTTATTATGAACAATTTTTTATGATTTTAGATTTATAAATTCAAAATTATTTAGTCTCAAAATTATTTATGAAAAATGTTCCAGTGAACAAATTTGGCTAAAATTTAGTTTTTGTAATTCTATTTGATACCCTTAACGATTCCATGAAAATATTTAATTAAATTTTAGAAAAAAAATTTCATCTAATTTTTTGTATGTGCTGTATAATAACACAGCTGCAGGGCTACTTATGATTTTAGGGAGGCTTGTAGCATGCACACTGTGTTCTTCTTGGTCTGTAATACTTTGTATTAATAATTTGAACACATTTTGTTAAATTCCTCATTCTACTAGGCTTAGTTTGAATTTTGTAAATTTAGTGTCCTTTCACTCAGTGTACCCTTAACGTTGGTTCAAATGAGTAGAGACAAAGCCAACTGTATTATCAAGCTGTGGAGTGAAAATTGCAATGTTGCAAAAATCAGTACCTTATACAATATTTTTGAAAATGCAGAAGTATTTTAAGTTGATTTTCAGATTCCTTATTCCCAAAAATGTAATTTATATGAAACTTTCAATCATTTTTGTCTTTTCTCCGCTAGTTATGATTGAGTACCACAGTTGTCAGCTTCACTATTTTAGCTCTACTTCATGGCTAGATAAGTAGAGTTGGATTTGGCAGGGGTGGAAAGAAATTGAAAACAAAAAAGTTTTAAAATTTGGGAAGTGAAAAGCATAAGATAATTAAGTAAAATAAATGTTGAAAAAATGAAAAGAAAAAAGCAAAGGTTTTATTTTTCAAGGTCAGAAGGAAAATTATTGATTTTGATTTCCATTTCTGTAAATAAGTGTACACTTGTGTTAATACTCCGAGCGTGGGAGGCGGGTTCGAATTTAGGGCTAGCTAGATTTTATGTGATTTTTTTTTTGATTTTTTAATTTAAAAAAAATAATTCTCATAAAAGTGTATTTAAAAAAAACTATTTACTTCAAATGTTAGATTAACCCATTGAAGAGAAGTGTTTTTTGAAAATTTTGATAAGAGGACGCAGTCTGCAAACATGTTTATACTTAAATAAGTTAATAAAACCACTAAAAATGAGTCAGAGTCTTCTTTTTTCTTCTCTTTTATCGAATTTTTTCTTAGTCTCAATCTTATTGAGTAAAAAAATTTAAAAATACGAATCTCAGTACTTAGGGAGTGATGTAGGTAGTTTTTCTCATTTATGTTGTTTTTGACACATATTTATTTGAAAATTGTTATTCGATATTTTTATAATTCGTACCTTTGAGTTGGATACTATGATAAAAAACTGACCAATTCTTCATTGTGTCAATCAAAGACTTGAATTTCTTTGTCTCCACTCATCCTTTTTAACTCGGAGTTCGAATGAAACTGACTTCCTTGATATTTTATTAAAAATATACTTCATAGCAGCAAACATCGACCTTTTTATAGGCTATATGTTACTATTTTTATATTTATGCTCATTTTATCCATTGTTTTTCTTTTTTCTCTTTTTTTTCTTTTTTTCTCTCATCATTTTGACTCAAGTTTTGTATTTTTATTGTCACTTGTGAATGTCCTCCAAAAGTAATAGTACGAACAAAACAGGAACATCTCACTTTCAAAGGTGTAAGTAATATGAAAGTAACTTTTAATGTATTTCGTATCTCGACTATTCGCTTGCTACTTTTGTTACTTTCGCTTGCTTTCATTAATTATAGAATTTCACTACATGCATGATGTACCTACTACAAATATTTTTTCATTTTCCAGTTTTCTCTTTCTTCGTTAAAACTATTATTTCCGTTTAAAATAAATTATTCAGTGTGGATGTGTTATACATAATATTGAATCTTAGATTTTATATACCTATCTTGTTTTTATGGTTATATTTATTAGTTTAGCTATAAGGCAATGTCGTTAACGTCACTATTCTTATCAGTAATCTCACTGGGTAGCTAAATACTCACAAAAAGCTTAGAAAAGTATTAAAATACAAGAATTTTTTATTCTAATTGTCTTAAATTAAGAGATAGCTACTTTTTCGACATAAATGAAATTATAGAGAAAGGTTCAAGAAAAAAAATAAAGCTAAAGAACAAAAATTTTGAGTCCTTAGAAGTTGAGAAAATGGTTTTAATCAGTGTACTTAAACGTAAGACAATTTATAATAATGATCAAAAACATTAATTCGAAGCAGTATTTCATATTATCCTGGCTTGTAAGAGCTCAAATTTCTTGATCTTTGGCTTATTTTATTCGCTGAACTCTTCTAGAATTTCATTTATATCGATTAAGAAGCTATCATTTGTTTTAAGATAATTACAATCAAAAATTTTAATATTCACAATGCTTTTCGCGTGTTTTAGCCACCAGGGGTGATATTGCTTTCAGTTGTGATGTTACGCGACATTATCTTATCAAATTCTTACGGAATATTACGTCTCTTTTTTTTTTAGTTTCAAGCTAGTGCCTCACGTAAATGTTGCATCTATTGTTATATCTCTTCCATGAAGTACAAAATTATGAATGAGGGGGTGTCAGAAGTCGACGGATTCGAGAAAAAAAAATCGTGGATAATACCAAGGACAGTCTCATGAATTTTCTCAAAATTGAAATTACCTCTATTAAATTATTATTCTGTTTATAATTGTCATTCGCTGTACACGGTGTCTCCAAGTTAAGAGGCATAACTTTACGAATTGATTTTTGAAACCGATAAAAACAAAAAAGTTCCTCTTGAAAAATGTTAAGGTATTTTATTTTCAAGTCTTAGTTATTCATATGCTTCGGCGACATTTTGTTCTTTCGTATCCTTCACTTCGCCCCCGCCCATTATACGGTATGAGACATAACCTTTCAGAATAATTTTAACTAAATTTTTATCTTCAACCATTTTTTTAATTGGCGTAAAAAAATATTCGTTGGGTAGTACATATCCATATTTTTTCAATGTATGTACTCTGATTACTCAGTCAGAATTCATTTCAAAAAGTATAGTCTTGAGATGGTCCCATTAAATTTTAGTTGAGACTGTATCTGAACCGGATCCGTACCAAATCCGAAATTACCGATATTTGAAAATAATAAAACCGAAAAAAAAAGGTGGGATTCGCGAACACAGGCAAACTCCAGAACCATAGCTGAACCGAAGTGGGTTACCTAGAAGGATCCCACTCTCTCCCCAAGAAAGTATGTTAGAAGTGAAACCAGACATTGAGAAATGGAAACCATATTGGGATTTAAGATCAAAGTGGCTGACATCTAGCGGAAATTTGTTAAACCAGCGAATGGGTGATCATTTACAAAAATGCATAAGATCATATGCAAAATACGGTCAAATTAAAACTGAAGTTGAGGTATTTACAGTTCAGCGATGGCAATAATTTGTTTTCAAATTCATGCAAAATTCATTTCTCTTCAAATTTACGAGAAAAAAATTTAGTTGCCTTCAGTATTTAATAATTAAAACAGAAATGAAATTAAGGTACTTGTTATCACCTGTTATCCCCGTTTTAACCAATAGGAAATGTCTGTGAGTGGGTGAGCATGTAGCATTTGCAGCATCTAGTTTCCTCTTTAATTACAATTATTTTGCGCTGGAAACTGAAATAAATGGAAACATTAAAATTTTAAAATGGAAACTGTAACTGAAACAATTAACAATTATTTTTAATACTGATAACAGAAACATAATGGAAATCAAATGATAAATCGTTTCCATTTCTGTTTCTCATCTGATTAATTTTTCATTTGAGAGTAAAAATTTTGAAAAAATAGTGCTATTTTTGGGAAATACCGAAAAAATATTGATGTTTTTAAAACAGTATCGATATATTGATATTTAAAAAGGATTTTGAAAATTTTAAAGGTAGGAAATAATTTTTTTAAATTGAAATGGAAACGGAAACTAAAATGGAAATAAAATGAAAAATTTTGTTAAAATCTGGATATGTAGTAAAACTAAACTGATGGAAATGAAAACAAAAAATAACTAAGGTTATAGTAAATTTAAAAAACTCAACTAACTGAAACAAAATAAATAAAAGTAGCATTTCTCAATCCCTTTGAAAAATATATCCGAGGATGTGTCACTCAATGAAATATTGAAAAATTTTCTTAAATAATCCTCTTTAAGTCACAGAAGGCCATTGAATGGTTCAGTCCAAAAATTAACTGTAAATTTGAATTAGAGCCTCAAGAAACATAATCAGTGATGCACCTGTTACTCAGTTTAAAAAAAAATAAAAACTCTTAGCACAACATTATACTTTACTGGAAAACCTAGTTCGCCAATTTTCTTCCATAATTCAACAAAAAAACCTAAATTTGAAAAACTTGAAAAAATTTTTAGAAAAATATCTATAGTAATCGATATTTGTATCGATAGTTATCGATATTTCATTGTTTAGTTTCAGGCAGGGATTGAGAAATGCTACATTGTTTCATATTGTTTGTTAGTTTAGTTTCTGAAATTTACCATAATGTTAGTTATTTTGTGTTTCTGTTTCAGTCATTTTGGTTTCTATTTTCATTTTATTGCTTAGTTTTACCAAACATTTTCATTCAGTTTCCATTTGAATAAAAATTTTTCTGCATTTAAAATTTTCCAAATGCTGTTCAAATATCGATATATCGATATTTTTTCAGATTTTATCTCCCAGATCGAAAATTATTCTAGTGGAGAAACCAAATGGAAACGATTCATCATTTGGTTTTCATTACATTTTCATTATCGGTCTTGAAACCAATTGGTTAATTGTTTCTAATTTGATTTCCATTTTATAATTTTGATGTTTCGTTTATTTTGGTTTCCAGCGTAAAAAAACATTGTTTCTGTTTCCAAAAAATTTGATTTTCGTTTCCATTTCTCAATCATTAATTTCAGTCAGTTTCAGGTAAAAAAAAAAGAATTACTATCGATAATTATCGATATCTTTAGAAAAAATATCGATCTATTCATGTTCTATTGCTAAAAAACCAATTTTGCTAAAATTTTTTATTTTATAGTTCTGTAGAAAACTACTGAACCTATTAGCACCCAACTTCTATCAGATCTGATGAACTATTCTACTAATACTTTACGTCATTTCAGTCACTTACGACATTCAAGCGAACTTTTTGACTTGGTAGATGGTTTCGTGAGATTCTTACGAGACTTTAATTATGCTACGTAAAAGGAGATGTGAATGGCGTAAGTGGCTAAAACACCATAAAGTGTTAATGGAATAGCTCTCAGGTCCTATATGAGGAATACCCAACAATTTTATTTTCTCATGAAACGGATAATTTTCACTATCCCCACCCCTAGTCCTTTTGTGAGGTTAATTTTAATATTCCGTTTGCAAGCATACTGGGTAAAAATATCGTAACTTCACCTATCGAAATTCGATCGTGGGACGATTGTGCAAATCTTGTAGAGGAACAAAATTTTTTTTTTTTTTTTTGAATAGATGGGATGTGAAAAATGAGACTTCATCGCGACATCGGCTCCTTTCAAATTGTTATTTGTAAATTTTCATCAAATTTAGTTTGGCGACCTAAAAGCAATGTCATCACGAAAGTTAGTCTGTGACTGGATACGTGAGGAAGGTTTGCTTCAATAAATGAAAAGGATTAAAAATGAAAAAATTTTTTTTTGGTTGTTACACCGTCTATATTTATTTATTTATTTATTCATTTATTTATTTATTTTATTTCATTTTTTTGAGTAAAACTAATTTTTGAAAACTATTGAGTTTTAACAGAAAGGTGTAGCATCCCTCTTTTATGAATTTTTCCTCTCGAATAAACTGGTGCGACTTATTTTTCGAACGAAGGGTTGAAATGACATGGTTACCTATTCAAACGTAGAGCCCTCTTCCCTTTTCTTCCTAAAGTGGATAAACTTTGATAACTTGTTCCAAATTTCATTCATTTTTATTAGATTTTTTTGATTTTTCTCTCTCCAGTTTGTGGAGATGTAACTTAGAAAGGAAGCATTTCTCAGTATTTCGCAATGCCAATAGGAACTTTTTTGTTTTTTCGATCCCAAAAAATCGATTCTGAAAGTTTCGCTGTTTAACTTTCAGACACCCTATGTTCATCTTTAGCTAGCTTTTCACTCCCTTGAAATTTGGGCTATCATCGTAGTATACTGCTATGTAAACAAGAAATTTAAAATTTGTTTTTGGGATTTTTGGTTAAATGTTCGTGTGGAGTGCTGTGTGCGCTGTATCTTGAAATGTGCCTTAATCTCACGTGTATGGAATATAATTTTTATAACGTATCCGCGGCGATATATCGCCGCTTCTTTTCACAGATATCGCACCACCGCGAGGATTTCGTGAAATTCTCAAATCCGATGGCCCGGCGGCGTTTGCAAAAAGCGTACGCCAACACAAAGGCCTCCTGCTGATGGACACAACCTTTAGAGACGCGCATCAGTCATTGCTGGCCACTCGAGTCCGCTCCAAGGACATACTGAAAATTTCGCCATTCGTGTCGCACAAATTTAACGAACTGTATGCACTGGAGAACTGGGGTGGCGCCACCTTCGACGTGGCGCTGCGCTTTTTGCACGAGTGCCCCTGGGAGAGGCTGGAAGATATGCGTAAACTCATACCCAATATTCCGTTCCAGATGTTATTGCGCGGTGCCAACGCTGTCGGTTACACCAATTACCCGGATAACGTTATTTTCAAGTAGGTTTCCGGGTTGAATGTGAATGGTTTCGATGTGCCAAATCGAAAACCGTGAATAAGTTTCTATCTGTGAAAATTTGAGCAACTGACAAGTGTTCTCGATCGCTAAGTTCCTCAGTCTTTGCGTCAAATGTTGCACTCACGTTGCGCATTTATTTCCTGACCAATTCAGCATCATTACACTTCTGATATTAAGCTGTTCTGTTTTTATTTGAAGGCCGAGTGCAAGAGTATGGCGATACTTAAACAGATAAGTACAGATTACTTATACATATATAAGTAGTGGTCTGTTCGGTACTTATATAATACGAAGTATTTATTTCTGAATTAATAAGTATCATACTTGCATTCGGCCTTTATGCACGCTTTCGTTGTACAGTTACGCGTTTATTGGGAGCTCTAACCTCGAATTTTCGTGTCTCGAAGCTATGCTTTTGGTTGTCATTGTGCTGATTCTTCAGCTAATGACTATTAAAGAGACAGAAAAGAAGAAATACTTCGCTTTTATCAAGTTTTCCCTTTCGCGCGAAGTAGATGAAACCAAAGAAATTATTTAAATTGAGTTTTCTGTAGAATAATGACTGCAAAGGCAAGTCATTTCCGTGGTTCAAACATCTCGTAAATCAGAATTTCTCTTCCTGAAAATGTGTTGTACGCCTGAAAAATTGAAGAATTTTAAAATAAACACTTCGTTAGTCATTTTATAATATTATCTCTGCTAAAGGCCAATTTGAAAAGCTGGTGTACATGTCATGTGATACAAAATTGTGCTTTAAAATCTAATGTTTCCAAGTTTTAAACCAAGGTGACGCGACGAGGTGTACTATGAAGGGAAAAAATTAATTTTCAATTTTTCTATATTGATATTGTTCACGCAAATTTTTCTGTAAATGCTGTCGCTGAAAAACTATGAATACAGAGTGAAATAAGTTTTTGAAAATCAAAATTTGTTATTTAGAAGAAATTTAGCGGATGTCTATTCTACCGCTGTAAGTGAGTATATTTAGATGCTCCTATTTATTTTAGAAAATAACAGTTTTGTGTCCAATCGTCGAAATTGTTGTACATTTATCCAAGATCATTTTTTACGAAAAATATGACTTTCTCTGGTTTTATCGAAAATTACATTTTTATACCAGAAAATCAGTAGCGGATTTGACGAGTATTAGCTCAGCAAAATTACACCCGGGCCTTTTACCAAAAAGACTTTTCATCCTTCGTAGCATCCTGTAACGAAAATTGGCCTTTTAAAGGATTTTACTCCTGGATTTTTTTCTTTCGATCCGCCATAGCACAGAATAGACGGAAAATGTCATTATTTTTAAATTTATTTTGCAAAAATTTCATGACTGATTATTTTTCTAACCACATCCGACTCATATAAAAAAATTTGATCAAAAGTTATTTAAATTTGAGAAATTTCAAGCACTGTTCTTGTGTTACTCAAACAGAGTTGTGGTTTCGTTTCGTTTCGAATAATGGGCGATAAATGCGGAAATAAAATTAATTTTAGCTCACACTCGGTGTTGAAATTGAAACGTTCATTTTTAAGCAAATCAAATAATTTTTTTACCCCGTTTAAGTTGTTTAAACTATCCGTTCTGTTTTTTATATGGTAAAGTTATTCGGAGTTTTTCGTTTTTTGATAAATTTGAGAAAGTAAACGTAGCACCATTAGAAACCAACTTTGATTTCATTGTTTTAATGTTATTTTTTATCATGTTTTTTTTTCGCTGATTTAAGGAGTATGAACTTTCCTAGGTAGCCTCAATTGTGCATTATTCGAGGATTTTCCTTTTCCTACATGTGACGTATTTTACGCACACTAGCATACGTAAAATCGATTGAGCGTGAAGTAGAATAATATTTTATGTATTTAGCTCCCTACGTGTGACGTCATTTTACTCACACTAACACTAATGAAATGATCGAGTGTACCTAGCAACGAAGTAGTAGGTATATAATACCTACCTTACACTAACTTTAATATTTTTACTTCGATTTAGTTAGCGAGTTATTATACAGAAGAATTTAAAAATAATTTTTTTCAGTCGTATTAACGATATCGCTCCCATTAAGATACCATCAGCGAGCGTGACAAATTACTTTTCCTTCATATTTTTCTGCAATTTAAATTTATCCTGCCAACTTTACAGATTTTGTGATCTGGCAGTCCAGGGTGGTATGGACGTTTTCAGAGTATTCGACGCTCTCAACTATTTGCCCAATTTGATACTCGGTATGGAAGCGGCTGCTAAAGCTGGTGGTGTAGTCGAAGCTGCCATTTCTTACACCGGTGACGTATCTGACCCATCTCGTAAAAAATACAACTTGAAATACTATACAGACTTGGCCGACGACTTAGTTAAAGCTGGAACCCACGTTTTGTGTATTAAAGTGAGTTGTTACCCGATGCTCTTTATCTGTTACAAAAAAAAAGTTAAAAAGATAAGTGGTGAAAATCTTTCCTGATTTAAGTTGTAGTTTATAGTCGCGGTTAAAGGGTAATTCATTGCTTCATGGGTTTCATATTATTAGCATAGCTGGGATTATAATCACGTCGAAAAATTTGAAATTATAAATTCTAATATTTTAGAAAACTTGGAGAAGAGGATCTGAGGCATTAAAGGCGAATCTAATCCGGCATGGGGAGCTTAATTTCTCAAAACCTAAAATCACTCTAAGGAAATACATATTTTTAAATACAATAGTTGTTTAAAAAAAAACAATAAATTATTTTCTCGATTTTCCTCAAAAGTTCTATCCTGGCTTTTCCTAAAGGGAAGTTTAAAAAAAGTTCCAGTGAATGTTTTAACCTCCCAGTAATCTCCCTGGGCTATACCGCTATTCCATTTGGGCTTCGTTTTGAATTATCTTTCTACTTTCTTGTATGTTGAATTATTCTAAAATTGATGAATTTTCTGTTGAACACGATTCGTCCAAATATTGCTTGTTTTATTATGTTTGTTCTTGAGTTGTCGTTGATTACTCTATTGCTGCTGTTTTAAAGTTAATTTTATACAAAAGTCAGTTCTCTTCCTCCTCCATCACCGAATTACTCGTGGAAGACAACAAATAAATTCATTATTTTCTGCAGGATATGGCAGGCTTGTTGAAACCTCGAGCTGCAACTCTTTTAATATCTGAGCTGCGTGCCAAACATCCTGATTTGCCGATACACATTCACACGCATGATACTAGTGGAAATGGTGTAGCTTCCATGTTAGCGTGTGCTGAAGCTGGTGCTGACGTTGTTGACGTTGCGGTCGATTCTATGTCCGGATTAACATCTCAGCCCAGTATGGGAGCCATTGTAGCTTCATTACAAGGATCTGATCTCGATACGAGTAAGTCAGATAAGCTTTATGAGCTGTATAAGTTACGAGAAGAGAAAATTCGAGACCAATAACTGCGTACTTCGGATCGTTCTGTTGTACATGCAGTGAAAATGCAAACAGTTTTGATGAATTGTTGGAGCCAAAAGTTTTGAAGGCAGCAACGTTTTTAGGAATGCTATCATTTAAAGCCCCCATTGGTGACTGTAGAAATTTGTGTACTATAAGCATAAAATTATTGTGTTGCTTTTGCTTGCAGACATTGACTTGAAAACTGTATCCGCTTATAGTGCGTATTGGGAACAAACGCGAACATTATACGCGCCATTCGAATGCACTACAACTATGAAGTCTGGCAATGCCGACGTTTATCTGAACGAAATCCCCGGTGGCCAATACACAAACCTACAGTTCCAAGCATTCTCGTTGGGTCTGGGAGACTTCTTCGAGGACGTTAAGAAAGCCTACCGAGAAGCCAACTTATTGCTCGGTGATATCATTAAAGTACGTCAGTGAAACAAATCTAATGTTTTTCTATTTGACCTAAAATACTTAAAATTCCATTTGGAATCGTGTCATTTGTAGGTAACTCCATCATCAAAAGTGGTTGGCGATTTAGCCCAGTTCATGGTGCAAAACAAACTGACTGGCGACCAGATTTTGGAAAAAGCCGAAGAACTGAGTTTTCCTAAGTCAGTCGTAGAATTTTTGCAGGGTTCCATCGGTGAACCGTACCAAGGTTTCCCCGAGCCATTCAGATCCAAAGTAATTAGCGTTTAGGCGATATTTTATGATTTTTATCAGTCATTTCGATGGGTACTGTATATAATACTCTCCATTGACTGTTGTCATTTCAGGTGCTCAAAGATTATCCCAGAATCAAGGGTAGACCCGGTGAATCCATGCCGCCTTTCGATTTTGATGAAGCGAAAAAAAATTTGATCGAGCGTTTCCCCGACGCATCCGATAAAGATGTAATGAGTGCCGCTCTATATCCACAAGTCACTGAAGATTATCTTACCTTCCGCGAAGCGTACGGACCCGTCGACAAATTAGACACGAGAATTTTCTTGGTTGGACCGAAAATTGGAGAAGAATTTGAAGTACTAAATTTCACTAAATTTTTCGCATTTACACGAACCGTTGGATTGATTATAATGGCTGCTTTAACACTTGTCTGTACTGATTTCAGGTTACCATTGAAAAAGGCAAAACGTTAGGCATTAAGACTCTGGCCATGGCCGAGGATTTAACTGCAAACGGTGAAAGAGAAGTATTCTTTGAACTGAACGGCCAACTGAGATCCGTGTTCATTCGCGACAAAGAAGCGTCGAAAGTAAGTCTGCGAGTCCGTCGTTTGAACGAACTAATTATAGAGGTGGTAAATGAACCATCTGTGTAGATTAGGCAACAGTTATCTGTCAAGGTTGAGCAAAATGCATTGTTTTTTTTGTTGTTTTTTTTTTGGGGGGGGGGAAAGATCAGTGCGAATTTACCAAAATCTTGGAAAATCCGAGATTAATTTTTATGATTCATTAATATATGCATACGTGCTGCTGTGGTCACGTAAACTTTTGAAACTGTCGTTTTCAGTGTTTTTTATTTATTAATTTCTTCATAAATTCATCATTATTTCATTTCAGTTCATTGTTTCATTACAAATTCTTAACAGAAAACGGTTTTTCAATGATCAAGTATCATTTCAACTTTCCACTGTATAGTTCTGGACCAGTGAAGTTCTGTAAGACTAATGTACTTTTTAATGTCAAGACATGCCGGCGAAAAAGTAAAGTACCTTCTGCTTATTTTCGACGTTTTGCCTGAATTTACTAATTTGGAATACATTTGATAAAGTCATCCCTTAAATCCGCAAGGATAGCGAACATAAATACAAAGCAAAATACGTCAAAAGGTTTGCTCTGGTTGCCTATTTATCACCTGCATGTTTAACCAGAAATCTTTCTTTACTGGTCCAATACTACGTAGTCAATGATTTCAACCAACCATCAAGTCGAATGGGTGTATAAATGCTCGTGTAAAAAAATTTTTTTCCTCCGAAGGTTTTTGTGTTACCTAAATTTATAAGTTATGTGATTTTCGTCAAAACATGTTATGGTCTTTTGAAAAAATGAATTAAAAATCACTTACAAAATCTTTATTAAGTAACTATAAATTTTTTTTTTTTTTTTGAATGTAAAATGGTCTGAGGAAAATTACGTTATTGTGAAAACCTGCTTAATATTCAGAGTACAGGTGTAGCTAGAGGAATAAATGAAGTGTGTTTCGCAAGATGATTTTTGTTTTTAAGTTAGTATATAAATATATATTTATAAATCACTCAAAAACATTTGAAAGGTTGCTGAAATCATTAGAAGAAGAAAATTAAATCAAAAAAATTGAATATATTCTACTTACTACTTGCCTTCATAATGTTCCTAGTTATTATTCTCGACTTGTAGACTAAATGTCGCTCTTCAATGTATAATATGTGCCGAGTGGAAGTCACCGAAAAAATTGTCTTGACGGTTTTTTTTTTTTTTTTTTTAATTTTTTCTGCTTTTTAGTACCTTTTAATTCGAACTTTTTTTTGTTTTACTATCTCTGTAGGAAATGCACATCCATCCAAAAGCATCAAAAAGTATTAAGGGACAAGTTGGTGCTCCAATGCCCGGTTCAGTTATGGAAGTCCGTGTAAAAGTTGGAGACAAAGTTGAGAAAGGTGCTCCGTTGGTTGTGTTGTCGGCCATGAAAATGGAAATGGTAGTTCAGGCTCCAATTCCAGGTACCGTCAAATCAGTAGATGTGTCGGTAGGTATGAAATTAGAAGGTGACGACTTGTTGCTTACGTTGGAAGAGTGAACGGATGTAATCAATCAACCGATCAATCAATTCCATGAAATCGAATACATCAGTTTTTGAAATACCACGTTATTTTTGCGAATTTAGAACCAAAGCTAGTCACAACTGTCGTCATTGTTGGTTTATGTCTGTATAATTTTTTGTTCGTTATTTATTGATGATTTTTGTTTGAAACGAAAATATTTGGTTCGATTTTGGCTAATTAGTTTTGATGAAAAAAAAAAAGGAAGTTACGTGGTTTCTTTTTTTTCTGTAGTAGATTTATTGCTTGTTTTCAAATTTCAAATTTTTATGTATTTTCGCTTGTGTTAATTATATCTTATTCCGTACAATTTTCAAGAACACTAGAGCATTTAAGTAATTCCCTGAATACTGTACTCGATAGTTTTTCTGAATGTAGATTTGATTGCTTTTTCGAGTGCCATTGATGTTTACATTCCATTCTGTGTACTATTTGCTGCATTTTATATTTTACCGTTTTCGATAGAATGATTAATAATTTATATTGATTAATACCTAATATGAAAATTATCATTCGACTTGACGTTACCTGTCCCTTTATTCTTGAAACTAGTTCATTTTTTTCTATTTAGACTGGTTTAGTTAAGGTTAAATACTGAAATTTTTTTAGTTTATTAAAAAGTTTTTGTCGTTTATACACTGTATTCACTCTTTAATGTGATAAAAGTTGCGATAACGTAAATAACATAAATCAGCTTTCCTTCGGTTATTAAAATTGTCGAAGGTGCTATTTGAGGCTTACTAAAAGAAAAAGTATTTCTGTGATAATATTTTTTTTCTCTTCCTTTTTATTATGTTCCAACGAATGAAAAATGTTGATCAAATTTGATGCCGATTTTAAAATAGAAATTTATTCACCTAGTTATTTATACCTTGTTGAATTTACGAATATAATTTTTCGATTAATTAGGTTACTATTTACTAACGTGGTTTGTTTCGACGCGTTTTATTCTAATATTTTAAGCATTTTAATTTTAATTTGTTTCTTATTCAATGTTGTACTTGCAATGGTAGGCTACTTGTACTATGTTTACCAATTTTTTTGACCGGACAAAAAAATAAACTGTAGTTACCACTATTTGTGTTCTTTATATTTTTAAAGAGTGGATTGATTTTTTTTTTTTTTTTAATGAAATTGAATAGGATTAAATTGAAGTCATCAATTGTTAGGTACTGCATATTCTGAATTGAGTTTATTTTATTTAAACAACTGTTGGATTCAGAGAAAATAATTTGGTATTAGTAGAGCTATAAGAACTATCATATTGTTGAAGAAATGTCGAACAGACCTCACTTTTTTTGAGTCCGTCTTAATTTTTTGTTTTTCATTGGGAATATGCTTTGAAATATTTCTTTCTTTATTTAATTTAATTTAATTTTTTTTTAATTGATGTATTTTACCGACTTCAGTATTAAATGGAAATAATGGATCTTTTGTGGCGTGGAAGTGTGGAACTTTATGCAAAAGACAGACGAGGAAGTTTCCAGTATTTATATAACATATTAGGAGCAATATTGTCGAAAAAGTAGTTCCAAATGCGTTTTGGCACAATAAAAACAGCCATAACCAGAAATGTGGGTTATGGTCCATGAAATGATGCCCAACACTGTAATGAAAACGAAAAAAAAGCCATAATGATAAATTCGCGTTGTAGCAATGTCAAATACCCAAACGCATTTTGAGTACCTACCATGAAGTTGATTAAGAAAAAAACACGCACGAATCCACGTATTATAAATAATACTTTAATGAATTTGCTTAAAATAAGAACACGAGGATCGGTTTATTCCTCCCCTTCAAATAATAAAATAATTATTTTCAATTTCAAACCGGGTTATGGCATTTTTATAATATCAAAACGGGTTGTGATAGTTTTCCATTATGAGCCACAATGCAAATTTCCCATTATAGCTTTTTTAAATTTTCTACTACGTGTCTGAATTTCGGCTGTAACTATAATTCGTTTAGAGCATTTTTTCGCCCAATAACCGTTTTCGACAATTGATAATAACATATATAATCATATTCATTCGTTCAACACTCACTGCCGGTGATGAAAAGAAACAATTTCGAATTTTTTTTTTCAGACAGTGCATGTGCAGGTAACATATTATTCAAATATGTTTCGTATTTCGTACATTTATTCGAGTCTCTTCGGAGAAATTGATAATTTTATCGTAAAAGTGATATATTTTACCCCCTCGTCAGTGAACATTTTACATACGGGTACTAATAAATATGTCATTTTAAAAGAATAAATCATTTTCGAGTACCTACAGACAACAATACTTCAGGTCTTACAACAAAACGTATATTTTAAAATAGTCATATTATTATGATTCACTTTATTACGATGCTTTACGGTAATAAGCAGAATAATGGTAACCTTATTACATAAAAATATAGCTATTAATTTCTTACATTGGAATACAGAATATTTTTTTCTCGAGATGCAATAATGCGTTTTGAGATCAGTTTCAATTGTAACAAAAAAGAGTTACTGCGATCAGCAGCTTGACTGAATTCCTTTCTTCCAGTAAATTATTATCCTAACAATTACCAGTGAATGGCTGGCTAAAGTAATGAAGTAGAAGTTATCTCCATTTGTACATACAAAATTGCAACCTTGAAATTTTTTTTTAAATATGGGAGCTGTAGCGCAAACAAATTGCTATATGGTGTTAGAAACAATAACCGCTAAAAAGGTAATCATCACCTTTTATAAATACAATAAGGTCAACTACTATAGTACTGTAATTGAAATTTCTGAAGACAGAACATTTAAGGGCTCTCTCCACTATAGCCCTATAGATACGCGTCCAGCAATACGCCATTTTGTATCTAACACCTCACAAGTGAATTCTTGATATTTATGTTAAATTTAGAGAAATTTTATGGTTTTAGATTTTTTTATTAATTTTATAGATCTTTTCAACTGTTTTACTTGAAATCTACATTGGACCAACAGGCTGAAAGGCCAAAGAAAAAAGCCTCTTTCATACACAATTTTATAGAATCAAATTATACAATCAAAGTTATCGAATGCGATTGTAAGAGAACGTTTATTAGTAGAAAGCTGAAATTTTGAAGAAACATTGACATATAGGTATGAGTTGAAGATTCTGTGAAAATTTCACTGAAATCGTACAATTAGTTCTTGAAATAAAGCTGAAATTATGAAAGGGTCATTATGACAAGCATCTCCCAAATGGCAGTTTTTCCAGTAGGTTTTGCACATTATGACGTCATATTTGAAGTTCGTCTATTGTTTGGTTGAACACATGAAATTATATCTGCAACTTTCAAATTGGTTTGTGGCACAGTGGATAAAGATCTGTGTTAGCATGTTGTAGGTTCAAAATCCACAGCCCTAACTGACAACTGTGGATTCAGTCCATCACCAAATCCACCATTTATTAGTCTACTGACTTTAAATACACACATGCAATTTGTAGTATATAGGCTAAACAGATGAGCTACAAAATTTGTTCTCTGTTTATCTGAATATACTATAAAATGACAAAATGTGGAACTACAAGATTTATTCTTCCAATAAATGCAGACACATAGATATGCCTATAGGTATACATACCTTTGACTATACATATAGTACTGGACCAGTAAAGCTCTGTACAACCAATGTACTTTTTACTGTCACGACATACTGGCAAAAAAGTAGTCAACCCTAGTGTACCTTCTGCATATTTTCAACATGTTTCTTGAAGTCACCAATTTAGAATACATCTAACTAAGGCATTCCTTAAATTCACAAAGATAGTGTATGTAAACACGAAGCAAAATACATCAAAAGGTACACTCTGGTTGCCTATTTAGTACTGGCATGTCTAACTAGAAATCATTTTTCTTTACCACTCCAATGCTATATAGTCGGTTATAGGATATTGGTTATGATTTGCTCAAAGTGTACCAAGTAGCAAATTTTGTTTATTATTGGTTTGTGTGATGGCTGTTTACACAAAAAAAAAAAAGTTCTTAGTTCATTTCTTCATTTGATATAAACGAATCTGAAAGAATTTAC
>WOFM01000466.1:142071-323318 GCA_011428145.1 Ericerus pela
ATTTTGATGTCTCATGAGAAAGCTATGTAGTTTGTATTGATATATTACTGATAATCAGTGGAAAATTTAACAAGAAAATACAACATCGAACACTCCTAGTGGCGTCACTTGAATTTTTGAAATCGCCCAGGTAAGAGCCTACTCGCACATGGTCATTTTTAGGTGCCTAATGGGTTACCAAAATCGCCCATTTGGCAATTCATCGCCTCACCTGGCAACACTGGTTTCAATGTCCTACCTACAGAAAGCACTTCTACAAACACGTGTACTTCCAACTAAATAACTGATTGGAGGAAAATCTGGCGATGTGCATTTATTTATAAACACTAACGTACAAAGTACCTCACTTTTACACCAATTTTTGATTCTAATTGGTTGGGGTGTTCAGTCTGGGGTACTTCTTATACACCAGCATGCAGCGTCTATAGTTTGGACACTCAATCCCACGTTAAAACTGTTCTGTCATCTCCATCATATATATATCCTCGAAGACAAACAGTTGCAAAAATATAATAAATGAATAAGCAAAATATAATATTCGAATAAGTATGATAGCACAGCGCTAGCGCAGTATGTAACTAAAATATGGAAGGCGAGTGGAAGGTGGAATATGTGATATATATATATACACAAGTAATGATAATGATGATAAGTAAGTGAGTGAGAGAGATTTTGTTTCAACACCCCCTGAAATTTTTGTTGTAACGAATGAATGAATAAATATCAAATGCTAAAAGTAAACGAATCATAAAAAAAAAATTAGAAGTTGGTAAATGTGAGAAATGACGATCACTAATATGAAAGATTTCACATTAATCGAACAAGAACAACCAGCGATGATATTAAAAGAAAACCATTAAAGAAACACTAAATTTATAGTCAACACAATATGGAAAAGATTCAATTTTAAGATCTCATTTTATTCTATGTTCACGTAATAAAATTTGGAGGTCAATTAACTGACAGTCAGCTATAGAGGATGACGTCACAAGCAGCAACCATGTTATAGCTAAAGATATCAACTATGAGCGAGGTCATGAGGAGCATATTTTCACATGCCACCTTAAATCATATATGAACAAAAGTATATCGTGAATATATGATTTGAACAAAACAAAATCCAGGAAAAATAACAAATAATATATCGTGGTAAAACTTGACAATTATAAACGTATTAAAATATTAAAATATTCGTGTAATCTTGTATGATAATTATCAAAGTCAGTATAAAAATATAAAATGGTAAAAATATGACTGTTACAACACATATAAAAGGTAAACATATAAATCACAAATAGTTATATTAAATTCAGGTCATTACAAAAATTGACAAATGCAGGCTTTGGCAGACCTTTAGTAAAGAAGTCACCCAATTGTTGGGACGTTGGAATATACATATAAATAAATGATTTGTCAGTATGTGAACATATGAATCTGTACTTAGTGTCTATGTGTTTCGATCATTTGGAATTCCATCTACCTGACTTTATGAGTCCCAGGCAGCTCTGATTGTCCTTGGTCAAACCAAAAGTCATTAATTAAATTTTGTATCCACAGTCCTTCGGATGTTGCTTCACACAAGGCAATAAGTTCACTCTCAGTACTGGAAAGAGCAACAGTGGGTTGCTTCCTACTAGACTAGGAAACCACAGATCCAAATACTTTTACACAATTACCAGAAATTGTTTTGCAAGTGGAGACACAATTTGCCCAATCAGCATCAGAGTAGATTTCCATTATATATTTATTAGTATTATCCCTATTATAAGTCAAATTTGAATGTGAAGTAGTTATTAAGTATCTTAAAACTCGTATTAAATATTTATAATGTTTGTGTGTTGCTGCGCTTTGAAATTGACTGAAGTAGGATATCGCAAAGCAGATATCTGGATGAGAACCCAACATAAGATACATAAGAAAACCCAACAACTGCTGATATTAATTATTCAAATTATGATCCATTCCATTTAAATCACGATGCAATTGTAGTTTGGGTTTGATCGGAGAATGTGTGGGGATACAATCCAAAACACCAAAACATTTGGTAACAGACTCACTTAAAGATTTTTGATTTATTTCCAAAAGTCCATTCTCACGATCATAATTTATGTTTAAGCCTAAATATTTATTAATCATTCCCAGGTCTTTACATCTAAATTTTTTACTAATTTTATTTTTATTATCTATTATTAAATCATTATTATTGGAGCTGATGATAATATCGTCAATTTAAGTTAATAAATAAACTATAGAATTTCCTTGTTTATGAATATATAAACAGTCATCAGCTTTGCCTGGTTTAAAGTCCAATGAAATCAAAAATTCATGGAACATTGTATTCCACACCTTAGGCTATTGTTTTAAGCCATATATGGATCGGTTTAGTAATAAAATATTTCTATTTTTACCTAAATTACATTCGATGCCTTCTGGAATATCTAGAAAAAGTTTGTCTTTAATTTTACCATTTAAGAAGGCACTACTAATATCAATTTGATGAATAAAATATTTAAATTTATTACTCAAGACAAGTAACGCACGAACTGTTGACAGTTTGTTAACTGGAGCATAGACTTTGGTGAAATTAAAACCTTTTTGTTGCTGAAATCCACAAGCCACTAATCTGGCCTTGTACAAAACATTACCAGGGGAATCAGTCTTTTTAGTAAAGAGCCATCTACACATGATTGTCAGATCATCCGTTGGACGTTTGACCACATTCTAAGTTTCATTGGAAGTCAAAGCATCAACTTCATCTTGAATCGCTTTCTTCCAGCGATTAAACTCAGAAGAACTCAATGCCTCTTCAAACATCAACAGGCAATCACTTTCAACAGCATTAGCTATGAAAAAGCACAAATCTATAACATCACCAAAGTCTAGTATTATTTATTTCTCCATCCACTTCAATACTATCAACATTTGTTTCGTCAACTTCCTTTAATATAGGGTCAGAGTCATCATTTTTGGATTTACCTATAGACTTCATTAAACTCAACATCTCTGGAGAGATGGATTTTACATTTGATCACATCCAGTAACTTATAATAACTGGCAAATATCCCACAAACTTCAATTTATTACTCTTTTTCTCAAATTTATCCGAACTGTTAGAGAAATCCAACATATAAGCGTCGCAGCTAAAAACCTCAATTTTTATAATTATACTTCTCACGGTGCCATCTTTTATAAGAAATGTAACTTTTATTGGTTGGACACCGATTTAAAATGTAAGCAGCACGCAATAAAGCTTCACTCCAGTAAATTTTATCCAGGCTGCTTTCATATATAAGAGTTCTGGCCCTCTCTCCATGAGTACGATTCATTCACTCAGCCTTACCATTTTGCTGAGGACATCCACCAACAGTGGGTTCTATGGAAATTCCTTTTTCAACAAAATACACTTTAAACTGTGAATTTAGATATTTGGTACCAAAACTTCACCATAATCTCTTGACATTTGTATTAAGTTTATTAGAAACTAATTTGTGATATTCAACAAACTTTGACAACACCTCAGTTTTGTTGTTCAGCAAATATACAAAACAAAAATTCGAATTATCATCAACAAAAGTTAAAAAATATTTTTTGTCATTATACGACACCGGATTTATTATGAACTAATTCTAACGGACTTTTTGTTTTCTGTTCATGTCTGTCAAAAGGTTTTTTATGTTGTTTGGGTTCATAAAACATTTCCTGATTATCAGACATATTAGGAATATGACTTTTATTAGACAACAGGTCAACATCATTATTATTCAAATGTGCAAGTCGCTTATGTCATAACTCCAAAGGATTTTTATTTTTATTTTGTGACAAATTACATGATTCTGTTACATTATTATAAAAAATTATTGTATATAAATTTGTTAAATTACTTTTCCCAGTTATAATTACATTATTAGTTTTGTTAATTATTACATTAATAGAATCTTCCTCAAATACAGACCTACATCCAGCTCTCGCCATACATTTGACTGAGAGAAGATTGGTCAAAAGGTCCTTAGCAAATCTAACATTTTTAATGTGATATTAATTCCATTTTCGGTTTTTAATTTCACCGTACCAACAGCTGAAACAACAAGTTCAACACCCTTTTTGGTAACCATTATCGACTGAGGTTTTGCCAACATAATATATTCAGAAAATAACGAAATATCATTCACAATATGTGAAGTACATCCTGAATCCAATATAAAAACAATCTGTGGTGGTACAGAAATTTTCAAAATAAGACCCTGATCAGGTACCAAGAAAGTCAAATCAATCTCAGAACATTCATTATTATTATTATTAAAAACATTATATGACTGTGAATTACTATTTCCATTATTATTACTATTATTACTGTTCATGTTATTGTTCCCTTTATTTATAGATCGATTATTATTTTTAGTATAGCAATTAATAGCTATGTGTCCCTGTTTATTACAGAAATTACATCGAATGTTACTATTATAATTTCGATTTGAATTCTGATTACTAGACAAACCTGAATAATTATTATTACTTGAATTATTACCATTATTATTATTCGACTGACTAGGATTACGCTGATCTTTAAAATTACTATCCCTAAAACCACCATGATTTCTAAAATTAAGGTAATTCAATCTACCCCTAAATTTATTGTGATATCCTCTGCCTGAATTATAATTTGAACCAAAAAAAGTATTCTCTTCACCAGGAACACTTCCTGATGAAGGCTTTGGATTTGATGCATCAGGAGTGGAAGGCACATTTCACAACATATTTTCGAGGTCCAGTTCATGTTGGAAATTAATAACCTTTCCAATCGCAACTTCCCACGATAGATTGTCAGCATCCTGCATCATTAATAGCAGATGCAAATCAGTTAACAACTATGATCATAGTTAAAATACATTGTTTTACAGACGTTGCCTCACCCATTTCAGCCAAATGTCGAGTAACAGACCGGAATTCCATCAAATAATCCTTCAGCTTATCACCAGGCTTGAATCACATCGAGTACATCTTTGATCTCAGCTCAATCATCGTTGTGTGGTTGTCCTTTCCAGCAAGCTGCACAATTGCCTGAATCATCGTTTTTGCCATATCATAGGTCTGGATCATCTGGATGAAGTTGTTACCAACATTATTAGCAATGTAAAACATCGCCTTTGAATTCAGCTTTTCCCATTCTTCAGTACTATTCCTACCCGATGGAACAGAATTATGTACAACAACATATAAACCTTTTTTTCAAAGCAGCAGATTCATCCGGTATCGCCAAGTACGCCTATTATCTCAGTTGAACGGTTCCAACATCAATTTCATCTCATGTTCCATTTTTGTTAACAGTCACACAGCAAACAGCAAAAAATCAGCGATGAAAAAATATCACAGGCAGACAGCTAAAAAATTACAAGAAAATGAACAGGAACGAACTAGACATACAGCTTGAGAATACAATTTACATCAGGATCGAACAAAGAGATTTTAAAATTGAGTGACGATTACTTGGCAAGTTTCTGCAGCACAACTTTGCTTGGACATCACAATGGCAGCCTCTTCTAGTCAAATGACTGGGCCCATAACCTGTGAGAAATGGTGATCACTAATATGAAAGATTTCACATTAACCGAACAAGAACAACAACCAGCGATGATATTAAAAGAAAACCATTAAAGAAACACTAAATTTGTAGTAAACACAATAAGAAAAAGATTCAGTTTTAAGATCTCATTTTATTCTATGTTCATGTAACAACATTTGGAGATCAACTAACTAGTTAAAATACAAGAGGGTGTTCAGAAATGTAACTCAGGGTGATGGGTGCGCAACCCTGGTGGACTATCACATGACTTGAAAATTAAAACGGTTGTCCATTAGGCCACACCCTTTTCCAAATGACTTTAGGGTGATGAATGGTTGTCCCTTGGTTGTGGTGGACAACCCACTTATTTTTGAATGCAAATAACGGTCAACCATGACCTCTAGACCATTTTTTATCATATTCAAATATTTTTGAATAAACTGACATTCATAAGTTTGATGTGACAAATTGATTTTTGTGAGAATTTTAAATTTTATTTTGTTTTGTGCTAAATTAAATAAAAATGAATTATAATATTGTGTCAGATACTAGAACAGGAATGCCATTCATGTATGATGATCATATTCTTGTTCAACATAAGGATGATTGTGAGTATTAACATAGACTTCATCATTTCTTGGTCAAAAAGAGAGAATACCTCTTCAATAGGTTTTGTTTTTTTTTTCTTAGCAGATAATCTGTTGTGGTGCCGGTACATTATAAACAAAAATGGAGATTATTCAGTTCAAATTGACTCAGCTACTACAGCCACGCTCGATATGTTAGTAGATTCTGATTCAGAATTAATCAGTATCAACGATGTCTTTGCTGTGTCAAAAAATAGTACTGCTGCAGTTGATGAAGTAGTATCTGATGATACTACTAGCGAATTATTACCGCCGAAAGATAAAAATGATGCAGTCGTCACAATTCCCTCCGATCGTACCAGTGGTGACTCATCAGCAACAGTCGAATTACCTCATACTTCTAGATAACCCGATCTTGAAGTACAAGACGTAGAATTACATCAACAACCGGAGGTACCAAGTACCTCAAACTATAAAAAATCCGTTATTTCAATGCCAAAAAATATTATGGAAGCTATACATAAAAATGTTAGGAAAGAACGGATAAATATGCAAGAACGTATGTCGAAACCTGCGCAAAATGATACAAAAAAAGCGCCAGGTAATACGATTCAACCGAAAACAAATCTTTCAAATATTGATTCTGAAAAAGAGGATCAAATACTATTCGAGAAACGAACATCCGAGGCTAGACTACAAGAAGAACTAGACGCTCGATATGAAGAAGAAATCGTAAACCTTGATGACTCACCTGTACAGAGTACAGTATATCATGCTGTTGAATTTAATGATGATCTGCGTACATAAACTGGGCCACTGTGGAAACGAGCAGATGTCTTGGAGTTACTGACATTTTTTAAAGATGCTGAGCATCTCTTCAAATCAACAACCTGTAAAAATTCAAAGGTTTGGCAACAGATTGCTGCCAAATCGGTCCCATACACAGCTAGACAATGTGAAAATAAATTGAAGTACCTGAAAAAACGGTACATTACTAAAATTGACAATATGAGCAGTGGAGATACTGGAAAAAAAAGAGTACACTGCGATTTTTTTGAAGAACTTGATGCCAAATTTCATAAATCACACAATGTTCGTCCTCCTCATATGGCTTCTTTGGTGAATCGACCAAAAAATATATGTGAAAAAGTTGTTATTGTCAGTGGATATGAAACTGACGAGTCGACCTCTCCTGAAGAAACAACCATTTCGACATGTCTGAACGAAGAAGTTGAATATGAAAATACTCTAAAAATAAAAAAATAAAAAATTAGACCTCAACCAGCATCATTGACCAGAAGTGAAAATCTTGTCTATAAAGAAAGAGCTGTTAATGCTCTCGAAAGAATTGCGACGGCATTTGAGGCATTCGTAGAAAAAATGTAATGAAGAAATGCAATTTGATTTCGAATAATAATCCATTTTTCATCAAAACATAGTTCCAGCATTGATCAACCAATCACAGAGCTAGTAGCATCGTTTGTCCTTCATGTGATATACATCTACATCGTCATTTGTTAGCGTCGTTTTTGTCGTCACAATGTGCTTCTCTTCTAAATTCACTCGTGCATGTTGGTGTTTGTAACGAGAGTCTAAATTTCAGAAATTTATGAAAAGTACGAGGTTTGTGAACAGATTTTTTTTATTAACATTTAAATTTGTACGTGAAGATGTTATTTGTTTCATTATTGTTATAGATCATCTTAAAATGAATAATCTTCCTCGTTGTGGTGTTTTGCATGCTCTGTGGAGGCGTTACATGGCGGAATTAATGGAACACAATCCACAGCACCTAATGCTGTCCCACCTGAACAAGCACCAGCAGCAGAACGACAACCAGAAAATGATGTGAGACAACCGGAGATTGATGTTAGACAACCGGAGAGTGATGAACCACGAGATGATCATGATCATGAACACAATGCTAGAGAAGACGATGCTAGATTAGACCAACGCAGAGATTTGAATGAAAGGTAAGAATTCAATATAATTTTGAGTAAAATGTTGTGTCCTCTTTACCATAACACAGCCCATCGAATTTAGGGATGGGATGCAATGAAATTGATAATTTGTTGACAGTGATTATATTACATTAAATGGCATTAGTATAATATTACAAGGATGAAAATTCTGAAGATTCCCATCTATTATGTCATATTGCGTTTGTGCTCGGTTTTAATGAATACATCGTCAAATTGTAACTATCTGTTTGTTTGTTTATTGTTTCACAGACTGCCTCTCCCATGTAACGAAAATGGACAACCACAAGTTTGACAACCAGAAGTTTGAGAACCTGAAGAAATACCTGACGATAGACTGTTAGATCAAAGGTAACACTTCGATTATTATTCATCATATTTTGTTTATGTCATTATTTTTGATAATTTTTTTTTTTCGATTTATATGTGCAGACCACCAAATCCGGTTCCCAATGGTGCGAATCCCTACATGTGGCCTGAATTGACGCATGTTACATGTGTAAATTGGGGGTTCAAGGGACATCGAACTACTCAATGTCCCTACCCAGGTTGTTATTGCTACCGATGTAAACAATTTGGTCACATTGTTCGTGATTGTCAACAGTACACGAGTGACAGGTAAAAATTTGTTAATTATTTTCTTACTTCATTAATTTATTTGTCACATTTTTTAATTATATTATTTATTACAGAAGAAATTTGTGTACCAACTGTGGCTTTTATGGACACCAATATCGGAATTGTCCCACTGGTGAAAAGGTATGTTATACCTGTCACCAGAGGGGACACATTTCAGTTGAGTGTCCGACAAGAGGCCATAGCAGCAGTAGCAGTAGTATTAGTCGTAGACTAGAAGAATCAGCTAGACAACCAGAAGTTTGTGAACCAGAAGTAAGACAACCAGAAGAAAGTAGACAACGTGAATTAGAACATGACAATGGTGGCCAAGTACATTGGCAGCAGCAACAACAGCAACAGCAGCAACAACCGGATCAAATTTATGTGATTTGTTTCAAAAATGAGAAGCAACTTTCATTTATCCCATGTGGACATTTTTGCATTTGTGAAGAGTATTACTGTCAGCTCGTAGAACTACATGATATGGAAGTACCATGCCCTATATGTAGGATGATCAGTCGCAAAACTGTTCATATTTATTTATAAGTATCATGTATATATTATTCATTTTCTTTTCTTGTCTTGTACATCTCTTTTCATTTAATGTATTTCAAGTGGTTTTTTTATTTTTTTTTTATAATATGTAAATTTTCATTTTTTTGTGATATTTGTTGTTCTTTTGTTAAATTCTGTCGTTAAATAAATTTTTTTTCAAACATTATGTTATTTGTTTTGGACGGGCAGCAGTAGTAAACTATACTTACGAGAATTCGATTGTTGAGAATTTTATTATAATCAATTGAAAATTAATTTTGTTATTCATTGTAAAAATTTGGAAGATAAAATAATTTAGGTAGAAAAATAGATAGCAGAAATATGTAGAATTTGATAAAGAAAATAACGACGAAAGGCAAAATAAAATTTTTTACTTTTTTTGGTGAAGAAGGAAACAAACAAAAATTGAGAAAACAACTGAGACAAAGGGATATAAGTATATGTTTGCGTTAGTCGTCACACCTGAAAACATGATGAAGTTGGTCATCCTATGTGTACCTCACCAAATCGACCGAGTAGAATAAAAACGTATAAAAAATTAATTAATTTCTTTGGAAAATAATAGCCCAATCACACCTTAACTTTTCATAGTGCTAGAATATTTGTTCAATAGAATGTCAGTAGAAAGTGACAATATAATATGAAAATTAATAAATATTCTATGAGTCAAACCAATATTTGATAACCTATATACCCATAATATTCATACAACTTTAGTCGACAACAATTTTAAAATAAAAATGACATTTATTACACATTTTGATTATACAATAATCTTGTAAATACACCGATAAATATTGACATCATTTACAGCGTCTGCATTATAAAACTACATCATCTGACTATTGACGCCAATATTATTACGAAAAATAAAATACATATATTTAAAACAAGGAAATATCACATCACAGTCACATTGTCAAAGATTGTCTCACTGTCCAATATCATTGAGTAATCCCATTTCTAAAGCTAACTGATCTCGAAATGCTCTACCCTCTTCATTTGTTGCACTATCTTGAGTTAATAATTTTTCTTGTTCTGGTGCTACAATCGTACGTTGCTGCAAATACACTGCACCTTCTGCCTCAAACCGAGGATGTAACGTATCAGAAGAATTTGTTAAACAAATATTATGTAGAACACACGCAGCTATAATAGAAGCTGGTATGAGGTCTGTGCGAGACATATCAAGATCCTTAAAATGACGAAATCTACCAAAGAATAAAGCGAATGTATGTTCGATTACTTGTCATGTCTTAGCATGTTGATGATTGAAGTTTCGCTGCCATTGAGTAAAATTACATCCCTCTCGATATGGTGGTATGCAAAAAGGTTTTGGCTCATAAGCTTTATTGCCTAGAATATATTCATGTGTCGAAAAATAATTTGAAGGATTATCAACAATTGCCTTATAAATTTCTGATTGTCTAAATATTCTAGTATCTGACACTGAACTCGGATATCCAGCAAAACAATCGATGAACTGACGACTATCATCACATATTGCTTGTAATGTAATCCCATAGAAACATTTCCGATTAATGTAAACTTGTGCATTATCTGATGGTGCCTTGATTTTTAAGTAGGTGCCATCAATAGCTCCGATAACGCCTTCAAAACCACCCATACGTTTGAATTTTTGGGATATGATCTGCCTCCTCTCCAAATTTGGCCAGGAAATAATTGTTGGCGCCAAACAGTTGAGAGCATGTAATACACGCAAAAAGCAGGCATGTAATGTTCCTTTTGATAAATCAAATCGACATGCAACAGATCTGTCATCAAAAAATCGGTAACTTCAGTTAGTATTATCAATTAAAAATTTAAAAATATATGATTTACAAAAATTTTTACCTGAAACTATCTGGAGTTTCAAACAACCACAATACTTCAAGTAACTGCTTCCTCGGACATGTACTTAGGCGACCAACTGTCTGTTTTCTGGCCAATTTCGATGAAAGTTTATTTAAAAGCCATTCAAAGGCATGTACCGATAATCGAAAATGAGATTGAAATTCAGTGTCAGTAAATCTTGGTACAGTATACTCAACAAATGATCGTATTCGCGATATTTGGGCAGCAGTTTGTTTCCTCTTTATTCATCTCCTGGGATGCTCCTCATTCGAGGAATCTTCATCATCTACATAAATACAAAAAATCTTATTAATTCATATAAATAAAACACATATTATCACCTACTAATCATAATGCATTTACCTGCTTCAGATAATGAAAGAAGGAAGTCTTCATAAAATTTCACGGTACTTCGCACAATGGCAGTCACTATAATTTTTAAACGCTCATCCATCTTTTAATAACTTATAATAAAATTCACTGACACTAATAACTGAGCATTAAAATATTTTCTAATAATTTTTTAATTAACATTTTCATAATATTTAATGGTAAAATATGAATTTGTGCGTGATATGTGTAAATAAACAAAATCTCCCATGTGATAAGGAATCGATATTTCCAAAATTTAAAATCGATAACCACTTTCATCACCCGGGATGACAATGTGAACCACCTCCGGACCAGAGTGATGGTTGTCCACACCCACCGTCAACTGAGGTGAATTTTTAACGCGGTAAGTGTGACAACCACAGTCAACCATTTTTATGGCCGGAGTCAAGGGGTGAATTTCCAAACGGGTAGTTTTTCAATTTTCAATGTTGTTGTCACTCGGAGTGAATTTCTGAACGCCCTCCAAATATACAATCAGCTATAGCAGATGACGTCACAAGCAGCGACCACGTTACAAGCTAAAGATATCGACTATGAGCGAGGTCATGAGGAGCATATTCTCACAGTAATTTATGATTGTAAAAACATTTTAAGTTGCTACGCTTCAAAAAGGATAAAATAAATAAATATATAAATAAATCAATTAACAATGTTTAAAAAATAAAGTGTATGAATAAAAATTATTAGGTAACATGCAATAAAATGGTAACTATATTCAATCATAAAAATGTAATAGTAAAAATGTGATTATAGTATGAGTAAATGAGTATGATACAGATAAAATTACATGGGATAAAAAATAACGGCAGTTGTAGTCTTAGAGGATATATAGATGATGGAGACTACACGGAACAGTTTTAACATGGGGTTGAATGTCCAGACCATAGATGCTGCATACTGCCATACGAAGTACTCCAGACTGAACACCCCAACTAATCAGAATTGAAAATTTATGTAAAAACAAAGTACATTTTACACTAGCGTTAAAAAAAAATGCATGCTGCGAGATTTTTCTCCAATCAGATATTTAGTTGTAAGTACACTTTGTAGAAGAGCTTTCTGTAGGTAGGATACCAAAACTGCCCATGTGTCATCTCCATCATATATATATATCCTCGAAGGTTATAGTATACATAGTGATAGGTCACTTATTTTTAGTTTGGGTATTGTGTGCAAGTGCAATTGTATTTAAGACAATAAGAAAAAGGCGAGAGATTTTATCTTGAGGTTTAGTATGTGGTTTTTCTGAAGATAAAAAAGCGGAGTTTTGTTGATGATGGAATTTTTGTATCTTATTATAAGAGTTTATGTCTTGTTTCCATGTGCAAATGACAAGTTCATAACCTTTGTATTGACCTATATTTTCTTGTGTGGAGTTTGTGGGAAGATGAAAATTTTTTCTGCTTTTATTTGTAAAGGGTTCAAACATGTCAGATTTTTTCTGCTGTTTCTTTGTACGTGATTTTTGTAAACATGAAAATATATTATTATGTTTTATCTTGTTTAATTTTGGCCATATTTTTGAGAAAAGGCAAGAGTTTTCTTATATTATTGGGAGCAATAATTTTTCTATTTTCAAGATTTGAACTTGTTTCAACTTTTATTAGACTGTGGTACAACATATTATATTTTTTGGATATTGGAATAAACAAAGTATATTATTATTTGTACCTATATGCTTGAATTTTTCTGAATTTTTATTAATATATTTTCGAGTTTTGCTCTGTCCAAGGATTTTGTTAATATATCTGTGAGTTGGTTTTCTAAACTTACTGATCTGAAATTTATTACTCTTTCTTCCAATGCTTCCAAAATTGAGTAACATTTAATCGTAAAGGCCCTTAATTTTTTCTGGCTGCCCTCTGAACATATTTTTTGTGTTGATATATCTTCCATATCAACCATAATTTTTTCTACAAAAATTTCAAAATGCAAATTATGGAATACTTTTATCATGTCCATTGTATCCAAAACTGCTATAATTTCAGCCTCTGTACTTGAAGAGACATGTATTGTTTGTTTAGAGCAGTTCCAATTGACTAAATCCCCATTTAGAAGGATCATGTTTCCTGAAAATTAATTTACCTTTGCTTAAATTATTCAAGTCTATGGTTTTGTCATCTACCTGAGTCATCTATGTAAGCCTGTATTCCATTATTTTTCGAGTTGCATGTTATAATTTTTTGTTACATTGATAAAATTTAAATATTATTTTTACGTAATTTTTAAGGATATCGTTAGAGGAATTTTGGTAATGCAAAAATAAATTTATTGGGAAAAGTATGTCTGGTATTGTAAGTCTTGCTAAATATAGATATTTAAATATTCTTTTAACGTAATTTTTTAGGGTATTATCGAAAGAATTTTGGTAATGGGAGAAAAAATTTAATGGGAAAAGTATGTCTGGTCTTGTAAGTCTTGCTAGATACAGAAGTACTCCGATCATTGATTAGTATTCAGTATCATCTTTTCCATCAGTTATTTCATCAATTTTTATATTTGTTTTCATTGGAATATTCGAAATTTTAGTTTCGGTCATTTCATATTTTTTAAACATTTTTTCTATATGTTTGTTTTGAGTTAGGGATTTGTTCGATTTTCTATATTTCTATTTATTTTGAGTTCCGCAAAAAATTTTGGATCATTTATCATGGTTAGAGTGAATATTTTTCAAGTTCTTAATTTATTTTTGATATTGCTATTAGTATACATAAGTTGGGAAATATATTACTTCTTTTTCTTGTGTTTTCATGTATAAACATCTATCCAATTTTGATCTTTTAAATCTCATTTGTTTTATTCTCGTATTTAATAAATAATACCACAACTTGCTTGAAGTTTTTAAGCCATTTATCAATTTTTCAGTTCCAAGACTTGATTAAATTATTTTCATTCATTTTGCTTTTGCCATATTGACTGTTACTGAAGTTTTAGTTCCATATATATTATTTAATTTTTGTAATATCATTAGTGCTGTAGTACAGTCTCATTTGTTTTGTAATTTCATTTGATACTCTCTTTAAAATGAATGCTTTGGCATTATCTTACATTTTGCAGTAACTTATCATCTGATTATCAGGCCTAAAATTTAAATCCTCTACGTGTCTTATATTATATAGTTTAAAACATTGATGGTCCCTAAAAATGTCATAATGTACAGCTCCTCTAATTGTTGAAATAATCATTCTATGCCAATCTAAATAATATTTTCCATTGAATACTTTTCCCAAGGGTGCCTGAATTGATTTAATTTCCATGGGGGTTGCCATTATTTTTCTTTTTCTGTTTTTATAAAACCTAAAACACTCTCCTCACTATTTGTAATTAATTTATATTCCAAGTTTTCTTATGATAAATTTTTCATTTTTTCTATTAATTCATCCTATAACGTTTTTTCTTTTTTATCTAGTTTAAATATTTAGGTTGATGAAAAGTTAATTTCATTATTTATTATTAAAAAATCTGTTTATAAATTTATGTTCAGATTGTGGTGAACTATATATTTATAAAGAAAAGTAATTTGAAGTAAAATCTAAAATTTTCATTCACTTTTCACTACTTTTTTCTTTAATTCTACCTGAGACATCTAAAGTGAAAGATTCTAAAATTATTTCACCTATAAAATATACAAAAAATAAAAATAAAAGGTTTTGATACGTAATTTCTGAATTTTTTCACTTTCAAACTTTTTTATTGATTCTTCAAAATCTTCTTATGATAGTTTAAATTTTCCTAAGGTTTTTTCTTTGAAATCTAAGTAGTTTGACATGTGATTTTATTTAATTACAGCACTTGGAACACAATCCCCCAAAATAAAATATTTTATGACTCAACAGTGTATACTACCTGTGAACAAATATTTGCTGTGTGAAAGATGATTAATCCTCTTCTTTAATAGGCAATGTTTCAATCTCAGTTGTCCACTATTTCTTTTTTCATCAAATTTTGACAGATGTTGGCTCAGATGTTTGGTTTTTGATTTGGGTAGAACGATGACTCTTTAAAAATAGGGACAAATACTTGAATTTCAGCTCAATCCTGGATTCTTTGGCAGTCTTTACTAAATTATTAGTTTCAAACTTTCGGAGTTAGCTGTTAGTAAATCATGAATATAAATTTCATAAATAGAGTAAAAAATGTTGTGTTTAACTACACATTAATTTAACAAAAATATATTGTATACAATCATTTCACATTTAAAAACTCACAAAAACAAATACTTCACAATATACAAAATTGAATATATTCTGAATTAACTTTACTGACATATTGGTTTTCAAAAAAATTCAAAATACCATAGTGATGGCTACCATGATGTGAGAGAGGTGTGAGGATGTTGAAAAAATAACCAAATAAGAACAGTTGCAGAAATATAATAAATGAATAAGCAAAATATAACATTCGAATAAGTATGATGGTGAAACACAGGGCTATGGTAGTATGTAACTAATACGAAAGATTTGAGTGAAAGGTAGAACATATGATATTGTATATATATATTTGAGTGTGATGATGATGATGAGTGAGTGAGAGAGAAGATTGTTTCAACACAGTAATATACTTCGTATAGTACCTTAAGGTGAGTCTCCATGACGCATATTTGTTAGCAGCTAGGCTTGAAAGACTTATGACTAAACTGTATAATTTGCAAAGAATGAAAAGTGATTGTATATCTGTGTGTTGTTCCAGATCTGTGTTGTTTCAGATCTCTGTCGCTTAGCAAACCTGTTCTTTATAAGTTTTTTAGTACCCAGAATTCATATTTTCTTTAGTTCATTTTACTGTGCTGTTTGATTAAATGTACAGCCTGTTTGGTCAATTCAACAAATGATTTGGTGAAGATGATTTGTCCTTGATTAAATGTCAAAAATGGCCATTGTTAAAAAGATTGTGTCATAAGAAACTTGTGTTTTACTTTCATTTTGGCCTTAAACTTAACTTTTATCAACAGGTTATGGGCCCAGTTAGGTTGCTAACCTTCTCAATATGTTTCAAAATTAACAGTTCATTTTACATGTATATTTTTTTATGTTAATGTCCTCCTCTTAGTGATTGTTTCAATGAGTGACACCTTGACAAGTTTTTCTGTGATTGGCTCTCCTTTGTGTTATATCAAATCATTCTTGGTCATTCTTACTGTGACCTAGTTCACATCCACAGCTAACGCTGATAATTATTTGATAATTATTTTGCACTGTTAGTCAGTCAGTCACACATTATGTCAACAAGTTTTAATCTACGTATGTTTTCAGAGAATTAAGTCTTCGCTATTTTTGTGAGGAGGATTTCCATACAATAAATCACAAAAAGATATAATAAGACAAGTTTAATAAGGCAAATGAAAGTAGTAACAAATTACATAAAGTCATGTGGGTAAAAAAAAAAGTCACCACTTTATCAAGACAGTGTATAAAGGTGTAAGTTATTATAAATGTACATATGTATGATCAGTGTAACAAAGTGTATAATGAGGTTATGACAGTTATATGTGAAGTGAAAAGCTTTAATCTCAGACCTATCTGATGATTAAGTTTTCTTGGCCGAGGATGCGAATTAGTTTTTCGAACGAACTTTGAAGAAAACGAATTAACGAATGAAATTATATAACATGAAAAAGAATTTGTTTTATTTCACAAACTTCAACAACATAATAACAATATAAAATTATTTCAACAAAATGAAGTATTGGACTTTAACTGAGATCGTAACAAAACGGAATAAAAAGCAAGAAATTAATATGAGTAATCTCCTTCTAGTTTTGTTTGATTAGAAGTGGGAAAAGAATGATTCAGTGTTACCGTGTTGTTAGGTGATGATGTGAGCGAGGTTGCATGACTACCACCACAACACCCGCCTATAGTCTTGCATCCAAAGATCGCATCGAGACTAAGTTCCCATTTTCTATAATGCCCTTAGTTTTATTTATATATTTGTGTTTTTGAAAATAAAAGGTAAATATTTATTACTAAAAGAAAACATGATATCTCCCAGTTTTCATATTCCTCAAGGACGTTTGTTAGTTATTATTGAGATTACTCAAATTATTACAATAAAAATAAAAATAAATAACAATGTAAAATAGGAAGTGTGTAAAACAAATAAAATAAGTCTTCGATTTTTCATCACACAAATGGATGATCAGTGAATACAATGAAATTTTATTTTTGTTTTAATTTCGAACTTAAGTAAGTAGAAAATTCTATCAAATATTTTAGTGTATTTTTTCAAATTCATGCACTCTAACTAATATTTTATTTTATTTTTCTGGTTCAGATAACAATAATTAATTGAAGGATTTATTCTCCAACGAATATGAAGCAAAATCAAACAGGTTAATTTCCAAAGTATTTATCTTTACATAGTGTATATCTTTTGTTATAGAAAGAACTTATTTATTTTTCAGGTACTGGTCAAATAGAAGGAAGAATGGATAATTCAACCAAATTTTACCAGTTTTGTTCGAAAATATGCAAGTATCTGAAGTAATTATCATGGCTTTTAAAATAGAATAGCACTTAATCATCAATGCTCTTGCCCTTTTTTGGCCACCTCCCAAGCAAATTCTCAAAGCGCTAATATTGTCTTCAAAAATTGTTACTGGTTCACTAAATCCAAAAATAAATTTTTCGAGATACCACATAACTTTTAAATCTTCTAGAGCATCAAAAACTGCTATTGTTTCTGCTGCTGTAGATGATGTGGCTATAATACTTTGTTTATGTACATTCCAGTTTAATAAGTCTCCATTATTGTATATGAGGTACCCACTAATACTTTTGCCTTTATTTAAATCAGTAATTTCAATATTTTTTGTGTTGTCTATATCTGGAGCATATGAGGCATCGATATATGAGTGTATTCCCTTTTCATCTGAATTAAACTTTAAAATGTAATTTCTGGTATTTTTAATATATTTAAATACTCTTCTTGCATAATTTTTAATTTGCTCATTTGAGCATGTTTGATATCTTGATAGAAAATTTACGGTAAATAAAATGTCAGGTCTTGTTATTCGTGCAAGATATAGGAGTGCACCAATCATAGACCTAAATTTGGTATCGTCTTGGCCATTTTCAGGTTTGGAAATTTTTAAGTTTGTCTCCATCGGAGTATAATGTGGTTTGGACTTATTTAAATTAAATTTTTTTAATATTTTGTCAATATATTTTGATTGATTTAATGAAATGGTTTTCTTATTTAAATCCCTATTTATTTCAAAACCCACAAAGAATTTTGGATTTTCGGTTATTTTTAAAGTGAATGAGTTTTGAAGTTTTTGTGTTATTTCATCGAGCATCTGATCAGAGTAGGATGCCACGAGTATATCATCTACATAAATAATAAAGAATAAATAATTTCCTTTTTCATTATTTTTGCAATATAAACATCGATTAATTTTTGATTGTGCTAAACCAATTTCTTTACAAGTACCATCTAATAAGTCAAACCAACTTCTTGACGAAGTTTTTAGACCATAGATTGATTTATTTAATTTTAGAAGGTGTTTTTCTTTATTTGCAAGACAACCTTCCGGAATTCTAATGTATACAGGTTTGATATGGGCGAGTTCAAAAAAGCTGTTTTTACATCAAATTGACGGAGTTTTAATTCATATTTGTTAGCAGTGGACAATAACCATCTTATTAACCAAATAGGAATTACAGGTGCAAAAGTTTGATTCAAATTATATTCATTTCTATCTTTAAATCCACGAGCAACTAATCTTGCTTTGGCTTTCATGTCACCATTTTCATCATTTTTACAAGTGAAGATCCATCTTGCATCTACTATGCTTACATCATTTTCTTTTGGTACAATTTTCCAGACGTTCAATTCATCCATAGATTCAAATTCATCTTTTATGGCTTCCAACCATTCATTTTTAAAGGGATTGTTTTTTATATCATGGAAATTTTTGGGTATATGATCCTCTAAAAAATAAATTTTATTTTGGCTTATTACATTTACTATTAAATTTTCGTTTTCTGTAAGATTCAGATTAACGATTAATTTTTCTTTTTTAAGATGCATAATATTTTTTTCTTCATCAAATTTGACATCACAAGCATTATGTGTGTCAGTTGTGTAAGGGTTTCTTAAAGCATATCCCATATTAGTGTACCCAACTAATAAATTTTTTTTGGCACAAGGAGCTAATTTAGGGTCAATTTTTTTTTTCTTTTAAAGGCTTTTGTTGCTGTTTGTTTGCGAACTTCTACAGGGATGTGACGATAAGCAACACATCCAAATACTTTTAAATTTTGGATATTGGGTTTTCTTCCGAAAAAAAGTTCGTAAGGAGTTTTATTTCCTCATTAGCCCTAGTTGGTGATCTATTGATTATATATGCGGCTGTTGGAACAGCATATGACCAAAATTCAATTTCTAATCTACTTTCTATCAACTTTCATTATTGTTTGTTTTTGGCGTTCCGCCACGCCATTTAGTTCTGGTGAATAGGGTATGACTTGGTCTAGTTCTATACCTTCATCTTCACAGAATTTTCTTAATCTAGTATCTAAATATTCTTTTGCATTATCAGTTCTTAATACTGCTATTGGTTCATCAGGAAATTTATTTTTCATACTTTTTGTAAATTCAATAAATCTTTTGTAGGTTTGGCTTCTATCAATTATTGGAACCACAAAGGTATATTTTGAAAAATGATCTATAAAGGTCAGAACGTTTTTCTGTCCCCCTATAGCTGTTGTGAAAGGACCCATAATATCGGATGATATTATTTCTAATTTTCTATTAGGCCTATTTGTTTTTTTATTGTGGCTGAGTCTTTGTGAATTTGCAAGTTTGCAAATTTCACAATTTAAAATCTGTATCATTCAATTTTAAGTTTGCTGGTATCCCTACTTGCATTTTTTGCAAAATTTTTAGGTATCTTCCATTAATATGAGCTAATCTACTATGCCAAAGATATTTTTTCCTATCAGAATTTTCATTATTTTTATAAAAATTATTAATTTCAGTTTCATTATTATTGGTTTCATTAGGTTCATTAGAATTTTGGTTATCAATATTTTCTTTATGATTATTATCATTAAATATTTCGGGAATTTCATTGAGATTTGATTCATTTTGTATAACATTTGGTTGATGTGAAGGTTCAGCCTCTTGGCTAGTATGGATATCTTGTTAATTTTGGATTTCTATTAGGGTATCTTTTTTTTTATTATTATTTTGAGATAAATTTTTATTATCATCTTCTACTATTTCTTCACTAATTTCATATTCATCCCATTCATTTTCTGAATCAACTATTTCTTCCTCAATTTCGTAATTATCCCATTCATCCCCTTCATCTTCCACTATTGCCATTGCTTTTTCTTTTTCCTCAATTATTTCATATTTTACATAAAAAACTCCACATTCTTTTTTTGTTGTTAAAATTATTTCTCCTGACTCAATTTCATAAATATCTGCTTCAAACTGTTTCTGATTTATACCATAATTTCCATTTTCTGTTATTTTTATTCCAGACATTATATCTAGTGCCAATTCTGGAATGTAAAAGACTTCACTCAATTTGATTTCTATTTGATTGCCATAACGATTTTCCACTACAATTACTAATTCACCTCAAGATAATTTTCTTTTATTGCAACTAAAAATTGCCTTGGTTTTTTTAGTTTTTTTATATTTCTTAATTTTTTCAGGTCAGATGTAATGTTTACTTCAGCTCCACTATCTAATAATAATTTTTTTTTAGACATAATTTATTTTGTTTTTTAATTACCATATTTAAGAGTTTGATTTCTTCTTTATTTCCTTCATTATTTTTTTTATTTTGATTGGGGTTTCTGTTATTTGTAATTTTAGTTATTTTTGGGCAATCTTTTTGTAAATGTCCTCTTTCATTACATTCAAAACATTTTAAATTTGTTTTAACTTCTTCTTCATTATTATTTTGTCTATTATTGCTGTAATTTTGGGGTCTATTATTCCCATAATTTTTGTAATTATTTCCACGATAACTGTTATTATTATATCCATTATTATTGCCATTAGATCTGTTATATGAATGATAAGTACCTCTATTATTTCGAAAAGGACCATAATTATTACGTCTTTGCCCATTAAAATTTGAATTTGAACCACTATTAAAGTTTCTTCCATTATTATTTCTAAATCCATTATAATTATTACGAGAATTATTGTTATTATATCCCCTATTAAAGTTTCTTCTAGCTAGAAAATTTTGTCTATTATTGCCTCTATAATTTTGGCCGTTATTATTATGATTTACATTAAAATTTCCGAAGTTTTTTAAAAAAATCTGTTTCATTTTTACTTTCATAATCTTCTATAATTAATCTTTTCAATTTTTCTATGGTTTTCTGCTCCTGAGGTAAAACATTAAAAATTGATTTTGGAATAGCTTGATCATGACATAGACCACTGTAAAATTGGTTTAATTCTTGTTGGGGTGCTATTGTCATTCCTGAATCTTTTACTTCTTGTAATAATTCTTCAAATCTTTGAATATATACATTTATATTGCCTCCAGGTTTACATTTAAAAGCAACCCATTTACTGTAGGATTGACTAGCTACAACCTCAGTAATTGTTCCATAAACAGAATCTAATTTGTCAAAAATTTGATCTACTGTTTTCAAACTACAAATTTGTATTGCTATTTGGGGAGATACTTTATTTAAAATGAAATTTTTTGCATTATCTTGCATTACACAGAAGGACCTATGTTCAAGTGGTGGATTATAAATATCTTTTTCACAATTTTCAATGTAATAATTTCGAGATTCATGATTTTTTTTGCCAAACACTATAATATTCTGCACCATTTATCGCATATTTTATTGTTTGACGCCATTGTTGATAAAATCTCCCATCAAAAATTTTAGTTTCAGCAGAGGTAATAGGTTTAATTTTTTTTTTCTTTTTGAGAAGGCATATTGTCAATATTTTCTATATCACTTTCTAATAGCCTATCTGATTGACTTAGTTTTGTTTGTAAATCCTTACTATCTTGATTACTACTCACAAAAAGTTCTTTTCTCATTGGAGTTTTTTTAGTTTTATCTGAAATTGTACTTTTATTAGGTGAATCAGCTTCAGCTCTAATTGGTTTATTTTTACTTTTATCCGGAGTTTTCGTAGCTTTTGGTGTAGTTGGAGCCAGTGTAAATTTCTCTGATTCTCTTTGACTGGACTTAGTTTTTCTAATTTCAATAATTCCTCTTCTAATACTTATTGCTATTTCAAAACCTTTATTTTCTTTTTGAATTAAATCATCAAGGAATGCTAAATTTTCATTATTTTTATCAAATGGTAGTTCAATTTGATCCAGTTTACCATATTTTGGTAACTAAATAAATATTAGTTTAAAAAATAATCAATCTAAAATCTGAACATTAAATTTTCTGAAATTATTCTAGGTACCCAGTTGCAAATTATAAATTGAAATTGTTCATAGTTGTATTTTATGGAAACAAAAATTAAATTTACTATTCTAATTACAATTTCAGAATTGTTGAATACCAATTCCAGTTGCCCTATATGCTAAATATTTGTACCAGCAATTATTAGTTATGCACATAAAACCATCAATTTGTTTAGCTATAGTATAAAAATCCGAAATAAAAATATGATTGTTGTGCTCAACTATTTTTCCTAGAATATCTAATTTATAGGATTCGTAGTAAATTGTAGAATAGAAACCAATTTGTTTGTCTAAATATTCACCCCAAATTATTTTAAAATCAGTTATTTTTTCCTTTTCTTCAGTTGCTTTTCTTAATTTTTTTAAATCTTTTTTGCTCAAAATAGTTTGACCTTTTTGTAATATCATTTATTAGTAAGATAAAAATTAAAGTTTCGATAGGATTATTTCGATAAAATCAATTCAGAATTCCAATAAAACAAAAGTGGGATTAAATTATCAAATAAAATTTCAAAAATAATAAAATAATTTCAAAAAAAATAAATAATTTTGATTTGTTTTAATTAAATTTTGATACTATTCGATATATATTCAAGAATTAAACGAATATTCTCGAATGTCTTTTGTCACTTTCAGGATTGAAGCAAAAATTTTCAGAAAAATTTAGTAGTAACTTGACATAGTTGGCACAACAGGACAATAGAAAACGACATTAAATGATCATGATACTTTGTTACCTGAATAGAATTACGATTACCGATTACAATGTTGAACAAGTTGTTGCAAATCACTAGAATACTGGCAATTTTCAGCAAAGTTTTGATCTGGTGATGATTTGATTTTGATGAATTTGGGCTGAATTTACTGGTTGAACTCGATGACCATTACCATTTTTGCACTTTTAAAGACGTTTTGACATACCAATGACTCCGATGATTACCGTTTTGAACGTTGAACTCAGCTTTGGAAAATTATTTTGCAATTTTTGATCACCAGTTGACCAATACTTATCGTCCTTTATTCGGTGATTTCTTCAGTTTTCAGCACCAAAATGAAACTCGGCGGATGAAGAACTATCCCAGTTCTTTGTAAATTATCCCAATTTACACAATTATTGCTCAAGAAGAACGAAAAAAATGATCACAAAGCGATGCTACCATGAAGTGAAAAGCTTCAATCTCAGACCTATCTGATGATTAAGTTTTCTTGGCCGAGGATGCGAATTAGTTTTTCGAATGAACTTTGAAGAAAACGAATTAACGAACGAAATTATATAACATGAAAAAGAATTTGTTTTATTTCACAAACTTCAACAACATAATAACAATATAAAATTATTTCAACAAAATGAAGTATTGGACTTTAACTGAGATTGTAACAAAACGGAATAAAAAGCAAGAAATTAATATGAGTAATCTCCTTCTAGTTTTGTTTGATTAAAAGTGGGAAAAGAATGATTCAGTGTTACCGTGTTGTTAGGTGACGATGTGAGCGAGGTTGCATGACTACCACCACAACAATATGAACTGTGTCCGACAAATATGACTGTCAAAAGCTGCTCATTGGTAATGTCTTAACTTGCCTCATTGTTTGTTACCCTATTCTTTTTGGTCCTAATACCTGGTTCTAGTTTTTGAAATTATGAATTCCGAATGTAAATTTTGTATTAAGCCAATGAATGGCTGCAACTCCGAGAGTTGGAAGTACTGCATCAAATTACTGATAAGAAAGAGAAAGAGAAACCAAATTTTTTGGAAATAGAAACTACTTTTTTTTGCATCAGAAACTGAAATAAAAGAAAACACCAAAATTCTGAAATGGTAACCAAATTGGAAAAAATCAACCAATTAGTTTCAAGGCCAATAACAGAAACATAATGGAAACCAAATGATGAACTGTTTCCATTTTAATTTCTGACTTGAATAATTTTTGATTTGGGGGAAAAAATTTAAGAAAATATTGATACTTTTTGAATAATTTAAAAAAAATATCGATGTTTTTAAGAAAATATCAAAAAAATATTGATGTATTGAGATTTGAACAGCATTTAGATTATTCTAAACACAGGACATTTTTTTTTTTTCAATGAAAATGGAAACGCAATGAAAATTTTAACGAAAAATTTTGGCAAAACCAGGAAACATAATGGAAATGGAAACAAAAAATAACTAACATAATAATAAATTTCAGAAATTGGATTAACAAAAAAGAAATGAAAAATTGTGGCATTTCTGAATCCCTAATTTTTTCATTTGATTCATTCTTCAACCACAAGGGCCTCTCAAAGGGGGTCAATTTTTTAGTTTCTAATTTTATTGTTTGATACATCATTGAATTTATTTTTTGAAGTGCTGAGTTAGATTTGATACTTTCTTCAAACCTTATGGGGTTATTTTATTGTCTGATACATCATCGGATGTCTTTTGAGAGGCTCAACTGGAATTTGGTGTTCAAATTTCAGTTTAACCTAACCTTCTAACCCCAGAGTATTCACAAAAGGAAACAATTTTTACTTTCCACATTTCATCGAGTAATTATTCATTTTTGCATGTATTATTTCCAACTGCTTTGTTTGAATTTAATATACATTTTTTCAATCCATTCATTCTGTGACCCACAGCAAAATCCTCTGAAAAGAACCAATTTTGACTTTTCACCAACCACAGCGAGAGATCTGTTTAAATTCATATATCTATTCATCACCACTGAGATGAAATTTTTTATTGAGAAATTTTTATACTCAGGCATGCATCAGATGGATCGCAAAATTGGTCATTTACAGTTCGAAATATAACTTTATACCGAATAAGGGAGTTCGAGTTACCAAGCCAAGACCTGTTTTCAAACCTATCAAGAACAAGAGATTTCAATGTAGTTGAACCAAAATAACGAAGCGATTTTATAAGGTAAAATGTAAGGGGAAAAAAATGAAAGAAACATGCTCCTCGAAGATTCGTTCGAATATAGGGAAAAATTGGAACCGAAATTGTGAGAATATTAACAAAAATATTGTTTTTAAATCATCACGAACAAACATTCTAAAACCACCAAGAATTCGAACTTTTACAAAGTGAATACAATTAACACACGAATCAAGTTTGAAATTATATTTTCCCAAGCATAAATAAATAAAAGATCTAAAAATGAACAAGTAAATTTAAAGAAAAAAACGAATTAAATTAGGTCAATAAAGAATGCGGAATTGATGTAGTCGATAGAGATAAATTAGATATTTCCAGTAACAAAATCAATTCTTATAGCCCGTTAAATTAGTCAATTAAACATTTAAACGCGTGAAAAACAGAACACTAATCGTCATGTATCTATCCCTTGCCTTTTCATATGTCCTCAGTGCATTATAACGATCAGGGACTTGGAAAGAGAATCAGATTCATAACTTACTCTTATAACAATATAGGTACCTATGTATAAAGAAAATATGTAAAGAGGCTGGTCAAACAGTAACTGAAACAATCATAAATCACACAACTGCCAAGAAAAGATATACCTAACATGAGAAACAAAAATAAAATATAAAATTAACTACACGTTTCGCTATATGTATAAAATAAAATAAAACATTGAAAATGCTTCTTCTAATGCTTACGTGATGACAAGAATCGATTTTAGCATGATTTTTTCCTTAATAATAAAAAAATTTAAAAGAAGTTTCATTTAATATTACAATCGCAATTTTATCCCTCATAGTCAATTATATTTCATCTTCTTCTGAACCTCTTACATTTTCGAGAATCTGAAAACAATTACGTCTTTCGGTTCATTAAGGAACACAAAACCAACTGCGACTGGAGAAAATTTCTTACTATGATTGGAATCTTTAGAAGTAAGTTGCTCCACATATTTCGACAGACACAAACATGGTGGGACAAAACAGTCAAAAGAATTGGTAACCTTCGTTAATCTGCAGTTAAAATTTTCAGCATTGAAACCTGCGATTCATAAAAAAAATTCAACGTTTCTTCTTTGAAACAATGTTTTAAGTATACTAAAATAATTTAATTTAATAGATATGTTGGAAAAAATCCTCAAGGGGCGAAGTTTCCCCAATGATCCACATATTTACCTTGTCTACGCCTTTGTAATAACAATTTTTCATTGATTTCTTTTTAAACTTTACAAAAAAAAATTTCTATTTCCTTTCTCAATATGGACCCCCACCCTCTAATAACGGAAAGAAAAATATAAAATACGCAGTCTATAGTCAAGCATTAGAGATCTTAGGAGTATATACTCGAAAAAAATTATGTAAACATCACTGGATAGGTACAAGTACAGGCCAAACAGACTAACGGTTTAATTGGTGGATTAAATTCATAGTAGTAGTTTAATGTAGGTACTCAATGAGACCGAGACCAAAACAATTACATCAATACGGTGAAAACTTACTATATGATTTCAATTCGTAGAAATGGGCGATTGAATGCAAAACCATTCGTTCAAAACTAGATAAAGGTTCACTGACGTAAGTTCCAGTGGGATTTTCTTCGAAGAACGAAAGAACACACGTGTCCAAATACTGAACTATTCCCTACAGATCAGATCAAAAATAAAACTAAATTAGTTATTGGGAACTGGGGTCATGTTTCTTTAGATATTGTGGATGAAATAATGATACTTAGGTTTTAATAGTAAAACCACATCAAATGTCGATGTAACGATGCTCATTCGATAAGACGATCCAAATTTTAAAGAACCTCTTCTTTTGTAAGATAAAAAATAATACTGATTGACAAAATTGATTTTAAATATTACGAAAATATGCCAATCATGTTTTTAGAGAGCATGAAATCTCTCCAAGCTCTTCCGATATTACGATTTCTGAATTTTTATGCTTATCATAATATAAAAATTTCAATCCTAATTTATTTACAGAAATAATCAAAAAATAGTGTTTTCTTATAATAATTTCGAACTACGTTAACTTTTCAAAAATTAATTACCTAGAAATAATTACAATTTTAAATGATTACGTGTGGAAACTACCATAATCATAGACTTTATGATAAGGTCATAGGGGAACTAAATGCACTCTTGAATTACCACTCTCATCAAAAACTAAAAGAAACGTAGAAAATTCTCCCTTGTACACCAATGTTATGTCTCTTGCCCAGAACAGAAGAGACTTAACGAAATAAAGAGTGCACGAACAATTAATTATGCCTTATTATTGACATATACGACAAAACAATATCACTCTTTCAAGAAACAAAACCCAATCAGTATTTTTCCAACAAAATGGGTGAATTTTCCTAAAAATAAAAGAAAACGTAACTTGCGTATAATTATAAATCAGAAATAGAAATAAACTCTGATTCTTACTCCCAAGTAAAGAGGTAAATTTCACATAAAATTCAGCTCTTCGAGAAGAATTGCCGAAAAAATGATAACAATTTTAAAAATTACAATTGACCAAACAAAATCTTGAGAGAAGAAGGTGCTGCAGGGTTGCTAGCTTGCTATTCCAACAAAAAAAATATTTCAACACATTATGCTCCACGTACGTATAATCGCGAGACAAATGGCCCATTAAAATGAGAATTCGTTAAAATTTTAAATGGTAGTTACATATTAGCAAAAAATATGGGCTCTATAAGGAACACTGCAGTTCAATAATTATTAAATTCTCACATGTATTTAGCACATCAAAAATTTCTTGAATTTGTACTTAAAGAATTCTTGACACCGCCCATTTGTGTCCTTCGGACATCACCACCACGTCGAAAAAATGAATTTTCTAGAACTATTTAAGAGTTTTAACTTTCCAAATTTTTGAGAATAAAACCTTTCTAAAAGTGCAAGGAATAAAAATTATGTTTTTAAGAATACATTTTTCAATATCGAAGGCAATTTTAGTGATTCAAAAAGATTAAAATCAAAATTTACCGAAAATATTGCAGTATTGATAGAAAAACGCAATATTTAGTGTTTTTGTATTTTTTTTACCATAGGTAAATTACGTCTCCGGAACAAGTCTTTCTCGGACGCATACAAATTATTGAAGGCGGCTTGAGCAGATAATTTTTTTCGTTTCGACGGATTTTCTTTAGAATGTTTTACGCGCGCATTTTTGGAAGATTCGGCGAAATCAAAATCAACGTCTAAATTATCAACACATGGATTCAGAACCTGCGACGAAACAACAAAAAAGTCAGTAGTATTCGACGCTCTCTTCAAGTGTCAGTTTTCTTTGAATCTGAACATTAATTTGTGCATACTTTATTCGCCAAATTTATATCTTCGAGAATTTTTGAAAATCGAAACGAACAGTCGACTGGCATGAAGTCGTTGATGTCGCAATCGCCGACATCGTCATCTCCACGCATTTGGTCTAATTGGCGAGCTAAACATCGTTGTAGGCACCATGCGAACAATAAATATAAATTGAAGCAGGAAACGAAAAACCATATTAAATCCGGAAATTTTCACGAAAAAAGCAAAGGAAATGTGAAAATAATGGCACAACAAAAATAAAATAGTTCTAGATTTTTTAAATTTCCTTATCTTAGATAACCATAACCATTATACTCGGAAATTCGAAATATACAAAGTGTACGTGTTTAATCAGACTTTTCGCGTCTTCATGGGGAGGTACCGGTGGTTTGGCCCCTCCCTTTTAGAGGACTAAAATAATGTTTTACAAAACAAAATAATGTTTGTTAATGATAGTAGTAATACGGACAAAAGAAGGGAGTCAGAAGGGAGGTCGAGAAGATGTGAAACCCCTACGATCAATTTATTTACTCTCGTACGCTTGGTCAAAATTATAATTGGTCAAAAGAAATAAAACTAAATCTGCAGAACAAAATATACAATGATCATCACTCACCAACACAAATTTTCAGAACCCCATCATCAAACCACAAGTCCACGAACACTAAAACATTTCAAGCTCTTAGTAAAGTACGCAGGCTGAAACGGAAATTTTACCACAACTCTCTCGATAATTCGACCTCAAAAATTTTGAATTTGATTCGGATATAGTAATAACTCGCAGTAACTTCAGATAACAATTTTCGAAGTCTACACATAAAGTTCGCCCAAGTATTTTTGTGGTAGAACTTCTCACTACGCTACCGACACAACAGTGAGACACAATGAATGAAACCAACCGTTCTCAATACGTCTAGCTTTCTTCTTTCCAACGCCTTGTCGTGACTTGGAGGAAACGTTTTTGAATTTTTTCTGCAACGGTGGTCTGTCGATGAACGTCAATGGTTCGGCAGCGGGGGGATGGGACTCTATATCGGTGAAAGTTGGTGATTCGGCAGATAGCAGACGTGATTGTAAAGCGTGTTGATGAGTGCTCTCTAACAATGAGTCGTAGATGGCACGCGATTCCAATTCATCTAGATCATTTTCAAGACTATTCGTCGACGACATCGAACTGTTCGAACGATGCGAAAGATCAGAGTCATCGTCAAAGAGCTCCGTGTCACTGGACGCGTCTGAGTAAATGTTCTCCGCAATGGGAATAAGTTCGTCATCACTGGCGGCGTCGTTGATAAAAATATTATTACTGCAAAATATGTAGAAGTAGAAACTGAATCAAGATACTCCATTGGACTACTGTACACATCAAAGGTTGGAGCACAGGCATATTTTCCTTAATCCCTTATTCGCTTATTCCTTTTGCCATTATGAATTACGATTTTGATCAGCTAACTAGAATTCAATGAATTTACGGCTGCCAAGAAAGAAGGTAGGAATTTTCATCGATGCCAACTTACACACTAATGAAATTCTCCTTAAATTTTGGGTGTTGGTGTACCGGCTAAAGAAATTTGTTTCACGTACATTAGACATAAAGTAGGCGGGACACAAGACGATCACTAAATCTAACTGTACACAAGGATACGAAATTGTTGATCTCATTATATTTTATTCAAATATCCAGTCGTGTCGAGTTACATGTAGGTATGATAAAGTATTCGTTTACTGAGCGAATTGTATAAAAAATATTCGGAAGAAAAGAGTAACCAAACAGGGATAAAACATCATTCTAAATTTGGCACAAGACGGTAAAAAAATGGAAATCCAGCATATTTATGAGGGAAATCCAGAGTATTTTTTTCAAATTTTCTCTTCCGAGCTATTCAGCTTATTTCGTCCGGAGCATCTGAAATTTTCAGGTTGATAAGGAGTTAAGGACGCTTAAAATTGTAAAATAGAGTACCTATGTCAGAGTTTGAACTCAATAAAGTTGAATCGCAACACTAAATCTGAAATTCTTAAAATTTAATTTCGAAAAATTTTATAAACAGTAAAAAAAAAGCACAGTAACACTGTTTAATTGTTGTTTTCGGTCGTATACGATTTAGGATTGTGTTGATTCAAGTTTTTTTCGATTCCCTATTAAATTCATTGTACACAATATTAATAGTATATTTCAAAGTTGCTTTAAGAGCCTTTTTTTAATATGTTTGGTTTGCTAATAGGATCAGATACTGATACTCAATAATACTTTACACCAACCTGGAATGAAGTCATTCTCAGTAAAACAAAGTTTTGCACGGATTCTCAGAGCAAGAAATGTATAATAATAAAATAAACGGTGAAACTGTGGTTAAATTGGATCGGATCGATTCAAGGTGAAAATTTTGAAAGTCACCTCGGAGTCCAAAATCGAATTAAATCACACAATTTATAAGATTCGAAGTAATTATTGCATCAGATTCATTCCAACTAAAATAAATCTAGAACCAAATTCAGACTCGATCCAATAATACCTAAATATAAAAGACAAAATAGACACAAGGGCAATATAGTTACTCAATGACTGTTGAAAAATTATTTTTCCGAGAAAATTTACGATTAATTTTGAGAGAATTTCACGAATATTGCTACGCGAGAATCTACTGTTGTACAGAATATCAATTAATTCTAAATTGATTCGAGCTGTTACTCTCAGTATTAAATAAAGAATATAAAATATACGAACGTTGGCGTGTCGTCGAGCCCGTCTTTGATGATGTCTTGAATACCCATTCTTGAAAGTAGTTAAATTCAAAGATTTTTCAATGAAATAATTAATTAAATTGATAAAATATCACCAATATTAACAGGACGAGCACAGGAAATCAAGCCACGAACTTGAGAAAGGTTTGATTATACCTATTCAAAATCGGAAAAAAATTAAATGATTTGATTAATTATTCATTATTTCCTTGAATTTACACACGTTCGTGTGTATAATATAGATTATAACAATTATTTTAGAGTCGAATCTAAAACATAGATAAACAAGCTGTTTTGATTCAAAATTGCAAAAGGTTTGGGCTTTGCACCTTTAATGAAAAAAGAATGAAAAACAATAAAGGTTATCAGGTTTCTTGAAGAAAGGCAAAGATGATAAATCAATAATTAACGTAATAAATCAATGATTTACAACTAGGAAACAGAATAAAAATAACAAAATTACCTGAAGCTAGACAGTCCACTTATATGCAATTATTGAGTTAGCCAAGTATATAAGTACACTCAAGTTCAAGCAACTGATTTTTGAATTCGAACTAATTTCACACTTGATGGAATTTACTTAAATGGATAAGACAAAGCAACGGAAAACTAATAAACTAATGACGAAATGATTAATTTCTTATTTCAAATTTTCAATTTCTTCGGACTTGGAATGAAATTTAAAATCATATAAAAATCGATACATATCGATACTTATCAATAGGCAAGGTATCAATAAGTAACGATACTTAAACATAAGGTATCGATACTTAACGATACTTTGGAGTTTTTTTATTTTGTAGTGTACAATTGCCAAAGACCATTGGACTAATTTGTTAATACCAATTAGTGACTGCCGAAAAATTGAATTATGATTTAAATTTATTAAGTTTGAGTTTGGAACCTATGGTTACTATGATTTCTTAAATTGGAATTATGATTATGAATCATCAATCATGGATCGAACAATTAAAGGTAAATAAATATTAAATAGCCTAATTTCTTTGAGATTGCACACTCGCAATTATTATTTTGAATTTTCTTATGGTTTTATACAGTAATTTATTTTAACTCTATAGTATTGTATTTGCAAATTGTGTGATTTTTCAGAAAGTGTTTCACCAGATCGGCAAAGTTTTGAAGCTTCAACTTCAACCAATAGTAAGAAACGAAAAATAATTCAGACTAAATCACTAAAATCGTACGAGCAGGAAAAACAAATCTGAGTGTGACTGCACCAATATTGAATGAGCTCAGCTTCAAAAGGTATGGGTTTCCTTCTGTTAGATAAAGTACATTGAATTCAATTCGATTCGATCTAGATAAGAAATAATAATAAGCAATATTTTTTGAATCTGTGTTATCATTAGATCAAGAAAAAAACGATCTGCAGTATGGAAATATTTCAAAGAGCAATCAATTCGTGGTTCAGCCAGTTCAGTGGATTTACGCAGACTTTGCCAAATGGAAGTGATCAGTTCAAGTAATATTACCAACTGTTGTAAACATTTATCCTTACATCATCCAAAACAGTTCAAACAACTTTTAAAAGAGGAGGCTAAATGTAAAGGTGAAACTGAAGAACAGTCATCTACATCAAGTCATTCGGATGAAGAGGTGGAAAGGGATGTTTTAAAAATATCAGAAGTATCGGAAGTAAAAGATAAGGTTAGTTGGATCTATAATATGCATTCAATTACGTAGCTCATCTTGATGAAACATGAGCTCTGTTTGATAGGATTACACTAACTTACACCAACCTACACCAGTAGGGATATTCCACAAATATTCAAGTAAAACTGGGCGCAAAGTCATATAACATTCCTACATTTGTGGAATCGCCCTCCTAGTGTAGGCTGATGTAAGTTGGTGTAGTCCTATCAAACAGAGCTATGATATTCAGTTTTGCAACTTAACATGTCCTTTATTCACAATAACATTTGTAATTTGTATTTTGTGTTTCAGTAGGAATTAATAAACAAATCAAAAGAAGTTACGCTGAGAAAATTTCTAAAATTGAAATCCAAAAAACAAATGTATAAGAAAAACAGTGAAAAGAAAAGAAAACTCGATCGATGTGTTATTCAGATGATTGTTAAAGACTTTTAGCCATTTTCAATTGTAAATGATGAAGGATTTCGTAACTTGGTGAATGAATTAGATTATAGGTACGAATTACCTTCTCGAAACACAATGGTCAAATTGTTGGGAGATTTTTATGAAGAATCTCAAATAAAGTTATCTGAACTTCTTTCTCAGATCAAGTATGGTATTACCTATACCTATTAATACCTAATGAAGAATTTTTTTTATGAAACTTACAATTTGGGTTGCGATGTTTGTTTATTTTTCAGATAGGTTGCTATCAGATTTGATGCGTGGACCTCTCACGCAAAGCAAAATTATGTGGCAATTACTGGCCATTTTTTGATGGATTGTGAATTGAAAATGTGTCTCCTGACTTTTTTTGAAAGTTCCATAGATCATTCAGCAAACAATATTGCATCGTTGATTGGAATGATATTTTCACAAAATATCCTCATATCAGTTTAGTATGTGGTGTAACTAACAATGCTACTAACATGATTGCAACTTGTAGAGAACTACAAATCAAGAATATGAGTTGTTTTTGCATACTATTCAGCTTGTTATTAAAGGGTCCATCAAAAGTAGTGCAGACAAACTTAAGGAAAAGGAAATGGCTGAATTTGACAAGTCATATGAATAAATATTCCCACTTGGTAAGGTTTCAGAAATATTTCAGTCACAATGGTCACAATTCTTATGAAATAGTGTTGCAGATTACAATCTCAAAAATGTAAAAAAAAAAATCACCTTGAGGCCAAAAAAATCCGCCATTGTTTTCAAACAAACATTTGCTACTATGACATTTGGTACACTTTTTTCTTTCTTAAGCTTTAAAAAATTGATTTTTTTGTTCCTGACTCAGCAATAAATGGGAAGGTTTTATTAAAATGTCAGCAATTTGATTATTTGTTGATTCGTGAACTATTTTGATTATGTTATAAGAAACATTCTCTTTTACCTTATGATATTCACAGTTTAAGTTTACCGTGGTTATAAAAGATATACCATAAGTTACAAGTAGACTGATTGTTTTCATATATGGTAACTTGAGTTTTAAATTGAGAAGTTTCCTCAGTTAATTATCTTGTAATGGTATAATTGTTACAAAAAGTAAACGACACATATATTATTTTCATATAATGTATATTTTTTATGTGTACAAGAAAATATAAAGATGTAGATATTGTACAAGAGAAGAATTGGTAATCAATTAGGCTTAAGTCTAAGGGTATGGATTCGAATGAATTATACATTGGTGTCGGAGATATACAATGTGATTGGTTGATAGAATCTACATAATTTAGAGTGAGCTAATAGAACAACATACTTATGACATAAAGTGGGTGTAGTTATAATTTTAAGAGGAATTGGGAATATTGCAGAATTGTATTTTGTATTCATGGAATAAATGACATCATTATGTTTAGTAAGAGAATATTGTATTAATTGAAAAATGTGATGTCAAGATACAAGTCTTGACAAGTTTCATTGACGTCATTAAGACAGGATGTAAGAATGAGGTTATAGACAAAATGAAATAAAGGAATAATATTAATAGAATACGAGAGATATGTTAAAATAAGAAATGATATGAAATTATCATTATACATCTACAATTCAATATATGACTTGAGGCAATAGAAACTGCTATAAATTCAGCTTCAGTAGTTGAATCAGCCATAACATCTTGTTTTCTGCTACCCCAAGTAATTGTATTGCCAAATTACTTGATACAATAATCAGTAGTTGATTTATCTGCTGTGAAATCAGTATCAACATACGCAACAATATCTTCATCAGGATTTGAATAAGTTAAGCCTATTTAAAACTGTGTTTTAAATAACAAACTACATAGCTTACCAAAGTGAGATGTAACTCTGTAGGTTTTTCTTGAAATATAACTAAGTAACTTACCGTAAAAGAAATATCTGGGCAAGTAGTATTAGCAAGATACAATAGTGACCCAATAGCCATCCTATAAGAATTATGAAAAGGTATGGGTATTTCTTGAACTTTTAGAAAATTGGCAAATGAGTTTATTAGAACTAATCATTCACCACAACTTTCTAACTTGAATTCTTGAATTAGGGTTTTGATATACTCCTCTTGATGTTAATGTAGGTTACCAGTGTTGTCGTCTATTTCAATTTGAAAACCAACATAATGACTTGGAGAACCTGGATTCTTAACATCAAAATTTCCTAAATAGACTTGATAGCATCTTAAACACCTTGATCACTAGAGCCTATAATTAAAATGTCGTCTACATTGGTCAACATTATAACAAAATTATTGCCATTGGATGTCATAAAAATACAACCTTGATGTAATAATGGTTCAAAACCCTTACTTTTGAGAATTCTTGAAAATTTTAGGTGTAGTAGCTAACCCATACACAGCTTTATTTAACTTGAGTGCATACAGTTTATTGTTGAGATCAATACCCTGAGGAATTGAAGTATATTTAATTTGATCAATTTCACTGTTAAGAAATGCTGTCTTAATGTCTAGTTGTGTAATTTGTAAATTGAATTTATAAGCTAAAGACAAGAACCAACAAATTGTAGTTGCTGTAGATGATAATTTTTGTGTGTTACATCTTGTAATTTACAAGAATGATTTAAAAATTTAACAAGTTAAAATATTTTTTGTCATATTTGGTAAGATATTGAATTGCGATAATTTATACATTTTTCATGTCCAACTGCAAGTTTGATGAACAATATATACAAAGTACTGATTTTTAGACTTGAAAAAGATCCCATTTCCCTCCAAAGTTCCAGAATAAACAATTTACCCTTACTTCAAAATGCAAATTGACTGATGAATTTTGACATAAAAATTAATTTATTCAGGAAAGTTTGATTTAAATATTATTATTTCTATTATTTTTTGATATATATATATTTCTAATGCCCTAGCTCTATTTTGTCTTCCTCCAGACATGATCTTAACGGCTGAAATATTGTCCTCCATGATCAAAATAGGAAGGTTTTCCTCAAATATTTCCTTCTGGAATAGAAAAGTTATGGTAACATCCTCAAGATCAAAGACAGCTATTATTTCAGCAGCAGTAGATGATGTTGCTATTATTGTCTGTCTTTAGACTGACCAATTTAGTAAGTCCCATTTGCATAAAGTAAAAATCCACTTATTGATTTTCCCCTTGAAAGGTTCTCTATCCTAATTTTGTGATCTAAAATATCTGGGCCATACAATGCATCTACAGTATAAAAGCCTGAATTCCAGAGCATTGAGATTCAGATTTTAAAGCATAGCCCTCAGTGGAATTAATATATTTAAAAATTTGTTTAACATAATTTTTAGGTTTATCATCAAAGTTTGTTTGAAATTAGGAAAAGAAATTAACAGGGAATGCAATATCTGGTCTGGCGATCCTAGTAAGGTATAATAGGGCACTTATCATTAACCTGTATCCGTTATCATCTTTTCCATTTTCAATTTGATTTATTTTTAAATTGAGTTCCATAGGTGTAACAAAATTTGAATTATCCTTTAATATTTTAATTATTTTTTCTGTGTATCGAAACTGTATAAAAATTATGATTTTATCTTCCTCAATTCTATTTATTTTGAATTCCACATAAAATTTTATGTCTTTAGTGATTTTCATAGTAAATCTGTTTTTTGAATAATATTTATAATTTTTCAATCCAATCGGGGTTATTAGAAGCTAAGAGTATGTCATCTACTTCTGTAGCTACATAGGGAATATTTTCACCATTTTTTCTATAATATAGACATTTATCAATTTTTGATCTAGTGAATCTTATTTGTCTAATATAAACATCTATTAGGTTATACCAGCATTTTGAGGAAATCTTTGAGCCATAAATTGACTTCTTTAACTTCAGCAATTTATTAGAGCCAATTCCCAAGCCTTCAGGTGGCCTAAGATAAATTGGTGCAACAACTGGTGAATTGAGGTATACCATTTTGACATCATGCTGAGTTAATTACAATTCATATTTATTTACTATGGAAAGAAACCATCTAATGAGCCAGATAGGTACTGGTGCAAATATTTGACCTAGTTCATATTCCATCCTATCTTTCCTGGCAACTAATTTTGCATTTGGTTTATGGATTCCTAAATTATCTGGTTTTGTTATGAAAACCCATATAGTATCAATAGGTTTGAATTTTCTATCAAATTTGACTTCTTCCCAGATTTGCATCTCAACTTTAACACACTCCACTAAAATACATTTAAGGATTGTAAACTAAGACAAAATCTTCATTCCACTGTCATCACGTTTAACATTTTTGAGAAACAAAATACTCATACTCAACCAGATGCAATTCAAGCATAATTCAAAAAAAGTTTGAAAATCATTACCAGTTTTGACAAGGAGATATATTTCTCTTTTTGGTCCAAAAACCTAGGGTTTTGAAATCTGTTGACCCCTGGACCTGTAACAATATATTTCTACTCATATTCGTATATTGTCACACTCACACTAACAAACTATCATCCACCCAGTAGACTATATGACAATAAAAGTAGTAAACAGAATGTAGAAGCCACTCCGGAATGTTATTTCATCAGCTAATATAGCTCTCTCACTTGCACATTCATGTCTGAACTTGTCATATACATCTATAACATTCAATTTTCCGCTGAATTCATTGATACATTGGGATTAAAAGAGTAGAAGTAATAATCACTTTAAAAATATACCTAGGCTCTTCTAGAATCATCTCAAATATTCTGGAAGAACTATTTAGACCAACTCACATAATTAATGGTAGGATAATCAATCATATCGTTGGTTTATCATGACATCATCCATCTCACACCACTACTTTGTATTCATCCACTTGCAAATTCATCATTGATCTAATTATTGTAAATGAAATATGAGGTCATTTTGTGAAGAATCTTTAAATGGTCATCTTCTTTAATAACCATCTCTGGTAACTATTTCAGTTACACAGTCTCTTGTAACCAATAACTGCTAAGTGGAAGCATAGGTGAGTTTGTAACTGTTAGTATAATCTGTACTTTGTTACATTAGAATTTGTTATCAAAATCATTAAAAATGTTGATTGGAAATTAGTCTAATTGTTTTGAGTTTATCAATCAATCACAGGGAAAGTTGCTATTGTACAGTTTTTTTTTTAAATTCACAGGGGCCAAATGCAATGACCAATGGGCAATGCTCCCATTTGGCACCGAAATCCTACCCTTGCTGGAATTTCATTTTGTAACAATATTTTCATATCGTTCATAATACTTCCTAAATTTGTATTACTAATAATAATCATCATCATTATCATTAATTTCGATCTATTTTTCTCTTATTATTCCATTCATTAATTCTCACATCATTTCTACAAGTTAAGACTTGTTTGATGACATCATTTTGTACACAGTTACTGTGTTTACTCATAAGCTATGAACTCATTTCTTATTTACACTATTTTTGCAATTTTGCATATATACTAATTTCTACTAATTTATTTGTGAACACCCACTTTATGTCGTATTCTTACAAGACCATTGGTCATACTTCATGTACATATATTTCTATTAACCAATAAGATTAAAACCCTTCTCCAACACTCTGTAAATTTGCCTAAACCTCCTCTCTTTACTTACTATATAATCTCATGTTTTGTACTCTTATATTCATTCTTTTTACATTCTAATTCTACTTCAATCAAGTTTACCATTTGATTACCTTGTTATACTAATTCTTTTAATTCTTGATATTAATTACTGTTAATATGAAGTTACTATCTAATACACTCTTTTAACCAACTTGTGTATTTTATTGTTCTGTTACGATATATAACCGTCACACATTTGCCCTCAAATTTTCTTTAAGTTTATTGATAGGGCTGATAGGAGGGAAATATGGAATGAACATAGTCCAATTAGGGTTGTGAGCATTAATACTGGGTAATGCTACTGTTCTTTTGATATCAGAATCAATAACCATATCATATTTGGTCCATAAAAAAGGAATATGATGCGTGATATGAACATCATTGGGCATATCCCACGGGCATGGAAAACCTCTTGGAATAATGGTTTTAAAGAAATCATTTTCCAATTTGTTTTCAATCTGAACATGATACAGAATTGTTAAAAAAATTGTTCTTAGGTATGATGATATTGTTGAAATTTCAACAGATTTGGAAGATGAGTTGTCTGTTGCAAATAGAAATCATTAAATGATATAAATGTATTATCGAAAGAGGTTTCTGATATTTTTTGATTGGCTATTATTTAGGCAAGATGTTCTGAGTTTGGTTCAATGATTAAATCGTCTATATTATTTTTCTGGAGATGAGAATTAAAAGAAAAACCTAGAGCAAGTTGAAATTCTAGTCTCGTTTTTACATTTGAGAGAGGTAGATCACAAATATTTAACCAGATGTTTTTTAGTTCACAATTATTGAGAACTGAAATCTAGTTGGTTTGGTTGAAGCACTTTGAGTTAGGAGTGTCAGCATTATCATTAACTAATTCTTCACTAATTATAGGATTAGTAAAGTTTGATGGACTCACAAATTTTGGTTGTTGATTTTGTTATAACAGTTTAACATATCTGCGCTATCCTAACATCACAATCCTCAATCTGCAAGGTGGTCAGAGATTTAGCCTGTTTTTTTTTGGAAGACTTTGCTGCAGAGATGTTGTCTGTTGATTATTGGTTTGGATAGACTAGATGCTGAATTCCTTTTACTTTAAATTTTAACTTTATTTAAAAAAATATCTGCACATTAATTTTCTATACATTACTATGAACACGTTTCTTTTTCTAATAAAAAAACTTTTTGAAAATTATTCAAACCTTTTTCAAAATTAGAAACTCAATTTTCCTATTTCAGACGCCAATTATTCTGTAACCGTTATTAATCGTAACACAATAATTCCAACACAATAATGAATACAAGAGTGTATTGAGCAGTAAGTTATAAAACATAAAATAACATAAAAGTAGTAAACAGTAATAAACATCAAGAGGGTCAATCAGAATTAAGTAATTAATTAATTAATTAAAATGAATTTAGAAGTACAAAACATGAGATTATATACTAATTTGGATTATTAACCTAAATGGAAGGTTCAAGCGATTTTAAAGAGTGTTGGAGAAGGGTTTCAATTTTATTGGTTAACAGAAATATATGTAGGTATATGAAGTCTGACCAATGGTCTTATATGAGTATATTACATTTAATTGGTGTTCACAAATAATTTAGTAGAATTTAAGATACATGCAAGATTTCAAAAAATTTGTTGAGGTGTAAACAAAGATAAAAGAAAGAAACAACTCAAACAGTAGACTTTCATTGAACGCATTTATTCAGCGACTAAAAGATCAACGTAACATATTATATTCAAATGCTAAGATTCAATCTGTGCGAGTTAGTGTTACCATATGTCAGATATGATAATGTACAACATATATCAGTTTAGGTAATGTAATATAATTATTGTAGATTGTCTCAGGTAGAGGGTGGTTGTGAGGGAATCAAATCCCAACAAAAATTGTAAACAAGAAATGAGATTATAGGACTGTGTAAACAAAGTAACTGCCTATTGTGAAAAGTGATGTCATCAGACAAGTAAAGACTTGTATGAATGACATGAATGTTTACAAATAGAATAAGAATGGAAAATAGATTGAAAATAATGATAATGATGATGATGATGATGATAAACGTACGGAGTTTGGAAAGTATCATGTACAATGTGAAAATATCTCTACACAACCTCACTTCACTACTTTATTTGTTTACAATTTGACACAAACTGTATATAAAATAAACCTACATATTTTTGTGCTATCCCATTGGCAGCATTGACTTTCTTGGATGAACTTAATGTTCTGATTGACTTTGTCATTTGCTTTTATACTTTTGCTGAATAATATACGTGATGGCTTAAAACGTTGTTTCTATACTTACAATTTTCATATTTCAAACAACAAAATATATTTCTGAAATTCCCCAGCTTGAATTAAATTAATAAAGTTTTCTATAATTTCCATATCCAGTGAACCAGGTACTTACTCTAAATGTTGTGTAAATATTTTACTGCTTTAAAATTTTGACATAAGGAAAAATGATGCGACAATGAACAAATTTAAATTTAATGAACTCGAATGTTAAGTCAAAAGTAGACGGTTGATTAAATAAATTCCAAGTTTTAATGACAATGATATGATCTTATCTTTATTATGTAACACATAATTCAAGATAGTTGATAAAAATTCTTCGATGAATTTTTTGATTGTATTTTCATCTGGATGATCAAAGCTGTATACAAGTGCTGGATTAAATTTAATCTAGTTGAGGGAACTGAAATCAAATTAATAGACTAAATAATAGCACGAGTTGATATTAATACTTGAAAATCAGCAGAAAATATAAGGTTGAAAATTAAAACCAACCATACAACTGCAAAAAATATGTGAAGGAATAGATTTTAGCATTTATTCTTATGGTTAGTACATACAGTACTTCTAGAATAGTAATGACAGAAATACTGAGGAAAATGTGGTGCCAAACAACAATACATATACTTGTGAGGCCACAAAAAATATGAAAAACTTATCAAAACTCAGCTATATCTTTGTCCTTCCCTTTATTTCATTTTTTTATTTAAAACTTGAATGTAAACTAAAATTAACTGAAATGTTTTTGTATAAAATTTTACAACTACAGACAACAACTAGGTACATATTAGCTGTAAAGATATTTTCGTAATATCTCTGTTTGATAGGATTACACTAACTTACACTAACCTACACTGATAGGGATATTCCACAAATATTCAAGTAAAACTTGGTGCAAAGACATATAGCATTGCTACATTTGTGAAATCACCCTTCTGGTGTAGGTTGGTGTAAGTTGGTGCAGTCTTATCAAACAGAGCTAATAATACTTCCTGATTCCTTTTCAAAGTTGCCATAAGAAATGCAAATGCAAGGAATAAATAATCCACCAGCGATAATCCAGAAAATTTCAAATTACTTAGGGTAATTTAATTTAGACTTACAATATAATATTTAAAATCTAAAGCTAATTTCAGGGAAATAAATGGCGAAGAGGAGGTAAAAATGTGACAAATAAAGAGGAAGAGGTGAGAGAACTAAAAACAAGCTACATCCATAAATGGTGTTACTAAAGGGATTTTGCTTCACATAGTGATATGTGATTACTTAAAAGCTGTACGATTAATCAATAATTTTAAGCAATCGATTTTACCATTTATTATACCAACTTTCAAAACACGCATTAATTTTGAGGTAGAATAAAAAACATTTTTTTTTGCAACAGCCAACAATCAGGATTTTCCTCATATATTTCTATTTCTTTTATAAAAATTTTGTGATTCTTGCCCAAGCCTGAATAATATTATATAATATTAGATTAATCGATCAATCGATTAGTTTTGCAAAAATAAATCGAGTATCAAAAAATCAATTAGTTGATTTATCAAGGTACATATGATGGAAACAATATGCAGCACTTTACAATGGGATTGACTGTAGTTAACATCTACACCAAGTATATGTGAACTGGCGTACAAATTACCCCACATAAATTGACATCAACCAATCAGAATAATCAGATTCTCTAGAATGAGGTAATTTGTACCCCAGTGTTTATAAATAAATGCATGCAGCAATTTTTTCCTCTAATTAGATTTTTAGAAAGCAAAAGATGTGGTGTTGGTAGTGCTATTCATAGGTGCGACATCAAAACCACCCTTATGTTGTCTCTATCATATATATATATATATATATATATCCTTGAAGATTAACACAGAAATAAAGGAAGAATACTACCTAGAATGCTCACGATATGAAAATACCCGAGTAAACATGTTAGAAAGAGACAAAATATTAAATAACTAATTTTATCCTTATCTTTTTCATTTCCTATACAGCTATATGAGTATTTCTCCTTATTTGCTGTAAAAATTGCTTGCTTTTGTTGAAGTAATGAACTTTTAAGTAATTTTCTTTAGAAAATTTACTTATTATACTTGTGCAGTATTAGCTCCCAGGGTTAGGGTGGGTATGTTTTTTGTTTCATGATCTCATAAAAATTTTAGCACCAATTACTCAAATTCATATATATTCTGTTTTTCTGTTCACACAGTACAGGTTGCAATTTTTGTCCAATAATCATAAAATTTGGTACAAACATTTATACTAAGTCAAGGAACAGACCTACTAATTTTGGCGTAGATTAGCTGGATGGTACATCCAATACCGCAATTTTTGTTTTTATTTTGGCTCTTAAATGCTCAACTTTGCAATAATAGCTACAAAATTCAGAATAAATATTTATTATAATGTATCGTAGTACAGCACCAATTTTGGCGTAGATTGGCCAGATGGTACTTCCAGTACTGCTATATTTGATTTTATATTGGTTATAAAATGTGGAATTTTGGAAAAATATGTACAAAATTTAAAAAAAATATTTATTATAATTTATTGTAGCATACTAATCTTCTTGTGGAGAAATTAGATAGAACTTCCAGTAAAGCTATTTTTTCCTTTTTAATTTGGGTATGAAATTCTTAATTTTGAACAAATATGCCGCGCCAGAAAAAGTAGACTTTCAAAAATGAAATTATAAAATTAGATGCTAATGTATGTGTGTAAGTTCACGTATATAGATCACATTTTATAACTATATCAAATTTTTAGCTGATAACAAAATTTTAGGGAATCAGCAATGTAAAAACATTATTTTGTGAAATGACAAATTTCATTTTTAATAATGAATAAATAATTGACTTTAAAGAATAATACCATCTTTTCGATCTGCAGTAAAATTAATGAATATTTTTTGAAAATTTCTGAACTATTTGTTCAAAATTAAACATTTTACAGCCAAACTAAAAACAAAAAAGTAGCTTTACCAGAAATACCAGCAGGTCAATCTGCATCAAAATTAGTGGCATACTACAATAAATTATAATAAATATATTTTCCAAATTTGGTACATATTATTCCAAAATTTCCCATTTTATGACCAATATAAAAGCAAAACAGTGGTACTGGAAGTACTTTTAAGCTAATCGCACTAAACTGAATATGTTTGGTCCTTAGCTTAGTAAAAATATTTGTCATGAATTTTGTGATTAAAAAACAATGACCTGTAACATGAGAACAAGAAAACAGAATATATATGAATTTGAGTTATTGGAGCAAAAAATTTTCTGAGGTCTTGAAATGAAAAATGTACCCACTCATGACCTTGGGAGCCAATAACAAACCACGAGTAATAAGTACATTTTCTAAAGAAAAACTATCTACTTAAAACTATTTATCATAATTATTCGAGGATAAAAAAAAGTTCAATAAATTCAATGTACATAGACAATCTTTATGGCAAATATAGAACACAAAATTTGAAAGACAAGGAAAGCAATAGTTGATTAATTTTCCATCTCTGTTTAACACATTTGCTTGGGTTTGTTTACCTTGGCTGTATTGAGTATATGTCAAAAATATCGAAAATGATATTAGATATTTTCAACTTTCAGCGCCATCTATGATGTGAGTCACATACTCACCAGATGACGCTGATTCTTCCCCTACATAATTCTGCAGGATTGAACACAGATGCAGACGTACAACTGGATTATTTATATTTCAACTTCTTTCATATATCTCATGTAATAGAGTCTTATTAATATTATTTGCATTTTGTTCATGTTAGATGTCAGTAGTTGGTACTACTGCAATCAAGAGTTCCCTCAGTCAAGTTCTCGTCATTTTTATCTGTGTCTTTCTATCACTCTCGGTTTTCTGGTCATGAGGTGACACTCACTTCTACTCTTGTAATCAATATGGCGTTACTATAATATTATGTTTCGTTATTCTTTTAATAAATTAAGTTTGAGTTAGAATGTGTTTTTCAAGTTTATTTCTTGATTTAATCAAGTAAAACTATATTTAATCTGAACTCAGTTGTTCGTAATTGGTGTCGGTATTAAATATAAAGTGATAGCAGAGTTCAAGTGTGTTCGCGTGTTTGCGCCTTTGTTATCATCAAGAATTACGTTCGTATTTTATTTTACGAAAAATTTAAAGCCCGTAAGTCAAATTCATTTAATTTTTCAAGTTCGTATTCAAGAAATTCACGGGTTGTGTTCGTCATTTTCATCTTTTTATGGCTCCAAAAACACGTAAAGGCGGATCTCAAGTTCCTGCTCTTCCAGTCACAAAGAAGAAGAAGGTATCTAAAATCAAGAAGGTGTCATTTAATCCGGTCGTGAATACAGTGACAACCGATACGCTAGACGAGATTGTGCAAATTCAAGATTTACCGCTCGTTCAAGAATTGTCCGATATGGCTGGTGAAATCAAGACAACTTCGAGTACTATGGCTGAACCAACAATTACCGTTACCTTTTCGGATTCCGGAAATATCATGAAGAAGGTTCAACCAGATCAATTGTCATCACCATCCATTGAGCCAAATCAAGATAAAATAATACCATTACGTATGTTAAATCAAGATATCTCGTCTACATCGTTCTCAAGTCTGTCAAGCAGTTTGTCGAGTCAAGTAGATACATCAAGTTCAAGCAAATCACCGTCTGCCATGTCAACGAATTCAAGTCAAGTAAATATTAATAAAAATTATTCAAGTGTTGTTTCAGAAATTAAATCGTCGTCGAACGTCGACAGCATGGTAGTCGACTCTGCGTCAAACGCACTCGCGGCGCTCGATTTCTCAAAAATGTCGCCAAAAAGTCATTTTGTTCCTCCTCCCGGACTAAAAAACATCGGTCAAAAATCAAATTTTGGTCACGTACCAAATTATCAAGAATCAAGAGCAGACTTTATGCCTGCACCTCAAGTGTCAAGATATCCTGGAGCTTTTCAAGATTCAAGTTCGTGTGTATGTGATGCTAATCAAACACTGTCGGACAGCATTTATACTCCAATGAATACTTCATTCCAGTATCAATGTTACCCGACTATGGGCCAATTTCAGATGGTTCCATTGATCCCATTACGTACATATGGTAACAACGAGAAGCTCAAGGGTAAACAAAATTTCAAGATGTGGGAAAGGGACATCAAGAATGACTTGGCAGTGGCAAATGCGATCGAATGGATCGCATTCCCTCGAGCTGAACATCTCAACCTTCCTGAGAACATTCGCCGAGGAGTCGATGCTCAAGTACAAAACCTGATTCGGATGAATGTAGCACAACCGATCAAGACGCTAATCTTTCATCTCAAATCAGCCTGCGAAATTTATCAAGAGCTCAAGAGGCAGTACGGTAGCAAGACGATTCATGACATGACTGCTGTCATGAACCGTCTTGACAAACTCAAGTATGTGGACAATACCGAATTAATTTTGTTTTTGTCTAAATTCGATGCCGCCCGACGAAGTTTAGTGGAATTTGGTCAAGTGTTTCCACCCTCCTTTTGGCTAATCAAGTTGATACAAAAATTAAATCCTTCGTTCGAGGCGGTCATCGATACGTTATGTGCTCGAGCAGGTGAAGACTTGTCTGAGGAAATGTTACGTACATCCCTTTTGGATTACGTAGAAAGGAAGAAGTCGACGTCTGCTAAACTGCCGGAGAGTGCTCCAAAGCATCAAGATTACGCACGGAAAGCAGCGTCAACTCCCTCGACACCTCAGTCAGGTAAATCACCTGCTCCAACGTCAAGTACGTCATCAAGTAATGTTAATTATAAGATTCTCGACGAATCAAGTAATAAATCAAGTGTCAAGACAACTCCTACTTCACCCGCGAAACAAAATCAAGATGTCAAGAAGGAGAATCAAGATAGGAAAGTTCGCTGCAAGGATTGTGGCTGGATTGGACACACTGTCGATAAGTACTTCAATGGTAACAAAGAGGTTTGTTACCGGTGCCAAAAACCAGGTCATGAAGCACGTAACTGTCCTGCGCCGCAAGCGGATCCGAACAGTATCTCAAGTGAGTTACATTTAATTAATTTAAATGTAATTAATAATCAAGATTCCCTACATCCAGATTCGTTAAATCAAGATACCGATGTTTTTGTGATTGATAGTGGGGCCACAAATAATGCTGTAACTCACATTCACCAAGTTTTAAACTATCGAGCTTTCCTAAAAGATAAAACTTTGGGACAAGCTGGTAAAGATAGTGTTCTAAAAGCTACGGGTGAGGGTATAATATTATTTACCTTAAATCACGAATCATCGTCAAGAATATTTACCTTTGTTTTAAAAGAAGTCTTAGTAGTTCCCGGTCTAGCAAATGGGCTTTTTAATGTTAACCATTTTGTTAAAGACAATAATATCAAGTTACTCTTCGAATCTAATCAAGTTACATTTCACAGGCAAGAAGAGGTTGGGTTAAGTAAACCACTCATCAAGATAGTATCAAGTCAAGATAGATATCAATTTGTCCCTTTAAGTATGAACAAAAATATCAATAACTACAAAAAGGCTTTATCAAGAATATTTAAAGGTAAATCAATTTTATTATCTGAATACACTAATGATCCGAGTTTGTCAGAAATTGCTGATCAAAGTGGTCTGGGTAATAAAAGTCAAGTCAAGTCCCCCAAATCAAGTAAATTGTCTGGTAACAAAAAGTCTGATAGTAATGGGTCTAATGTTGCTACTGACAGGTCTGATGTTGATGACTCCTGGATCGATGAGTTCGATAAAATGGAGTTAAGTAAAAGTCAACAAAATAAATCAAGTAACATCGATTCCACAAATTCTGGTAAAATTGTGCAGGATTTGAAGGGGGCATCAAGTCAAGAAAATTCAAGTAATGTTAAGAATAATTTGAATTCTTTACCAGTTTATCGTACGAAAACTGGTAAAAGGAAAAATTGAAAAGTCAAGAAAATGATAAGTGACGAACAAAGAACAAAATTGGTGAATGAAGGGAATATTTGGCATCGTAGGATGGGACATATCTCTTCTCCAAATTTATACGTCTTCGTTCAGTTGCTATTGGTGTCCCGGACATAATTTGTCCGGACACATTTCAAGATTGTCAAGTTTGTAACCAAACAAAAATGACTCATAAACGTTTCGATAAAGATCGTGAACGAGCTTCAAGACCAGGTGAATTAATTCACACTGATGTGATTGCCCCTATCTCTCCCCCTACCTTTGTCAAGAAAAATATTTATTTGCTAGTATTTTTAGACGATTATACTCGTTATATTAGTATTTTTGCTCTCAAGAAAAAGTATGAAGTGACTAGGTTTTTCAAGATGTATGTCAAGAGAATTAAGGCTCAATTCCCTCAAGAAGGTCAGTGTAAAAAATTACGTTGTGATAATGGTTCTGAATTTGTTAATCAGGCCATGGATTAACTAATTGAAGAATTAGGAATTGAGAGAGAAACCTCTGGTCCTTATACTAGTGAGCATAATGGCACTGCTGAGAAGGCTAATCGAACTATTGAGGTCAAGATTCGTTCATTAATTCAAGAGAGTGGATTTCCTACTTCTTTTTGGGGCTTAGCTGCTGATGCTACCGAATATTTATATAATAGGTCACCACACAGAGCACTAAATTTCAAGACTCCCTATGAAATGTTTTACAGAAATAAGCCTGATTTATCAAGTATTCACGTTTTTGGCTGTCTGGCTTATGTACTTCAAGAAAATCAACCTACTGGTCGAAAATTTGATGTAGTTAGTACAAAACAATATTTAGTAGGGTATACTAAGACAGGTTATATTTTATATAATCCTGCTACTAAAAAGACTAACATTTCTTGTAATGTCAAATTTGACAAAAGTAAAACATTTAGGGATGCTATTAATGAATGTCAAGAAACTATTGAAGAATTTAGTAATCAAGAATTAGATTTTCCTGATGAAAATTTAACTCAAGTTGAAAGTCAAGATAATTCTCTATCTACTAACGTTGCTTGTAATGATAGTTTGGTAGAAAAAGTTGATTCAAGTCCAAGTCCCAATCAAGATATTGCTCCTCCTGTTGTTCAAGTTCAAGTTGGTGAAGATAATTCCCAAGATGAGATAATCGAAATTGATTATAATTGGGATCTTTCTCAAGAAAGTTAAGTGATTGATGGCTCAGTGCAAATTCTTCGTATCTCTGATGCGAATAATAAAAGAGATGAAACAGAAGTTTCTTCTCCCAATGCACCTCAATCATACAAAGAGGCATTAAAATCACCTGACTGGCCCAAATGGAAGGAAGCAATTACTCAAGAAATCAAGTCTCTAAATTGTTACAAGGTTTGGCATATTGTCCCAAAATCAAATACTAAGGGTCATCAACTACTTCCGTGGAAGTGGATTATTACCATTAAACCTGATGGAGCTTTTAAAGCTCGCATTGTAATAGTTGGTGCTGTTGATCAAGAAAAATATTCAACCCAAGATACCTACTCGCCTACTGCAACTGCAATCACAATTTGTTGGTTCTTTTCTTTAGCTTGCAAACTTAAGCTAAGAATTATACAGCTAGATATCAAGACTGCATTTCTCAATAGTGAGATTGATCAAGATAAATATACTTCAATACCTCAGGGTATTGATCTCGACAACAAACTTTATGCACTAAAGTTAAATAAAGCTGTGTATGGGTTAGCTACTGCACCTAGGTCATGGTATGTAAAATTTTCAAGAATTCTCAAGAGTAAGGGTTTTGAACCATCATTACATCAAGGCTGCATTTTTATGAAATCAAGTAATAATAATTTTGTTATAATGTTAGCATATGTTGATGACATTTTAATTATGGGCTCTAGCGATCAAGTTGTTCAAGATGCTATCAAGTCTATCCAAGAAAATTTTGAAGTCAAGAATTTAGGTTCCCCAAGTTGTTATGTTGGTTTTCAAATCGAAATTGACAACAACACTGGTAATCTTTGTTTACATCAAGAGGATTATATCAAAACCCTAATTCACGAATTCAAGTTTAGAAAATTGTGGTGAATGTTTAGTTCCAATGAACTCATTTGCCAATTTTCCAAAAATTCAAGAAACACCTCTACCTCCTCATAATTCTTATAGGACGGCTATTGGGTCACTTTTATATCTTGCTAATACTACTCGCCCAGATATTTCTTTTGTGGTAAGTTTCTTAGCTAGATTTCAAGAAAAACCTACGGAGTTACATCGTACTTTAGTAAGTCATGTAATTCGTTATTTAAAACACACTCCGACATTAGGTTTAACCTACTCAAGTCCTGATGAAGATATTGTTGTGTATGTTGATGCTGACTTTGCAACAGATAAATCAAGAAAATCCACTACTGGCTATTGTATTAAACAGTTTGGTAATACAATTGCTTGGGGCAGCAGAAAACAAGATGTAATTGCTGAGTCAACTACTGAGTCCGAGTTTGTAGCCATTGCCATTGCTTCAAGTCATATGCTCTATTGTAGTAGGTTAACTGAAGAAACCTTTCCTCGGGTTAAAACTCAAGTTACCGTGTATGAAGATAATCAGTCCACTTGTAACTTATTATCTATCTTCTATAATCATGGTAAACTTAAACATATTGAACGTCGATATCTCAAGGTAAAAGAGTATGTTTGTGATAACTTACTCAAAATTGTTCATGTATCAACAAACAATCAAGTTGCTGATATTTTAACAAAACCTCTTACGGCTCAGCAACATGAGTTCTTACATGAAAAACTATTAAGCAATTAAGATGGTAAGTCAAGAGAGTCACTCAAGTATATCCGAAAACTTTAATTTATCAAGTTACCATCTCTATTGTTCAAGTCAAATCAAGTTAATAAAATTTTCGTTATTCATAAATGAAAATTCGTTAAACTTCTGTTATTCATAAATAGAAGAAATTTCTCAAAAATTTGTAAGTTGTTTAAATTTTAGAAAAATATTAACGATCAAGTAAATCAAGTTTCAAGTTCAAGAATCAAGAAAATAATTACTCAAGTTTGGATAATTCCAAATTGGGTACGAGTTTCGTATTTTTCCTGGTTTGCTGAATATAATTCATCGATCGATATCTAGACTCAAAATTATATATAATATTGACTCTAACCTCAAGAAATAATGACAAGTTTAGTTCAAGTAAATTAATTTTTCTCAAGAGTTGACATTTTTACTAAATCAAGTTTCTCTCTTTTATTATCAAGACCAAGTTGATGTCAAGCAGTCTGATGAACTCATCTATTTAATTTGATGAAATACTAATATATCTGTTTATTGTTCCAGATGTATTCCATCAAGATGAATTCAAATTCTCGATCAAGAATAATATTAATAATTGTATTTTCTGTTTCAGATACTTTTATATTTTTATATTTGTTTTGTTCCTGTTTAATCATGTGTTCTTTATTTTCAGGAAGACTTATTATTTTTAAGTATCATCTTTATTATTTAAAAATACTAATATTATTTTGTTTGAAGGTGATTCGTTACCTAGTATTAATTTTATGATACTCATTTTGTTTGTTTAATTTTGACGTTTTTCCTTCTGTTCTGGTCAATTAATTGTGTGATTTTACTTGCTCAGTTTTGTTTTGTTTAGTATTATGACCAAAAATTAGAGATTTTAAGTTTGTTTTGTTTTTGGAGCGTCATACTCGTTTTGTTTTGTTAAGATTAAGTAAACTCAAGTTCCTGTGATTCTCAAGCTGCTGTGATTTCTCAAGTCTGGGATAATTCAAGAACATTCGTTATCAAGAGGTTTCAATAAAAACAGCTCGACACTCGCCTGGTAGGGGGTGTTAGATGTCAGTAGTTGGTACTACTGCAATCAAGAGTTCCCTCAGTCAAGTTCTCGTCGTTTTTATCTGTGTCTTTCTATCACTCTCTGTTTTCTGGTCATGAGGTGACGCTCACTTCTACTCTTGTAATCAATATGGCGTTACTATAATATTATGTTTCGTTTTTCTTTTAATAAATTAAGTTTGATTTAGAATGTGTTTTTCAAGTTTATTTCACGATTTAATCAAGTAAAACTATATTTAATCTGAACTCAGTTGTTCGTAATTAGTGTCGGTATTAAATATAAAGGTTCAACCATCTATCATCCAGTCATGTAACCGAATGACCAAGTGAGTGTTCAATTATTTATTTAGCCTTTCATATTATTTGTTTAGTGGAATTGGTACTTGGCTTGCTAGTAGTTAGAGAAATAAGTTTGTCTGAGGGTGTTTAAGTTCTGTGGGGGTTGACCCTCATTTTATTTAATATTTCCATTCAGGCTAATTGCCCCACCTTCCTTGTTTAGAATTTGTTAGGGCATTCTGACAATCACATTTCTTAGTGAAACTAACTGTAAATATTTTATGTCTGTTAGGTACTGGAATGAACTGATGAAAAGAAGATTAATTAGAATTCATCAAAGATCTATAGCATTTGAGTCATCATCTACTTGTGTAGAATTATGTTTTGTATCTTATGACTATAGCATTAATTTTATTAGTAACAGTACCTTTATCTTTATCATGTTTATATGATATTGAAGTGATAATCTCTTATTTCAATGATTCATCAAAGTATATTGTGAAGTTAGATGCACACTCAATTCTGCCATGTCATGTTCCACTTATGCTTTGTAAATCACAACAGCATATAAGTAGTGATGGCTATAGTTCATAATTTTTTACTATCGATTAATCAATAGTAAAAAAAAAGCAACCTATCGATCACATCGATAATTTTTTGATAGTTTTTAATGAAATAATTTTCTCTTACAAAGCTCAAAAAATGGTATAGATTTTTCCAATTTTTTTAACAAAACTCTAAAAAATGTCTAATTTTGTAAAATAAAGGCTAGAATGAATGTTTTAAAAAAACTAACAGCAGCGATAATTTATTGACCTACTATCAAACTATTGGTAGTTTGATAGTTTTTCAAAAACTATTGATAATCGATGGTTTCATAGTACTATCGCCCATCACTACATATGAGCATTCTAGTATTCTTTCTTTATTTCTCTGGTTCAACCAATCAATTAGTGTGCATCACTAGCTTCACAGATGAAAAACAAAACATAGAACTGGCTGAAGAAAAAGGAGAAAGAAGAAAATGAAAACAACAAGAAAGAAAATAATGGTGATTTTAATGGGGTTTTTTCTTCGAAGATATATATATATATATATATATATATATATATATATATATGATGAAGATGACATTGTGCTGTTTCAGCAGAGGTCAACTGTCGTTAACATCTACATCAAGCACGTGTACACTGGCTACAAATTACCCCATCTTAATCAACATTGACCAATCAGAATAATCAGAGTCTCTGGAATGGGGTAATTGGTACACCAATGTTTATAAACAAATGCAAGTATCGATTTTTTGCTCCAATCAGATTTTTATAAATCAAAACATGAGGCGTTAGCAGCGCTATGCGTAGGTGCGCATAGATGCCACATGAAAACCTCTATTATGTCGTCTCCAACATATATGTATCCTGGAATGGTTTTTTGCACTACATGTAAAAACCCTAAAAAAAAGTGAAAAAACCAAAGAAAAAGAGAGGGAAAGAAAAAGAAAGATAAATAATACTTTATAATTAATATCGGAAATAAAATACAAAACTTCTTCCCCTCCATCATAAGAAAACTATAGTTATGACACTGAATTTCCAAATGTGGGGACTCAATGGTATGAGGCAAAGGGGCTCGGATCCCTCGACGACAGTCGCCGCCCCAAAGGGCAGGCTAATAATTGTCCTCATGACGTTAAACCACACAAAATACGTTCGATTGTAATTACCTGCAAGTACATGCAGGTAATGTACGAGTACAGAATTGTGACATCACCAAACAATGTCACAATCCGTACATGAACCAGCCAGCCATCTCTTATCATGATAGGGGATGATGCGACCTGGCTGCCCTCACCGACGAACGTATTATCTTACGTACGTATATTTGTGTGCGTGCAAATAAGCCGTATATAAACCACCCAAACTGGCTCTAAAATCGCCAGTATTCGCCTTGGTTTTGGCTTACCCGTACTTGTGTACAAAGTGGCTGAGCACGCTTAAATTCTGTTGAATTTCCTTCTGGTGAGAATATCTCTCACAACAAGGTATTCCACAGTGGTGACCCCAACATGATTTTTGGCTACGTTGTGAGGTGTCCTTAGGCGCATTGCGCTTTTACAAAAATTTGGCACAGTGTGCTGGCAAGATACTCGCTTGCTTAGCAAATAAAAATATTTTTTTTGCAGACTAAGACACCTTTTAGGTCGTCGAAGTAGAGTCTGCTGAAATGGGAATTTATACCACTCTCCTTAAAATATATAAACAAGGAGAAACAAGACAGTAGGTTGGACTCATCCCCCAACCCCCCAACTTTGACTCGACACACTACGAATTTACCAAAAACTGAAGAAGGCCCTCAACACCCAGAATTAGCACGACTGGGAACTGCAATAAATAAAGAAGAACTCGCAGTTAAAACATTGAGAAGTGGTCGTACTTTAAGCCAAAGTTCTGACCCAAAAACACCTGTCCTACAAACACAGGAGCCAGTGTTTTCGACCAGCAAGGAAGGAAGTAGTTCTGTGGAATACGCTTGTCACCAGAAAGACATAGCAATGGTTCCACCACCAACCAAAAACCCACAACCATCGCAGGGAGGTAGTAGTCTGCCACAGCTGACACCCGAAGTCTTGGCGCAGATTATGCAACTTTTGCAATTGCAGGCAGGGTAGAACCCCAACTTCTACAGACGGAGGATAGAGATCCCGGAATTTCTGCTCAATGAGGTAGACTTATATTTGACTCTATTAGAAGGCAGGTTCAAGACAGAAAACATTACACTGAACCAGCGGTATCTACACATCTGTGGAGGCATGCCCCCACAGATAATCCGCCACATTAGATGACAAATATGCCTGGTTCATCAAGAAAATAAAAAATGTATTCGGAAAAACAAAGAATGAAATCATTGATGATGTGATTGGTGGTATGAAGATGGGGGATGACAAACCCTCGATCTTCATGGCGAAATTAAGGCAGAAGGCGGATAATATTGTATCCCCTTCTGTCATAGGCAATCAATTTTGCAAACAACTTCCCCAAAGTGTTGTGCAATGCCTAGCAGCCATAGGTTTGACCATGATCAATACATCCGCAGACTTGGACTTCCTTGCAAAATCCGCAGATAATGCGCTCAAATACACCAGGTCAAAGCCGGTGGTCAGTGCAGTGTCTGCAGAGACTGGAGAACTCGTTCAACTTCGAGCCCAAATAGCTCAGTTGACCGATGAAGTAAAATGGAACAAAAGCCAAAGCTCGACGAAACCCAATAGTAGCTGGCAACAACGATCTAAATCAAGAAGCAACAACAACAACGGCAATAGCAGAGGACGACAGTCCTGGTCCAGAGACTGCAGATCTAGTTCCAGTAACAGGGGTCAGAGTTCAACTCCCCCTAGAACATCATCTCCCAAAACCCAGTCTCGAAATTGGGATGATAAATGTTGTTTCTTCCACAACAGGTTTGGCGCGGAGGCCACCAAATGCAACAACAGATGCAAATGGTGGGGTAAATCCTACAACAAGGAGGCGCCAAACTAGAACGAGGGGCCATCTATGCAGCCGAAGACCCCTTGGAAAAACACTCATGCCGCCTGTTTGTAAAGGACAGGACTAATAGGAGATGGTACTTAATAGACTCAGGTGCAGACTTGAGTATATTGCCAGTAAATAAAAACCAAAAAGTACTTCCTCCAAAATACTATCTCCGTACTGTGAATGGTCAAAACCTTCCAGCTTACGGACTAGAAATCAGCAAAGTTGACATCAGACTCAAAAAAATCATGATGTGGTCCTTCACGGTTTCAGATGTTCCAAACCCGATCCTGGGTTCAGATTTTCTTGCACATTTTGGCCTGATCATTGACCTCAAAAACGGCAAATTGATCGATAGTGAATCTAAACATTGTGTGGATGGCAAAACGCTAGCTTACAGACTGGACACAAATATATCCAGCTGTACCAAAGTTGACGGACAACTCTTAGGGATCCTATCTGACTATCCTGGAGTCACTCAACCATCAATTTGCAGGCATCCTACATATAAACACAATATGGTTCATTACATAGAAACCAAAGGACAGCCTTGCCATGCTAGAGCACGAAGGTTACTGCCTGACAAACTCAAAGCGGCACGAGAGTACTTTCATCGCATCATTGAGGAGGGCGTATGTCGCCCCTCAAAAAGCTCATGGAGCTCAAAAAAGCAAGTGGCGAATTGTTGGAGACTACAGAGCCTTAAATGCCATAACAGTTCCTGATTGCCACCCAGTCCCCAATATAATGGACTTCAACGCGAACATGAAGGGTAAAACGATGTTCACCAAAATTGACATCAACTGGGCATTCCACCAAATTCATATGGCCGACCAGGATGTACCAAAGACAGCGGTTATAACCCCCTTTGGACTATTCGAATACCTTCGAATGCCGTTTGGACTTTGCAACTCAGCACAAACTTTCCAGAGTTTTATCAACAGACTGTTTAGGGAATTGCCGTTTGCATATGCATACCTGGATGATATCTGCATTTGCTCTGAAGGGGGTGAACAACAGCACGAGGAGAATGTAAGAGCCATCGTACAGTGTATACACGCTGCCGGGCTTACTATCAACGTAGGCAAAAGCTTATATGCACAGACCAAAATTGACTTCTTTGGCTACAAAGTCTCGACCGAAGGTATTTCCTTCTTGAAGACCAAAGTAGAGCCAATACTGAACTTCCCAAAACTCTCAAATGTTGCTGAACTCAGGCGTTTCTTGGGGATGGTGAACTTCTATAGATGTTGCATGAAGAATGCAGCAGCCGAACAAAGTAAGCTGTTTGCACTAATTAAGACAAGTAACAAGAAAGACAAAACTCCACTCGAATGGAATGAAGAAGCCGAACAGGTCTTTGAGAAAATCAGATACACTGGCAAATGCAACTCTATTGGCTCATCCAGACAAAAGTCTGCCGTTATGCGTGAGTACCGATGCATCAGATTTTGCTATTGGTGCAACCCTGTACCAATTGGATAAAGACAACAAGAAGTTACCGCTAGCTTTCTTCTCGAGGAAGCTCTCAAAAACAGAAAAGAACTATAGCACATACGATAGGGAATTGCCCGGAATTTTTGCTGCTTTGAAGCATTTCAGGCACCAATTAAAGGGTAGATGTTTTTCTGTGTATACTGACCATAAACCCCTAACATATGCCTTCACACAAAAAGCAGAACCAGCATCGCCGAGAAGAGCGCGACAAATAGACTATATTGGTCAATTGACTACCGACATTCAGTATATAAGTGGAGAACCTAACACTCCAGCTGATGCCTTGAGTAGAATCGAAGCTATCTTGGCTCCTGTCCAATTGCCTTATGCTGAAATAGCTAAAGAACAGCTTAAGGATGCAGAATTGCAAGAGTTGTTATCGAACGATGATACTACTCTCAAATTGAGACAGCGAAAAATTCCCGGTACTGATGTTTTATTAACATGTGACATCAGTACAGGTAAGAATAGGCCATTTCTACCGGTAAAATATCGCAGGTTGGCTTTCAACAGTGTACATAATCTGTCACATGCTGGGCCAAAATGTAGTGCTAAATTAATTTTGGCAAGGTTTGTATGGCCACGAATGAAGTCTGACTGCAACAAATGGGCTCGCAGTTGCCTGAACTGTCAAGAATCCAAAGTAGGAAGACACACTCGCTCGCCCCTCAAATCCTTCAAACAAACAGAGTGGTTTAAAACTGTACATATGGACTTGGTAGGCCCATTGCCACCATCTCAAGGACACAGATACCTGTTGACGATTTTAGACAGGGCAACACGATGGCCAGAAGCAATCCCTCTACACGAGATGTCAGCTCCCACAGTAGCTGCAAGGTTATACGATACCTGGATTGCGAGGTATGGCGTACCAGAAGTCATAATTACGGATCAAGGTTGCCTATTCAAGAGCTCGCTTTTTAAAGAGCTGTCCAATAAGCTTGGTGTTCAACACAGTCATACCACAGCTTACCATCCTCAAGCCAACGGCAAAATCGAGAGATGGCATAGAGCCCTCAAAGCCTCTATCATGTCTCATGATACCAAGAGATGGGTAGAAGTACTTCCTACCATCCTCTTAGGCCTTCAATCTGCCCTACAAACTGATACAGGTCACTCTGCAGCGCAATTAGCTTTTGGTGAAGAGCTACGCCTTCCAGGGGACTTCTTCACAGAATCGAAAGAAGTTAGCCCCAAAATCATGGTACAAAATATAAGAAATGATGCCAATAATTTCCTAAAACAGGCAGCTCGCCATGGCCAGCCCAAGATTTACGTCTTGAAACACTTGGCCAATACTTCACACGTATTTGTTAGAGACAAAAAAATGAGATCTGCGCTGGAGAAACCATACGCCGGTCCTTACAAAGTAGTATCACGAGATGAGAAAAACTTTGTGATACTTATTGCAGGCAAACCTCGAACAATTTCAATCGACAGATTGAAGCCTGCATACATGGTAAGTGACGACAAAAGAATAAAAAGGTTGCAGAAGGAAAACATAGAAAATATCCAGACAGATTCCCAAACAAAAACGAAAGAATCTGTCAAAAAATGTGAAACAAATAATTCACAACAGAAAACATTAAAAAAGTCGGTAAGATTTTCAAATGATGTTACCACCAAAACATTCGATCCTGAGGCCCCCTTATGTCTACAAAAAAGAGGCAGGCCCCCTGGCAGTAAAAAACGTAAAAATTCCCGCCCTTCTTGCATGTCTGAGAGGTTAATGCGAAGAAAATAAAATTTACTCTCGAAAAAGTAATATCCGCTATGTAAGTTAAAACCCGCTAAAAAATATGCGAGGAAAATCGGAATTCCGTGAGACAAAAGAAACTCCGGAGATAAGCAAACGAGGAATGCCAACAAAAAGAAAACGACAGGAATAAACAAATCCACGTGCAATACGGAAACAAAAACATTGCAACGTGCGTTTACCGTTAAACAAAAAGATAATCTCAACGTTGTGATGTCACAAGCGGAGATTCCTTTGTAATTCGAAAATTATATTCACTGAGTTTATTTCAGGCATAACTTTGCTTAAACTGATCAGAACTTAACCGGAAAACTTGCATACGGCCGAGAATTTTAAGTGCTATCTCCTCTACATGTCGATAAGAAGATACAAAAATAATAAAACATAACTGTAATGGTAAATCGAAAATTGAAGTATAATCACCCACTTCAGAACCACCAGAGATCTTGGCCGTGTTTTCTGATATTTTTGGTTCCTTTTCCTACTAAAACCTATTCTAAATGTCACTGCCAATTCCCATCCCAAAATCCGCCACCTTCCAATTCGCCCGGAAAACTGCTGAGTCTTCACAAACTCAGCAGAAGACCAAGCAGAAGACAGAGCTGGACCAGATTGAGGAGGAGCTTCTCATGGACACAGCTCCTCCAGTCAACAATGTCCTAGCGGAGATGACCACTCCGCTGCCTCCAATTATCTCTCCTCCCCAATTGCTGAAGGAGCCGACTCCGACTCCGGAACCACTGAAGCCGGAGCCAAAACCAGAGGAGAAAATGGAGCCGATGACGTTTTTGTTCACGGTTGAGAGGGCCGCGAATGAAAAAGTGAAAATGGCCACCTTAGCAGCGGAGAACTCAAACACCCCGATGCTAAGGAAGCCAACGTTTAAACGTCCACTGCCTCCTCACTCCCGTCATCACCCCTACGCCCGTTCAAAAAATGTACCACCAAGGCGTAGGGGAGAGGACAGCCGGGAAAATTACCTGGCCCGGATAAACGCCTGTAGAGTCCTACGAGTGCATCGGGGCTGTGGTAGGTAGCACCCTGGCAAAATGGGAGGCCGACCAGAGGCAAAAGTACAAACTCGCACGTCCACCAGGCCTTGCGCATTTTTGATCATTTTTGAAGCGCAAAAACTGGGGGGAGTAGCTGTGGGGACTCAACAGTATGAGGCAAAGGGGTTCGGACCCCTCGACGACAGTTGCTGCCCCAAAGGGCAGGCTAATAATTGTCCTTGTGACGTTAAACCACACAAAATACGTTCGATCGTAATTACCTGCAAGTACATGCAGGTAATGTACGAGTACAGAATTGTGACATCACCAAACAATGTCACAATCCGTACACGAACCAGCCAGCCATCTTTTATCATGATAGGGGATGATGCGACCTGGCTGCCCTCACTGACGTACATATTATCTTACGTACGTGTGTTTGTGTGCGTGCAAATAAGCCGTATATAAACCACCCGAACTGGCTCTAAAATTACCAGTGTTCGCCTTGGTTTTGGCTTACCTGTACTTGTGTACGAAGTGGCTGAGCACGCTTAAATTCTGTTGAATTTCCTTCTGGTGAGAATATCTCTCACGACAAGGTATTCCACACCGAAATTTTCAGTAATTTTAAAGTGAAAAAAAAAAATTACAGAAAACAAACATATGCAAATTGAAAGGCTACTTCTAATTGGCTCTTTGTAGCATAGTTGGAAAGATGTTGGATCTTCTATTCAACCTACAGGGATTGTAAGTTTGAATTTATGGCTGGTAAAAAAAAAATAATAATAATAATAATAATTGAATTGATTTCTCCCAATTTTAAAAAGACTTACAGTAAGTGATTTTATGAAGTAAAATTCATCCAAAGAAGAAGTGCGTGGAAAAGTATCCAAACTATCTGAGAGACGTTTTGAAAAATAGATTGCCACACTGCTCTGGAATAAACTACTTCACGCACGCTAAGGATGCCTCAAAAATTAAGCATTTCACGCACATGTTACAAGAAACCATTTTCTCGCTAAACAAAATAATGTAAGAAAAAAAACTCATCTTACCTTTGTTGTGAAATATTTCAAAGCTCTTTTCAATTCGCTATTCTGTTTTAACAGATGCTGAACTTCAGTTTCAAAATTTGTGTTTTCTAGAACAAATTTCATTCAAAAAATAACTCTTTGTACCTCCCACCTATCAGATACAAGGGCCCTGTGAGAGGGGGAGTGGGTGTGAGACACCCCTCGGGGACCAAGCTGTTGTGAAAATTGAAAAAGGTGGTGACCTCTTTTTTTTATCTTCCACTGACCAATTGGCGTTTTTTTGAATTTCTTTGATAAAAATTGCAACTTTTTCAGATGTGTTGTAAAAATTGACCAGTTACATCCCTTTAACAACATCGCTTTCTGTACCCCTGACCAGATAATAATGATAGCGATATTTTTTTTAAATTTTACATTCGGTTAGATAATTAAATATCAAAAACTATTATTGATAAAGTTTTTCGAATAAGACCGGATTGACAGAAAATTCATAAGGTTAATAATACTGCGTATACCTCAAAAAATTTAAAAGTAGATCAAAATTCTCATAATTTATGAAAATTTTAAATAAGCAATAAAGAATTGAAAGTTCAAGACTGAATGAGTGACTACTCTTGCCTTCCCACTCCCTGCCCGTAAAAAAAAAGAAGAAAAAAGACGAACCTCTAATTAATATTGATCATGATAATTTATTTTAAAGTACCCTTATTTGAAAATTTTATTTTCACCCTTGTGATATGAAAAATAAAAAAATAAAAATCCAATCTTAATTTACAGTATAATTGGGGTACTTATATAAGTACAGCTATAAATCCTATGTAATCTCTTTACCTTGCAATAACGATTGGTAATTTAACATACATGGTAACATCGCTTCCCAAAATATTTTCCTTTCTTTCACTAAGTTCGAAATGAATTCATTCCAATATAAGGCTACGTCTTTAGGTAAAAAAATACGAGACAGCAATACTTTTTGCAATGGTTCATTCTTCCATTTTTTCCTGGATTTAAACAAAGAAGGAATATATAAAGTTAAATATTATGTTCTGTCACCGAAATAAACTTTTAATAAGATACTGTATCGTTTATAAATATTGAATTTATACGGTTTTTCATCAAGAACCAAGCTATCACACTAACCTCTCACGTAATCTCATTTCTTTGATGAAATCGATTAGAAGTTTAATTGCTGATAGCTGATCTATGAACCATGAATGTAATGCATTTTCACAAATTTTCTTCTTCTTCTCCTCATGATTAAATTTTGATTTGCCTCCTTTAAAGAAAAATAATCAGATTAAATGATTATATATATAAATTAAATACAATTTCTTAAAAAATCTCCATACATTCTTTGTAAAAATGGGACCAGCCATATAAGTACGAGGAAATGAAATTTTCCATATTTTCAACCATTATTCAGAAACTAATAAATGGATTTAAATACAGTTTCATGCAAACTATCCTCAAACACAGTAGAATAACCTTTCAAATTTTCACCATTGACTATGTCTTTGTTGTGGAGAAAATATATTGGCAACAAATTGATTTGAACAAATTCTAAAATTCTACTACGTTCCCGTATTTTCAACTTTAACTCATCTGCCAGAGAATGGATTCAAATGAAATTTCTGTGAAATAATTCTCAAACATTGTTTAACAACTCATTAAAATATCATGGTTGAATACAGTTTGATTAGGGAGAGAAGTAGTTCAAAATAAAACAAGAATAACTAAAAACCAAATTGTATCAAATTAAAAAATACTCTACACCTACTCCCAAATATTTTCTAGACAGCAGTTTGAACTTTATTTCCAACACTAATTAAGTCACACGATGATTTTCATCGACTAGCAGGCATACCAGTAGCAAAAGCTGAAAAATTAAACTTCACCAGCAAGCCAGCAGGTTGGTAAACTAGCATGCTAGTAGGCTGGTAAACCAGTTTATTTACGTGGCACTGCTTACCAGTTGCCAGTAAGAATAATTTTCAAATACATCTTTAAATTTTTTTTCAAAAATCATTTGGCTTCTCATTGGACATACCAAATTAAATAGAAGACTCTAAGGAATAAAATAAGATCACGAATAATAATTTTGATCCCTCGGAGGCTGAGATAATAAAAAGAGAAGAAAAGTTGTTTCAATTTCAATGTTTTTGAGCCTTTAATTGGTTGGTTGTATGGTTTGTCCACATAGTTGAACTCATTTTCCAAGGAACCTCTATACTGCGACATAAAAAGTAAAATCTCATGCACAGTTTCAAAATATTTCTTTTGTCCACTCCTCAGTATTCAAATACTCTTCAAGATTTAACTTTACTTTGAAATATTTTTCAAAGATCATAGAGCTGAAAGAAAAGCTCAAAATTAAAAAAATAAGTAGTTTTACCACATCTGTGGATCATAAGATTTTGTTTTAAATATATAAATATATCATTATAACAAACGTACAACCTAATTTTTTAAGACAAAATTCAAAAAAATTACTAACACAAAATTCATATATTATAAACATATACTTTTGTTGTGCCACTAATGAACAAAAGGGGGAAGAAATTACTATTAATAAAGTGATATGGTTCCTTCACCTTATTAATATATTTTATCAAACTATGTACCTGAAGAGAAATAGAACGATGAAATTACAAAAAAATAAATCAATTTCAACTAAATTTCAGAGACCCTAAAACATAAAAATTTACATTGAATCTTATGGAACTGATAACAGGATTGGTTCCTTATGAATCCAGTATACCTATTGTTTATTATTAGTTCCTTAGTAGGAGAGTTGGGTGATTGGAAATGACATTTATAGCTGGAAATTCCCACAAATATTTGTGTAATGGAATTCCATTAGAGGCGCTCACACGAGGCATGTTTACTAGCTTCCAGGTAGGCAGTTCTGCAGCGCAGCATTGTGTGACCAGCTACTTGCCTTCTACTTACTCGAGTTGATTATGTTTAACTTTTTTGCGTAGTAGAGAAAATTTTAGTGGAAGCTAGTAAATATACCTCGTGTGACCACCACTATTGGGAATTCTCTGTGAAAATGGATACAACACCCTCATACTTCATATCTTGACTAACCCTGATGATTTCCATGCAGTAGAATTTCAGTGAATTAGGGAATGAAAAATCATTCTCCCTCAGTATTTGAGCAATGATTTAATGGTACTTGGGCACTGATGCATTGCAAAAGACAACATTTTGATACAGATGGAATGCATTGTGGGCCTTGATACTTGTGCTAATTGGGCAATTTTTGGCAAATTTCAACCACTCATTGAATATACTGCATGTGATAGACTAGGGCTTTCATTTATGCACAAAAACTCTAAAAATACAAAACTGCAAATTCCCTGGAAGTTTTGAGGTGGGAACAAAACATGAAGTTCCTGGAAATGGAAATTGAGACTTCCAATGCCCAACACTGAGTAGAACTAAAAACTTAACTTTTAGCAAAACTTTACTCACATTAAAAATTTTAATGTAGCACATTTTGGGAAAATCAAACACAGCTACAAAGATGAGAAATGAAAACTATTTTTATACCATTTAGGGCACATTCAGAAAGGTTAACAGAGAGGGAAAAGTGTTACCCAAAGCATTCAGAGAGATAATTTTGTACTCGAGAGAGTAATTTTTTTTCTGAGTCAACTGTTCAGAAATATCCTTTTTTTTTTACTGGGGAGAGTGATTTTTGTCCCCAGCTCTGGAGGGCAGCAAAAATAATTACCCGAGGTAACTTCATATAATTTGTTGTATGAAAATGAAATCTTCTTAAGCTCGTTCAGATTGTATTTACTAAGTAGAATAAATGAAAGGTCATGTGGTGTGGAACTTTTACCTTCCTTGGTAACCTTTCTGAACATGCTCCTAGTCATTGAAAAAAAATTTTGACTCCTTTCTCTCGACTGGTTTCCTAAAATTTCCAATTCATTCACTAGGCAAATTTTCTTCTCTCAACAAAGGTTTTTTTTTTCAATTTCTAATGGGTGATTGCACCTGAAAAATCGACTGTGGTGTTTATGGTGTTATTTATAACTATGTAGACAAGCAAACGAGATAAAGCATGGTAAATATATGGCAGTTTTCAAATATTTCTTGACAATTTTCTTTAAAGAACATTTGGTTTTTCATTGGACATACCCAACTAAGTAGAAGACTCTAAAGAATAAAATGAGACTAAGAACAATAATTTAGAACCTTCATAGAAGCAGAGATAAAAAAAAGAAAAAATTGTCTCAGTTTCATTGTTTTAGTGCTTTTTTATTGGTTGGTTGTATTATTTTTTTCCACATAGTTGAATTCCTTTTCCTAGAGGCCACTGTACTGTAACATCAAAAGTAAAATGCCACATTGATTCTGAAAATCATACCCCAAAAGTTTAAATACAATTATGTTTACAAGGAAAAATACCCTGATACTTACGTGTTCGGGCAGATAGGGGTTGTTTAACAAACCGTGATGTTCGAGTCAATGAATTACCGGATCCGGTCCGTTTGTCAGCAACTAAAGAGCAGTAATATCCAGATTTCATAGGTGGGAATTTTTTGCTGTCGTCAGTTTCTTCGCCATTTTTGCACGTTAAACAATCTACATGAGGTGCAAAATGGTTTTGCAGTAGATTGAGATCGCTTTCATTATTAATTTTCAATACCTAACAACCCAAGAATAGAAGAAAAAATGACAACAAAATTACTGTATTTACATGGAAATTTAATGACAAAGATAATTTTACAAAAATCTTCTAACCCTTTACCTTCAGGGTGTTATCCAAACGGACAAGTGACTTTTTTTCTCTTGATAGATTTTCTGTGAGTGAATCTATGCGATCACTGATTAAGAATTCTATAATTTCAGCGATATTCAGTAAAATGAATTTTAGTAATGGTGAATTCTCCAATTGATGAGCGGGGTTGGGCTCGGAGTCGTGTTTTAGTTCTGAAACATTTAAAAAATTACACAGAAACTGAATGTGACTTTTTTTTAAATTTGTTTTTAATTAGGTTTTGACTGCGTGGCCATTTTATAGACTGGAGGATATATTTTTGGTGGAAGTGTGGGAAGGGATAGTCGGATTCCGGTGCCCAATGGTCTACTGCCATGAATTTCATATTGAAGCACCAATAGAACTAAACCAAACATGCCGCCACTTTCTTTCTCTGATGTTTGTTGAAATAGCCTTTTCCTTCATATTTTTCTCTTTTCCGCCCCTATCTCCCACGTTTGTTTCATTTCTGTTGTCCCTCAACTGATATTCGGGCAGTCCATACATAGTGTATATATATAGTCAAAGTTTTCAATTCACAATACCAAAAAAATGAAAACAGATGCAGAAAGACCTACTCTATATATGCACTAAATCTATGCTCACTTAGATGTTAGCGCTGATTCTCATGTTTACTTGGGTATCTTCTATAGCTATAAATGAACGACAGTATTTTGCATTCTAATTGTCTTAAAAGAAGAAATAGCCACTTGTTCGACATAAACGAAATTATAGAGGAAATTTTCAAGCAATAAAATAAGCTAATGAACAAAAAAATTTAGTCCGTAGAGGCTAATGATTTAATTTGTTCTTATCGGGGTACATAACCCTAAAGTCAACTAATAATAAGGCTCAAAAACACCAATTTGACGCACAATTTCATGTTCTTCGATTATCACGACTTCTAATGCCTCAAATTAATTGTTCTTTAGCTCATTTTATTCGTTAAAGCCTCTTCTAAAATTCCATTTATGTCAAGTAAGTAGTTATAATTTAATTTCAATATTCACAATACATTTCATATGTATCAGGTATTCAGTTGTGATGTCACATGACATCACCTTATGACAGAGCCTTAGCAAGGAATGAGAAAGGATACCAAAGGTACTGGGCCTGGATTTTTTCAGGTGGCCCCGTAGTAAGGCTCTTTATTATCGGAAATGCACATGTGAGTGCTCATAGATAAGTGGTCATTTTGTGTTACTCTTGTTTACATTGTTCATTATTAATTTATCATTTATTACCAGGAGTTTAATGTACATATATGCATATATTTATTCAGCACATCATAACAAAAATAACCCAAAATGACGGATCATCTATTACTATCTTCATGTGCATACCCGGTAGTAAAGAACCTTATGAAAAGGGTTTAAATTTAGAAATAAATATCAATCTCACGTAAGTGTTTAAAGAGGGTGTCAAGGTTGATCTGTGGGGTGTTGTTTTGGTGTAAAATCCCTATCCTCAAGACTTGAAACAAAACATTAGAATACATGTTCTAGGAAACAGAAAACTTCTAAAATTTATTTTAGCTAGTTCTGGTTGCAAAATTGTTTCCTCAGTTTATAACCATTTCCCATAGGTAAATCCTGCAGCTTGCACTAAGGCTCGTCATACACCTCCATTAAACTACGTTTCAAATGAAGCTTAGACACACATTACAGCAGATTACAGCTACGAAAAAATGCTCTATTTTCCTGCATTAAAAGGATAAACAAACAACAGACATAACTGAGCTATGTTTTTAATTTGTTCCAATTTCACGAAGTTCAGCGATGTCACTGGATGTGAAAATGAAGCGCATTATATTGCTGCAATATGTGAATCACAATCACTGAGTGATGTTTTGAATGTAGCTTCGCTGAGGGTGTGACAAGCTTACGAGAGCTCGTTAATTAATTTATCCTGGGCTTGAAATTCCCCTCTGAGGCCTTGTGTTATTATAGTATAAACATCTCTGATTAACAGAGAATAAAGTTAGTATGTATTGAGTAGTGTTGTATATTTTGTATGATAAAGAATCATGAAAGCTATCGAGTATATGCAGTTCTTTTAGAAATATATTTTCTCAAGTTTCAAATTCAAGTTGAAAGCAATGAAGGTTTATCAGAAAGAGAAGTGTCCTATGTTAATATTATTTCTGCTAGTAATTATTTTCAAAATTTGTTATTAACTTTCACCTTATAGTAAGAACTATCAACTTGAAACAATTTCAATACCTTCTGCAATGCAAAATTCTCTGTCATACAACACTATGCAGTACATTTAGATTTTATTTACTATTAATGATCGGTATTTAATAAGGCCAGAAAAAATTCAATAAATCAAAATCTGCTGACAAATTTGCAAAATTTAATAGTAAGTGTAACCACTAGATTACAAAACCAAGAACCTTGCCGTACAGACTACAAAAACATTTATAAGGCAATGTTGTCTACACCACAATTCTTATTAATAATTTCACTGGGTGACTAAATATTCATGAAAAGCATTGAAAGGCATGGAAATATAGGAATTTTTGATCCTAATTGTCTTGAAACAAGAGGTTGTATTTCTTACATCTCAGTAAGCACACCTCTGGATCTCAACACCTGGGTTTACAAGTACGTTGACAAAGGCACGTAGGAAATACAATAACATTTTTGACAGCTGGATATTTTTATTTTAGAAAGCACGAAAATTTATGTTTTATTAGGACATGGAGGCTACACAGGTAAGTGCAAAATTCACCTCATATATCACAAGATGAAAGCAAGACAATGTATTCTTCCCATGTAGTTTTCCATAAGAAAAGAAAAGAGTCAAGTTTATTTTCTGAGAATGTTTAATATGAATGATCACTTATCATCAACGGACAATCTTTAAATCCTACCCAATTGTAACGATAACAACATATTTTTAAAAGAAATTTTCACATTTTCACATTACAAGATCGATATTGATTATATCTATTTTCATCCATTACCCTGTTTTTTGCCAATTACTATCTTCACCGCCAGAGTGAATATCTTTTGACTTCACTTTCCAATAGTCCGTTGAACAGTGAGGTGAATTTGAACGAAATTTATTTTTTTCAAATTTTCAAAGGGAATGTTTCAAAATGGATTTCAAAATTGAAAAATATTTTGAAATGTATTTATAAATAATGATGTGAGGCGTACAGAACGAGGATCGAAAGAACTTGAGACTTGTGGTAATATTGAGGTTTATTGCACGAATGAAAAATACATTATTAACAGAATACGAAATGGCGAAGCAACAGCAATGTACGATCGAAAGTAGTAGGGGAAAGCACTTCGTGGTGAGAGTGTACGTATGACATATATATATAGTGATCGTGATGATGATGATGAAGAATGAGTGAAGGTGGGATTTCCGTTACAACACCCCCCTGAAATTTTATCGAATGAGTTCTTCATCATGTTCGACGCTGAAAGTAAAATTATTATTGTTTATATAAAAATGTTAATATTAAAAATGACATATACGTAATAAAATATTTTCTAAAAAAATGTTGACATCGTATTAATTTAAATATTATGGTAACTCTATGTTTCTAAAAAATTTTGGTTTGCTGTGCTTCGAGAATAATAATTCAAAATAAATAAATAAATAGTAAAATACATGCAATAGTAGGTTAATATGTGATGCTGAATAATATATGGCATCGAATAAAAAATATTAATAATTATAAAAATGTATATAAAAAAAATAAAAATGGTAACATGCAAAAAGTTTTTTCGTATATATTGATGACTAATATAAAATATATTCGGAAGTGTGCTCTGAAAATATTCTCGAACATTTACGTCTATATAAGAATTGAAGAAAGGAAAAAAAAATAATCACGATTAAATAAATTGACAAAGGTTTATGAGGCACACGATCGGTTATCAGAAATAGTTTGTTTAGCACAGTTCCATTCTACTAAATCCCCATAAGAAAATATCATAAATCCTGTTATGGATTTTCCCTTTCCTAAATTATTTATGTCTATATTGTTTTCATCTACTTGGGGTGCATACGAGGCATCAATATAGGCCTGTATACCATCCCCTTCTGATTTATATATTATATTGTAATTTTTCGTATTATTAATATATTTGAAAATTCTCTTTACATAATTTTTTAATGTATTGTTAGAGTTATTTTGGAATCGGGATAGAAAATTTACCGGGAATAAAATGTCCGGTCTTGTAAGTCTCGCTAAGTATAGCAATCCACCTATCATTGACCTATATTCGGTGTCATCTATACCACCTTCAATTTTATCCAATTTTAATCCCGTTTCCATCGGAGTGTTCGTATTTTTCAACTCCGAAATTCCAAATTTTTTCAGCATTTTTTCTATGTGTTTGTATTGGGAGAGTATTATTGTGTTTTGTTCTATATTTCTATTTATTTCTAGTCCCACAAAAAATTTTGGGTTATTTATGATGGTGATCGTAAAATCTTTCTGTAGCTCCTCATTTATTTTTGTAATTGATGACTGCAGGTTTGATGCGATCAATATGTCATCTACGTAGGTTAGAAAATATATTTTTTCATTATTATTAATTAGTGTATATAAGCATCTATCGCTCTTAGTTTTAATAAAGCCCATTTCCCTTATTTTTGCGTCCAACAGGTCATACCACGACTTACTAGATGTTTTTAATCCATATATAGATTTTTTTAATTCTAAAACCTGATTTGTGTTGATATTCACACCTTCAGGTTTTCGTACAAATATAGGTTTAATGATTGGTGAATTTAGGTACGCAGTTTTTACATCGTACTGTACCATAATTAATTTTTCTTTATTTATTATAGATAGCAATGATCTTATTGTCCCTATTGATGCTACGGGGCCATGGGTTTCCGCAATATTATATTCGGTTCTATCCCTAAAACCTCTTGCTACAAGTCTTGCCTTGGGTTTTGGGTTCCCAAATTCATCAAATTTAATTGTGAATATCCATCTTGTATCTATTAGTTTTTGGCGATCATAGTCGACTATTTCCCACACGTTCATATCATCGAGAGAATTAAATTCGTCATTTATTGCTCTGATCCAATCATCTCTAAAAGGGTTTGATTCTATATCAAAATAATTTTTGGGTATATTATCTTCTATATATATTTTATTGTATCTTATATTTATATTCATGATTACAGGATTAATTATTCCCAAATCGTATTCGTAATCTGATGATTTTATTACTAATGGTTTATTATTTATGAGTAATGATTTTATGTTCTGAGTTTCATCCACTTTAACATCACATGAAATATATGATTTTGTGTTGTAGGGGTCTTTAAGACAATATCCCGTATTTGTATAACCCATCATTATATTTTTTTCGGCTCTATGAGCTAGCTTTGGGTCAATTTTATTTTTAGATTTTGCTTTGGCTTTGGTGGCATTTTGCTTTCTGACTTCTACAGGAATATGTCTGTAGGTCAATGCTCCAAAAACTTTTAAATTTTTAAGGTTTGGTTTTATCCCATAGAATAGTTCGTAGGGTGTTTTATATCCTTCGTTTGCCTTTGTGGGGGATCTATTAATTAGATAGGCCGCTGTTACCACAGCATAAGACCAATACTTTATGTCCAGGTTGGCATCAATTAGCATGGCCCGTACTCTCCTCATTAAAGTTTGATTTTGCCTTTCGGCAACACCATTCAATTCCGGAGAATATGGTACCACATAATCCATCGTTATGCCAGCTTCCTTGCAATAATTTAGTATTTTTATATCAGTATATTCTTTGGCGTTATCACACCTAATAGTCCCTATGGGGTACTCTGGGAATTTATTTTTCATGGATAATATAATATTTTTAAATTCATTCGTTACCTGACTTTTGTTAACAATAGGCATCACGAACGTATATTTCGAGAAATGATCTATAAACGTTAGGATATATTTTTGGTTTGCCACTGAAGGAGTAAATGGACCCATGATATCTGAGGATGTTACTTCTAGTTTTCGAGTAGGTTTATTTCTAACACTACTATGACCCAATCTCGAATTATTAGCAATGCAACATATTTGGCAATTTAAGAAATCCTCATCCCTAAAGTTTATATTATCTGGAATGCCTACTGCCAAATTTTTAAGTTTTTGTAAATATCTGGCATTCAAATACCCTAATCTCCTATGTATAATTAATTTTTTATTAATATTATTATTTATTTGTGGATTTTGAGGTATTTCCTCAATTTCATTATTATCTTCTTTTATTTCATCTTTCTCACCCCCCTCAGATGATTCTTCATTATCGTCATCTTCTTGAATTTCTAATTCCACAGTGAAATCATCCCATTCATCATCTATATTTTGAGTGACGGGTGCACATATTATGTTATTATCATTATTATTCATATTATTATTATAGTTTTTATTTTTATTTTCGATATTATAATATACATAAAATATCCCCTCTTCTTTTTTTGCTGTTATTATTATTTCAGCATTTTCAATAAAATATATGTTAGCTATATCCTTTTGTTGATCTATATTGATCATACCAGTGTTCGTAATTTTTATGGCTGAGATGATATCTAAATTTAGATCCGGCACATAATGAACGTCCTTTAACTCTATCAATGATTGAATCTTACTGGAATTCTCGACTTTGATCACCATTCTTCCTGTATGGGTAGCATATAAAAAAGTATTTTTTCCTGCACATTGCAATTTTATTGGAGTCACGAATTTTTTAACATCGACTAATTTATCTAAGTCAGATGTTAAATGCACTTCTGCAGCTCCATCCAAAATTGCTTTATGATTTAATATATCATAATTTTCATTTTTATTATTATTATTATTTATTAGCTCGTTCATTAACCATTCATTATTATTTCCATTAAATTTTTTTACCATACAGGACATTTTCACCTGTTGATCCGAATTCTCTTTTTTATTAGAGTTCGGTTGGCTTGTATTAGTTTTAGGGGGATATGTTCCCTGACTATTATTAAACTTATTATTGTTATTATTTTCTTGTGAACCATTACCATTACAATTTTGCGCTATGTGGCCAAATTGCCCACATTTGTAACATTTTGGATTATTATTTTGATTACCATTCCTATTATTGCCTCTATAATTATTACCTCTATAATTGTTTCCTCTATAATTTGAGTTACCTCTGTAACCATTTCCTCTGTAATTGCCATTACCGGTATTGCCATTACTATTCGAATTACTATTTTGGTTTTGATTTGGTTCATTATTGATACCATTATTCCCATTATTATTAAAATTTCCATTATTACCATTAAAATTATTTCGATTACCATTTGTGTAACCATTTCGAACATTTCCGTTTCCTCTATAATTATTTCTACCTCTAAAATTATTATATCTTCCCCTGTAATTATTCCTATTATAATTATTATTATTATTTCTATAATTATTATTGACTTGGTTATTATTACCATTCTGTTTTTTCAAAGTTTGATCTCTGAATTTCTGATCAGAGTCTTCCCTTAATATTCTCTTAAAATTGTCTAAATTTTTTTCATTTGAAGGTAAATTTTCGTATTGTATTTTTGCAATTGCTTGTTCGTAACATAAGGCTAATTGCAAATTTTCAAGTTCCTCTGATTCCGTGACCTCTTTACCACTATCTCTTACGTCAGTTACTAGCTCATCCCATTTTTTTAGGAATCCTTTCATATTTCCTCCAGGCTGAAATCTAAATTCCATCCATTTCGCTTTTGCCATATTTGCAGTGACAGAAGTTTTTGTGCCGTAAATATTATCTAATTTTTTTAGCATAAGAATTGCTGTATTGCAATCTCGTATTTGTTTTGTTATTTCATTAGATACTCTTTCTAAAACAAACGCTTTGGCGTTATCCTGCATTTTACAGTAATTTATCATATTTCTATCTGGCCGAAAATTTAAATCATCAATATTGTTTATATATGGCTGTAAAAATTCGTGTTCCCCAAAAATATCATAGTATCCTGCACCTTGGATAGCAGATATGATCATTCTACGCCAATCTAAATAGTATTTCCCATTAAAAACTTTTCCAAGTGGGGCTTGTATGGGTTTAATTTCGTTTGGGGATGTCATTTCTTCTTCTATTTTTTCAAAACCTAACAAATTATTTTCCTTGTTACAAATAGGTGCGAATTTTTTATTTTCGATTGATTCTTTTTCTAATTTTTTTATTAAACTTTTCTCTTCACGATTTTCTATTTTATCCAGTTTTTTTAATTTATTCAATTAGAAAAATCTATTCATGAATTTTTCTTTTGATTTTTCTGAACTATAAATTCTATTTGAGAAATAGTTTACTGAGGATTCTGCAATTTTTATATATTTTAGGCTACTAATATTTTCTATTCTTCCTGAAATATCTACTACAAAGGACTCTAATATTATTTCCCCTGTGAAATATGTGACGTAGGGTAAATCGTAAGTTTCTATTTTTATTTCGATAACTCTTTCACCTTCAAATTTATTAATTAATTCTTTCAATTCTTCTTCTTTAATATTATATTCACCCAATTTTCCTTCGCACAGACTAATTATTGGGGGCATAAAAATTTAATTATTATTCTACCTAGTTCAAATACACAATCATGTACCACGAAAAATAACCAACTTCAATAAATATTACCTTTACAAAAATAAAATATTTTACTTTACTTCATCTGTTGCGCTGACGAATAATCCCAGTTTTCTGTTCTTTGCTGTTGACCGTTGTACTGGCTGCTTAAATTTTGTTTGGAGTTGTCCGAAAAGTTGGGTCCTCGATTTTGTGGATCTGCGATGAGTCCTCGACGACGGGAGCAGTTTTCCTTGGGCTGTTCACTCGATCTCTTTGGCGGTCCTTCTTGGTTTTAGCGTTCGATGACTTCCAGGTTCGGCCGTTATTAAGTCGGGAACTTCAGCTTCAAATTTACGATTTTATTTTTTGAATTTTCAAAAAATTAAAATTAATTAAATTTCGAGTTTAAATTTCTCGTGAAGAAAAAACAATTAATTCTTCATATATTACACGACAGAAAACATGAAAAGATTTTCGCGCAACAGTAAAATAAATTTAACAGATTATTTCATTTGTTTAAAATTTTTAAGTCTCTCCTCATAGTTCTACCGCAGCGATGGCTACCATGATGTGAGGCGTACAGAACGAGGATCGAAAGAACTTGAGACTTGTGGTAATATTGAGGTTTATTGCACGAATGAAAAATACATTATTAACAGAATACGAAATGGCGAAGCAACAGCAATGTACGATCGAAAGTAGTAGGGGAAAGCACTTCGTGGTGAGAGTGTACGTATGACATATATATATAGTGATCGTGATGATGATGATGAAGAATGAGTGAAGGTGGGATTTCCGTTACAACAAATAATAATAAATATTAAGAAATTTTCAATTTTTTTGAGAAAATCCATAGAAAAAGAGAGAATCAGAGAAAATCAGAGAAAATCATAGAAAATTATAACTTCCTCTCAAATTTTTGAGAGATTTATTTCAATATAAATTTCATGAAATATTTCAAAACTTGCATCACTGCCATCCAATGAATGATGATCACTGTGCTTTGAAGCAAAGTTCCTATAATCCATTCCAAAAGAGTTCTTGCGCATCATGGGCTAATATGAGGGAAGAAATGGTCAAGTATTCACAGTGGATGCTACATGGAATATACCTATTTGTATAAATTTTTCATTTTGCCTAGCAATATTTAATTTAACTTCCATAATGTTCATTCGAGGCTGCCTCTTCATGCTTTTGAAAAAAATTGTTTTCTTCTTTAGAACAGACCGTAAATAAATATCGATTTTTTTTTAATTTTACATTTCAATTTTCACGTATTAACAATTCAACATTGAGATATATGGCAACAATGAACAAATAATTATAATCTGTCCAATATATGATAATCCTAACAAACATCAAAGAAAATGTTGACCAGCCAATACAATTGCTTTAAATAAATTGATACGTAGTTGCAATTTATAAATAATGCTAGGCATTTTTCTGTATAACATAATGTTCAAATTGTATTTATTGGAAACACAGCATTGAGGCATCAAGTTGGTTTTTTAAGGAAATCTACTTAATAATCCTGGTGTCATGGAAAGACCTGGGGTTAGTAGTCTGACTGGGTTTTGTTTCATAACTCAAGGAAAATTTTGGCACCAAAAACTAAAATTCATATATATATAATAGTATGTCACGACTCGTGAGTAATAATGTGAATTGGTCATTCACACGAATGCCCAGCAACTTTGGCATGGTCATTCTCATTAATGGCCACTTGTTGGGCAATGGTAACATTAAGGCCGGAATGCAAGAACTATACTCTGATTTTGAAGCAATAACTAATAAATTTAAAAAAATATATATATATAATTTAATTGTTACAAAATGCGAGCAATTCTGGTGTGGATTAGCAGGAAGATACTCTAAATAAATCTATAATTTCTATTTTTAAAGCGGTAATTGTTTTCGATTATTTAATTTTAGATCAATAGTACCGAAATTCAATACAATCATCATTACAATTATGATCTATTACACAATAACTTTTTAGTAACTAATTTCCTACTTTTTGGAAATCTACTTTTTCTGAGGGAGCTGCGACTGTATTAGAGTTTTTTACCATTAGGTTTACCCATGCCAGTATGCTTGCTCTTTTTAACGAATTAATGTACTCATTATAACACGATGTATAGGTATCTATATATGTTAGTGGCAACAAATGTACAGGGTGCTCTTTGAATGTTCCGCCATACTGCACCAATGGACAATACATTAAGAAAATATGAAAATGTTATGTCAATAAATGGTCTATATTCAAAAATGAAGGGATTGCAGAGCATTAAAATTATTTAAACATTCTTTCATGGCCCAGAATCTCTCGTTGATAGAAGCAAAAAACTTTCTTTCCACATATGGGCTATTGTGGTATGCGACCCTGGATACTTATCATAAAATGAATTGATATTAATTGATAGTTGATAGAGGTTGATACCCCATTTAAAATATATATGCTATCAACTCTTGTTAATTATCAATTATATTTTAAAATCGCAGTAGAGAGCAGAATAAAAGCTTATAAAAATAACTCCAAAAGGAAAATGTGGATATTATTTTCCTTATGGGAAACAGTATGTAAAAAAATGTAAACAATCTCCATGAACACCTTTTTAGAGGTGATAGCACTTGATAAGCACTAGCACACCATCACCATTGAACATCAAAATTGTACAAATTTGACAAATGTAAAAATAAAAACAACTAGAATAAACATAAATGTTACCTATATAGTGAGCAGACAATGGTTATTATTGTAGTGGCAGAGACACTACATTGTTTGGCACTTATAATTAATATGTGTTTAACGTCCATAGGACTACAAAATATATGTCGTCACACACCTATCTCGCTCACTAGATCCGTAACGACTACGGCAACCTCCTCAGCCCAGTCACTCGCCTACCTACATTTCTTCAGTAGGCGAGTTCCCTTTACGCCCGCCAGGCGCGCAGGAGATTGTGGATGTTCCCACCCACAATACTGGGGGCGGTGTCCATTGTGAATCCTCGGGGATTCACTCGTCCCTACAAGATCTGTAAAAAAAGAGATTAGTTGGCATACACACACAAGTATACAAATGATATTTATTTACAAGAAATATATACATATATTGTACAAGTTACTACCGATTATAATCTGGGCCACAAATCTAAAATAAGTATAATAAAACGAAGTTTATTTCCTCTGAAGTTGAGATCCACATGTGGGTCCCATCTTCTGACTTGTGGTCCAACAAAATTGCCGGAAAATTCATTGGAAGGGCAGTCAGGTGTCAGCGCTATAAAGGAGTGACTCTGTAAGGAAGAAAAGTAAGAATTAGCAATTTTTTAAATGAATTTGTGATACTGACAAGGTTATCACAATTTTGGTGTGTGTGGATTGCGATCCGCTATCACCTCTACCCGCTGATCTGAATAGGTAACTGGACGGTAGAGTAAGTATTTGGCAAGGTTGACTTGTCATGACTTCAAAGATAGCACAACTCCAGTGGTGCCACTGGCCACGGAGTTGTAGGTAGTGCGTGAATGTATGCCTGCTTTTACAGATCTTAATCGGATAGATTCTAATCCAACGATGGATTAGAGTCCTCACTGTCAGTACTTATCTCCAGTGGAGCTAAGAACTTAATAGGCCTACTCACTATTTTATGTGAGGGTAGCCTAATATCTGCGTGACGTACTAGGCCATCGCAAGATGTCATCAGGTTGACTACAGTGACTAACTTGTAGACTCCTGGTTTTGTCATTATGTCCAACACGTGGACAATGTCTCCAACTTTTGGTTTGAAGCTAACCGTTTGGTAAGCGTTGCTTACCCCTTTGGGGATTCTATCCCGCAAGTACGTGAGATAGAGTCCCTTCCACACAGCACAGAGCTTACTACCGTTGTCCTTGTCAGTGTTCCAGAGGCCGTGAAGGTTTCTGGATGTTATGGTGGTTTTGTCAAAAGGCTTGTCTAGGTCAAGGGTAAAATTTCTGAACTTTGCGTGCAGGAAGTGTGCAGGTGTCAAAGTAGCTTGCTCACATTCATCGACTGCAGGACAGAGTGGTCTCTCATTCATCATCACTTGTATATTTTTAAGCGCTGCTTGAAAATTGAAGCGATGGTGAGAGTGCGGGCCCATGACCTTTTCAAAAGCCTGTTTAAAGATTCCAATGAGTCTCTCGTATGACGCACCATACCAAGGAGCCTTAGGTGGAGTGAAGTGCCAAGTTATGCCTTTTTGCATAAGCTTGTCACTTATGGAACTGTCTGATGTGATTGCTTCCCAGAACTGGGGTAAATTGGTTGCAACTAACTTAAACTGGGCAGCATTGTCAGACAGGATTGCCTTTGGCATTCCATAATCTGCAAAGAACGTCTGGAACGCCATCCACACTTCTTGTGTGGTTAGAGATGAGATAGAGAGAAAGTACACTGCTCTTGTGGATAGACAGGTAAATATCAGAATCCATGTTTTATATGGAGGTGATGTCGGAGTTGCCAAAGCCTTTTTCTTTTTTGGTAAATATTCATTGAAGACTGAATATGGACCAAATACATCAACACCTGTATAGGTGAAAGGATGTGTGAATGGTACCAATCTGAAATCAGGGATATCAGAATGGGTTGGCTGCGTAAAAGGCTGCTTATGGAGCTTTTTACACACTAGGCAAGAGGATTTTAATACTTTGGGAAGTATCCTCATTCCTTTTGGTACGAAGTAGGTCCTATGAAAGGCCGCCAGTGTAAACTTAATGCCTGTATGACTATTGAGTGTATGAACATTCAACAGTATTAACTTGGTGAGGTGAGATTTTGGATGTAACAACACCGGAGACAAAATGTCTGCAGTAAACGGTGTTACAGGCAAATAGTTTCTCAGCCTCAAGAGTCCTGATTTATCAAGGGTGATATGAAACTTCTTGTATGCCACATATTCCGGTGGATTATGGGACAGAAGCGGATTACGTAGGCCAGAAAAATATTTTTTCTGGTCTGCATAGATGAAGCAAAGTAATGCAAACTGATAATTGTTAGGCAGTATTGCCCAAGGAGAAACCGACCTACAACGAGTGAGTCGCTTTCTCGAGAATCTTTGGAGAGCTGTTAAGCAATTGTAAAAGATTCTCTTAAGACTGATGAGAGTGTTAAATTTGTCTATATCGATGCTGAATGGTGTATTCAATGGTTCGTGTATAAAGCTCTCATAAGGTGAATTTGCTAGTGGGTCTATCCAACTTTTGTGAGATAGATCCAGCGGTTGTTGTGAGCTCACTTGTTCGTGAGGTTGTGGTAGATCAGAGTCAGATTGATTCTGGTCTTTAGCCTGTTGGTCAACTTGTGTGGCAAACAGTTTAACATCACAAACATGGTTTACAGAGTTCATAACAAACTTTGGTATAGCTACCTTACAAGATCTCAACTGTCTGTTTAATTTGGCAGTCTTGTGATTGTCAAATATAGGGTCAGTTGAAGTTGCTATAATTTCAGACAGTTTGTCAGAAATTTTGAGAGACTCCCTTAAGGTTGAGAATACAGGTATAGTGTTCTCATCCTCTGATAGGTCTGGTAGAGACTGAATTACATGTAAGTCAGTCTGTGGCCATGAGTCTGGGTGATCAGATAACCAGGCTGGTCCTGACCACCACGTGGTACTGAATAAATTGTTCACCATTGCCCCTCGTGATCCGACATCCACTGGATTTTCAGTTGTCGGAACATAGTGAAATTGCAAATTGGGAACACTTTTTATTTCAGTAACCCTATTCAAGACAAATTGCATTAACACTCTGCGCTCTAGCAACCATGTTAGAACGCATTTACTATCTGAACATAAGTAGGTCGGACAGTTTTCTAACTTTAGGAGTTTCCTAATGTTTTTTATTCCTCTAGCTCTAATCAATGCCGCTAATAACTCCAACTTGGGGATTGTTACCATTTTCATTGGTGCTATTCTTGATTTCCCTATGACAAATCTGGTTATTGTTTTGTTTCTTTCTGTGTTATGGAAGCGTATGTATGCTACCATAGCAAAGGCTACCTGGGATGCATCCACAAACACGTGCAGTTGCGCCCCATTTGGGTTATATGTACCCGGGTATATCTGGCGAGGAAGGCAATAAGTTGTGCACTGGGACAAATCCTGTATTAGCTCTGTCGCTATCTTCTGCAGTGACAGAGGTAAGGATTCATCCCACTTGTAGTTTTCATTCCAAAGAATTTTAATAAAAGCTCGTGAAGGAATGAAAGCTGGAGGGAACCAATCGTGGGGGTCAAAAAATTGTGAGATTGCTCTAAGAAACAGTCTCTTTGACCAGATGGGTTCTTGGTCTTTAAATTTGGTCGGACTCAAATAAAGTATATCTTTGTCCATGTCCCAAGAAAGTCCAAGAACCTTAACAATCGGCTTTGTCAATGCGTGGTCGGGGGCAAAGTCATCGCGTAATGGGGTGCAATTTGTGCCCCATTGTGACAACTCCATTGATATGTCCCCTATCAACTTGTTAGCCTGATCGTGTAAATCCTTAGCTTCGTTATATGTGGGCAACGATGTTACTAAGTTGTCCACATATATATTGTCAGTGTGTTTTTTGTAAAATTCCGGATTTGCCTGTTGGAAGTGATGCGACAGAATGGCTGCCAACAAAAATGGCGCTGTCACAATTCCAAAAGGAACACGTTTGAATCGGAAGATTACCAAGATTTCCCTAGTTAGCGGTTTCTGTGGATTCAGGACCCACAGAAACCTTGTTACATCCCAATCAAGGGGGTGTAACCCTATTTGATGGAAAGCTTTTTTAATGTCGGCTATTATGGCATATTTATCCTTATGGAAAGACAAAAGTATCTGGAGCAAATCTGGCAAGAGATTTGCCCCTTTAAACATGCAGTCATTGATAGAGTGCTTTGATTGTTTTGTCTTTGCTGACCCGTCAAATACTACCCTGAGCGGTGTGCTTTTTGTTAGGTCCAAGATCCCTTTATGAGGCAGATAGTGTACAATATCTGGCTTGGATTTTGGATCTACTTTCTCTATCATTTCCAACTCTATAAGTAAGTTGAAATATTCGTCGTAACATTGGAAGAACTCGGGTAACTTTCGTAACTTGGGGAGCTGATGCTCAAGTCTTTTGAATGACAGGTTAAAATTATTCACCAACGGGGGTGGATAGTTTTTATACAACCATCTGATTTGGTAACGATTGTTTACCAATTTGACATTCTTATAAAAGAGTTGAAGTGTCAGCTTCCACTTGAGCTTCTACCAAATTGTGAGATTTGATACCAATGGCGTCCAACCTCCATAAATTCTCAACCTCTTGTGGGATGGTTAAGAAGATAGGTATGAAGATATCATCCACTTGTTTTTGATTTTGGATGATACCTCCCAACATATATCCTAACTCTGTCTTTATCAAAGTTAGAGTCGGAGAAATATGCTGTGCATTTGTCACGAACGACCACATGTAATCATTGCCTAACAATAAATCAACCGTATGCTCATCGTCTATCTTGGAGAACTCAATTCCAAAGTATTCCGGGAAACTTTTATGAAATTCTGACAAATCGGGTTGTTTCAGATTCTGTGTGATACTATTAATAGTCTTTGTAGTAATCGGAACCTTTAACCTACTCGGTGTCAGAATTTCAAAGTCTACTAGACATGATTTAAAGACGTTGGACGTCTGATTTTGCACACCTTTAAGTCTTATAATTTCTGTTTCATACCCTTTTAGTTTTAAGGATATGAAAGCATAAGACTTAGTAATGAAGGTGTCTACACTGCCACAATCAAAAAACCCTCGTAATTTGACTGCCCTCTGCAAGTGTGGTGACTGAGCATATGCCTGAAAAACAAGAAAAGTTGAACTCTTCTTGGTGCGAATAAATGATGAAAAGTACTCACTACTCATCGGTAAGTACTCCTTCTGGACCGCACTGAGCTGCACCGTTCACTTGTCCACACAATTTTACTTTCGCAGTCGCCCTGTGGAACATGTGATTTTATAGTATCAAAATCAATGATTGGTTTTGAAACTTCAGTAAAATCAACAAGGTGCTTACTGTGTGCGTCCTTCCGCTGCTTTAAGGTCGCAAACCATCTGTCCCTGTGCTCACGTTGGATGGGGTATGGGGCATTCGGACACAGGCAGCTATTGTGTGTTGTGGCGTGGCAGTTAAACCACCGGCAACAGAAGGCAATCTTCTGCAGACATTCCTGCATAGTGTGGTAAGTTGCACAGCGAGTGCACAACTTATGTACGTTAAACTCCCTCTGCCTTTGTTCCAATGTGTTGTAACGTGGGTCAGGGCAGAGGAAGGAGGGATGTCTGTTGATGCAGAAGAGGCAGGCCTTCTGTGCCAAGTGAACCAGGTTCAAGATGCTCTTTGGAGTGTCTTGAGCCACTTGGTTCACCGTTTCCTATTCTCGGCATTCTGAAACAGAAGAGGGTTTGGGAGACTTAGATGAGTTTCCCAAATCACTATGGTTCTGCCTATTTGATTTCTTGGGATTGGATTTATCCTTTCCCTTTCGTTGATCGTTACCTTTCTGGAAGGTTGCGGCCAAAAATTCTGAATTGCCTTTAGGCTTTTTCTTTTTGAATGAACCTGTGTTTCTATTAGGGTCTTTTTTGGAGGGATGTTGCTTATCGAACATCTCTTCAATCTTAATAAATTCCCTAATGGCCGAGAACAAATGTGAAACGTGTCTTTCATTGCTTTTTAGATGATTCCTATAAGACCTAGGTGGAAATTTTTTCACTGTAACGTTGAACACTTGTTCCTCGTCTACAACAGGTGATACCAGCCGATAATGATCTACGAGGACTGCCATTCCATCCATAGTGTCTTGAATGGATTGCAGCGTGTTGTTTGTGTGAGAGAAGTCGGTTATCTTATACCAGATTTCTGCTCTGACCTTCCTTGGATCCCCGTACCTATCAAGCAAGAATTGAAGACGTTGTTTATAACCTACATCGTCAGTTGCAAAGTGCGAAAATTTTTCTACAATGTCTTTCGGCATTGCTTGTTGCAATAACTTTATTTTCTGAGGAATCGCAATATCTGTTCGCAAATGCACATACATATTAAAGCCTCAAATGAAACCTGGGTAGTTCATAATTGTGCCATCCCACTCGTCGAGGAAGTATTTGGAAGGTTTCAGATTCAGAGCTGGTTTTTCTGCGCACGTTTTGGGGTCCAATTCCCAACAACGGGGAATTGGGTCCACTTCTCTTGCATGATTTGGTAGGTTGGCCAGGTTACTAATAACAGGTCGAAGAACCAATTTGGTTACTGAGTCAAATGGTTTTTGTAGATTCGAATATCCTATAGGGGCGTTCGATTCTAAATCATTTGAGTCAGTTTGAACAGAGCTTTCAGAGGTGGAGTAGGGGGAACCAACGCACGCACATTTCTGTGTTGGTTCCACTGACTCACTCTAATCGGTATTCAATCAACTTCGCTTATGGGAATTGCTTGAATCGGTACATAGAGATTGACTATTACCTTGTTGGATGGCAGGGCAGACAAATTCATCATGGAGTTGGTCTTTGCCCATCCCGTAGACCACTTGGACATGCTGGATCATCTCGGAACAATTCCAGCGGATTCTGTCGATGACTGATTCTGCATGTTTCAGCTTCAGTTGATCTCGCGCAGCTTGTTGTGCGAGGCCATGCAGCTCCTCCATCCGCTTGAGTTCCTGTTCCTCCAGCTGCTGTCGGAGGCGGAGCTCCTCTCGGTGTTCCGCTTCCTGCTGAGGTGAACGTCCTTGGCCATGTCCTGCTCCACATCCTGCACCTCTCTGCGCTCCGGTCTCCTACTCTCTTCCTTGCAAAGAGGAAGATGGAGTGGGGAACAATTGAGGCTCAGTTGTTACCACTGGCACAGGGGCCAATGGGAACATCGCCTCAATTTCCCCTTGGCTGGAGCGGAGACGCAGTATGGTGGAGCGTGCTAGAACAATTTTATGTTTTGCCACTCCGGGCGGTGGCCGATTCAACGTTTCGATGACCGTAGCTATCACCGGCAGCTCCTTTCTCCCTTGAACAGGTGTGCTGATGAGGTTACTAAGCTTGATGACGTAGTAACCTGCGGACTTGATGGCGTCATAATAGAGCTCGATGTTCGTCTCGTACTTGTTGTCAGCACCCATGAACAACGAGCTGTATCTCGATCCTACATTTGAGGATCATCCGGACAGTTCCTGTGGTGAGAGATTCATCGGTTGTAGATCTCTCACCCTTTCTTCCATCCGGTGTTCTACATTTTGGTGTAGAAGGCCACCGCCATGTTGTGCAATTTCCCGTGCCAACGGTGCGTTGGCGATGGTATTGGATGCCCCATGGGGAAGAAACGTTGGTGTGATGGTCCGGGGATCGGCTGGCCATCGGGTCTGAACACTGCTGCCGGCAGGGAGACAGTTGGTGGTGGAGGAGGGGAAGCAGGCGAATCAGCTTCCTGGATCGGATCCATTTCAAATTCTATGAAAACAGAGAGGCTGATAACAGACAAAATATTTTCAAAGTCTAAAACAGATTTTGAAAATTTGTGCGTGACCCGTGGGTGCAATGAAGATTATTTGTCACGGGTCACGCACGCCTTTTTCAAATTCAAAATTTGTATTTGAAAAAAATAAATAAAAATACCGAAATTTTCAAAGTCCAAAACGGATTTTGAAAAATTGGGCGTGACTCGTGGGCGCAATAAAGGTATTCATCGTGGGTCACGCACGCCTTTTTCAAATCCAAAAATTGCATTTGAAAAAAAAAAAAATTATCGGTACACATTAAAATTAATTCCCTCGAAATGGCGTCGAAGATTTTGAAGTTTGCCTTACGTAAAGTTTCATGATGCTAGGCTCCAAAGACATCGATGTTTTTGGGGTCTCTTTACAATTTTTTTTCTAATGAATCTAGTTCGTAGTCAGCATGTGTAGTCAGGGGAATGTAATAGGTTTTGTATTTTCAATAAAGTTTTTTGAAAATGGGTTCCATCTATTGGAATAATTGGATCCCGTAAGTACGTCAGAACACGTTTAAGTGTTTTGATCTACCAAAAATAATGCATTCCGCCATTGATGTTTTGAAGTACGAAGAGATCAAAGCATTCTAAAATGGTATCCTAATAAAGTTGACGAAGCGTGTGGTGTGAAAGTTACAAGTAATTTTCATACCCATAATGTCGCAAAAATTAATGGATGTTGTTAGGTTTTGACTTACCGTTTATTGCTGACAAACTTCTGTTTCAAAAAGAGCGAGGACCAGTAAAACCCCTTTCGTGTTACTGGTACTTCTGCCAATTCTTGTTGGAGAAAAACTCCAAAACTCTTCTTCCATTTCAACTTTTTGAAGTAGGAGTTGAAGCGCCAACGTGGACGAGAATCTGCAGTAGGTTCTTGCCCAAAAATATGCGATTGTTTCGTTAATTTGTTTGAAAAGTTTAGCAAAGCCGAAACAATTGCCCGAAAAATTACGAAACGCACTAACAAAAACGCAAGTAAGCAGCCAAATACACTTAAAACACACAAGAGCAACTCGTAGTCGAATCTGCAAAACATGGCGATGTTAAAACGATAATGAATATCATTTTTGCAGATAGGATTGGTTCTCTTGTCCATCCCAAGATCGATTCAGACGTTCTTTCATTCCTTGACTGGAATGGAAGGACTATTGTCTGAGTGTGCGTGTATATGTGCGATGTTTTTTCCAGAATTCAAAGGAAAAACCATCTCCGTGTGTGTGTGTGTTGACCAGCAATACACACACAACTTATCTTCACGATAAGATTGTCTTACATCCAAATGTGTGTAAGACAAAAAAGGTTACACGAGCCGTTGCCTATTAAGATTTTTTGATTGTCTTTTCAGACTCGCGTGTTGACAAAATACGTAATAGTTTTTTGTCGACATTTATGAAGTTTATTGAGGCAAAGCGTATTGGTATCGCTTCGTCTCCATGGTTCTGTTTTAGGGATCAACAGCCTTAATTGCATACAGCCTTACGTCAACCATTTTTTTAATGTTCTTTTTTCAAAGAACATGCAGTAATGGTTGTTGACGTAGGGTAGGCGATATGCAAGATGGCCTATCCAGATGTGGTGACCTTGGTTTTGTATCAAATTCTTCACAAAGATTTCGATGCATTTTTTGCTGGGGGTGGCTAAAAATTGTTCTTAAGAATAATTTTTAGCCTTATAAAATAAAGGGAATGCGACATGTTGCAGAGAACTTGCCGTATTCTTGAATATCTTTGTTTATTCAAGGACAAGTTGAATATATATATATATTGGCTGGTATAGTTTTTGATATAATAATTACGTCGAAATCTGTCGATGAATAAGCAAGAATATGGAAGAAAAATATAATAAAAAATATTTTTTTTTGGAGAGTGAGAGTCGAATGGAATCGAATCCATTTGATTCGTTTACTCTTTTGTTTATTATATGTGAGGCTTATCATAGATTCACATATACGTATATTGCCTGGGAATATTTTCTCTAGGCTTTTTTGGCCGAGGTTTTATTCTCTATAGGTTTTTTCTTTCTTCATTTGAGAAAGAAAAAATACATAGGCCTAAGCTTTTTGACATGTATTTGAGGCCAGATATAGTCTCAAATTCATCTTTTGTTGTATTCAAATTTAGCCGGAAATTCGAATGCATTTGTTTGTTACGAGAATACGATGCATTTATATGTGTCACATTCTTAGGTAACTTGTACAAGATCCTAAATGCAGATGAAGACCATGTACTTGTGGATAGTCAAATGTTAATTATTAGCTTTTGACTATAAACAGAAACATTTTGTGTAGAAAAAAATTTTTTCTGGACAATGTAGAAATGTGTTCGAGTCTAATTAAAGTTTCGAACGCAGGGAAAAATTATTTTTACACATAATTAGTGATTACACTCATGCGCTCGAAGCCACTGTCAGTTTTGAGTACATAATTATATGCTTTATTGTGCTCGAAGCCACCATCAGTTTCGAGTGCAAATTAATTAGGCATTTGAGGCTAAGATCAACTTCAAACGCTAAGTGCTGTTAAATCAATTTCCATTACAGATATTGACTTAAGTTGCCAGTGGAAGCGGTTTGTAGCAGTGAGAACTGATTCTATTTAGATTCAGTTTTCATTTTACATCGAAACGAAATCAAAAATACCCATATTTCCGACTTCAGAGTTTCTTTATGTGAAGCAGATGCTTGAAAAAGTATCTGTTTCTCTGAGAAAACCCCGATGCTCTCGCTACCATGTAGTGGCAGAGACACTACAGTTGTTTGGCACTTATAATTAATATGTGTTTAACGTCCATAGGACTACAAAATATACGTCGTCACGCACCTATCTCGCTCACTAGATCCGTAACAACTACGGCGACCTCCTCAGCCCAGTCACTCGCCTACCTACATTTCTTCAGTAGGCGAGTTCCCTTTACGCCCGCCAGGCACGCAGGAGATCGTGGATGTTCCCACCCACGATAATTATACAGTAGAAAAAACAAGAACTGTTAATTATGAATTTAGCTGCTTGATGGAGAAAAAAAGGAAAGCGTAGCCTAAATCGGTTTTTACTATTGGTACAGAATAGTATGTAACAAAATCAATATTGGTGTTCCAGCCACCACCAAGGATCCATTACAAGGGGGTTGAATAAAGGGAAAGAAAAAGTAATAATTAAAAAAAGAAAAAAAATTGAAAAAGTTTAGGCTAGAGGAGGAATTTTTGTTGGAAAATAAATCTAGGTAAGGCAATTAACCAATCCTAGGCGCACCTATGGTAGGTTATTAAAATGGGGAAATTCTATTTTAATTTTTTAAAGTTTAGGTTACTTATTTTTATTTTAGTTACGGGGATCTCACACTATTCTTAAAACTGAAAAAGTAGTGGAAGTTTTAAAATTTAGAAAATCAAAAAAGGAAAAATTCACTCAAAAACTGCTTTCTTGGTACTATCATCAATCAAAAATTGTAACCCACACATTTACTCAATACACAAAAGAAAGTAGATATCTATAATTTTGCCTTGAAACTTGCGGGTATGTGGCCACTTTTACACATGTTTATGAGTGGTTGCGTATCCTTAAGTTACGAAGCAAAATTTTATATAACTTTTTTTCTTTGAGGGTTTTTGTTTGCAAAAAACCCTATTAAAATCTTTATGTTGTTCCTTTTCCTCTTTAATTATTTCTCAATCTGAGTTCTGTTTTTTTTTTAACTATGAAAATAAAATTTTCTATTTTATGATCATATCTGTGAACATTTATTTATTTATTTATTTTTCTTCTTTTCCTTCTTCATTTTCTTAAACTTGTGTTTTATGTTTTCTTTTTCAACTGTGAAAAAATGAAAATAAAATTTTCATCTATTCATATGATGGTATCAGTCACCATTTATTTTTTTGATTTTAATTTTGGGATAAATTTTTAAAATTAAACAAAAACCCTATTGCCACATTGTCTAATGATGTAGCTTGTTTCTATGTACTTCCACTGACATAGTAAGTATCGTGGGCTACACCCACGAGTCTAACGCACCTGGCAGCTGCAAAGGATATTTGCCTGTTAAAAAAATGTAGACAGGCAAGTGACTAGGCTGAGGTGGTCACCACATTCATTGTCACACAGAGAGAGAAAAAAGGTGTGTGCCAACGATAGTATTTTACTGTCTCCAGGTGTTAAACACAACATTATATGTAAGTGCAAAGATGGTGGCCTACCACCACCACAGTAAGGTGGTCCACTCAGAGAGTGCCCTATGTGATAAAAAATACATTTATTTATTGAGAAGCGTAACTCTATTGGCAAAGATGAACTATGAAAAATTCCCCTCATGATATAATTATAGTTACACAATAGATGCAAACCAAGAGATTATCACTTTTGGTCTTCAGGTCCTCCTTGAACATTCACCTAATAATTTTACCAAGTTGTCACCACCGAAAAAAAGATTATTTGGAGGAGGACAACCAGGAATTTGTGATTTATTTTATGAGTTTTTCCATTCAACCATTTATTGTACCCTTCAGATAAGAAGTTATAGCTACTCCAATATGAATGAGCAAGAAATATGTATACAAACCTTCATCGCTCAATTGGAAACTGCATAAGTGCCTCAATGCAAACTGTACAGATGGTAGTTCGGTAATTTTCACAAACTGTGGGGGTTGGACGTCATATTTGATTCGAAGTTGCTTCTCGTGAATGAATCGGTCAATGTCATGAATCTGGAGAAGAAAATGAAAATTAAGAATGAGAAGGATTGTTTTTAGACCATAAATTAAAGCTGAAAAAATCATGCGGTTTTTTTTTTCTCCTTTCGTGAGAGCAATGTTCCAGAGGATATTGAGGAGGTACTCCTTTTCCAATTTCAATACAAACATTGAAGTATTCCACAGAGATTCGTAGCTTTTACTGTCTAAGTTCAAGGTTTCTTGAATCTTGACAAGTAACCAGGTTTCAAAAAATACAGATAATAATTTCTTTTTTTTAAATGCATAGGTATAATCAAAAGATGGAAATTTTTATCTTGGTCTGACCTCATCTCCTGTGATTTTGGTTCACCAGCCATCACAGGAACTTTGGCCAATCACTCTCTGTTCAACTTTGGTAAAGCTCTTTAATAGCAGGTATGTGCATAAAGGTGATAAGAGATGAGCCACCATCTTGTCTTATTCATTTTTTCAGGAATTTTACATTGATTATTGTTACTATATATATAATAACACAAAATTACAGTTCATTTCTTATCACCCTATGCAAATACCTACTAGTAAAGAGCCTTAACTTCGATACAGATATGGTCACATATAATATTTTGTCTTGTTTTATGTATTCATATTTTCTGTTTGTGTCTCCTCTTTGTTCATCCCCACCTAAAAAAATGGAATACGATATTTAATTTTATCATTTGGTTTATACCTTTATGTTTTCATTAAAGTCCAGGTGTATTCATTTTGTTTTATATTATTTTTATAACGCGCTAATTTCTCATACGCATGAGCAAACAGAGGGGCAATCATGTTTCCCACTAAGTAGTGTGTTTTCCTTTACGTGGGGCTTCGATGTTTTACACGGCTGTTTTGATTTTTTATTTTTGTATTTTCAAAATTTTCTTTGGGAAACAAACTTTGGACTGGCTATTAGAACACACCAAACTTTTGGTTCTTATTTGGTTTTTGTTGTCCAACATGTGTTTTTGGTATACAGTAGCCTACAGTAAGGAAAAAAGGAAACCATTATCGATGTACAAAAATGAATGAGGAGACAAAAACAATCGTTTTCTTTTTTTGTGGCATTATCAAATACAATAATTTTGTCCCCTTAAGTTTCCCCTCCAACTAACACACATATCACTCTCAACAGATATAAATAAAATCCTAGGCCTACTTTTTCCAAGAACATTCGGGCACGTTTTTCGTTGAATTTCCATATTTTGCGATAAGTATTCTCATTAACGTCATCAGTTCTGCGAATTTTCTCGGCCACGGCTTCCACATTTAATTTCAAGTCCATTATAAATTTTTCGTATTTGGTTACTTCGCAACTATGCGTTTTCTCGCACTGCTGTTTTTTATTTTGGATTTCACTCAAAATGTCCCGCAATCTAGAATCGCAACAATTATTTATTTGAGAAATGAGGCTGTGAAAAATTTCAAAACTTCGAAAATGCATGGCTGCATGCTGGTGTCAGAATGCCTAGGTATTATACTTGTTGATTCGTCGACGTTGGGCCGCTTTTATCTTGCCTAGCTCTTCATGGCGTTTACTCAATACCAGGTAGTTGTATTCTAATTTTCGTTCATTAAGTAAACACGTGGATTTCGTTTTTTCTAGTTCAACATGTAAGGTCTGCAACAAAGAGAAAGATCTTGAATTTTGTGAGTGAAGTCATATACAAACATGCGGATATAAATGTATAGCGTTACAGTGTATTCGTATTGACGGATAAATAATATAAGCTAATCAAATTCCCAAATCGAAATTTATCAATATTGTTTTCATTATGATTTTTCATTTTGTTTTTACTCGCGTACGATCTTACATGGAGACTCGGTTGAGAATGTTACGAAAATAACAGCATCCAATATTAATGCCTTTATCATTCAAACTGAAAGACTTATACATATAGATATCTACGTCGCAATCAGATTTTTAAAGACTGGATGAGTGTAGGCAACAAACACTTCACCTTTTCCATGGGTACCACAATGATTATCTATATTCACAAATTCATAAGGGAATTACTTTATCAAATGCATTATACCATGGTATTATCAGAAGAAATCAGCTGAAACCTATATGTACACGAATCTCGAAACGTCATCAAAACTGTAATGAAAACTTCACCTGAACTTCGATATCAAGCTTCTTTTTGGTAACACGATATTTTTCATAGTGTTGAGATACCACATTCGAAATATTCTTTTCATATTCTTCAACCGTGTGGAATGTTTCATCCTGGAACATTAGCTGTTGTTTAGCGTAGTTTTCATTCAAATCAATCCATTCTTGATGCTTACGATACAATAAAATTGTACGTTCGTTCTTGATAATTTCCTGAAGAATATAATATTAATTTCAAATCTTCGAGGGAAGTATATAGGTATATACTTAAGTATATGAGTAAATCCTCTCCGAATTTACTTCAATTAGACCAAGATGTCGTCGATAAGCATTCTTCATTAATTCAAGTTGATTATTTATCCTAGAACAGAGAATACTGATGTCTTCTCTCTGCAGTTTTTGATCGTTAACAAATTTCTCATCGATTTTGGATAGTTCTTTCTTTAATGAATTGATAATTTTGTTCTTAGCATCGAATATATCAAGGTATTTGTCTATACATAGGGGAAAAATTTATTACAATTAATTAATATTACCCTAAGCAATGTGCTGAATTTCAAACATGAAAAAAAAAAAAACTATCAGATGAATTGAAAAAATCAGCATATACGAGTACGTAAGTACAGTGAAAAATTTACTGTCGAGAACACTGTTCATAAATATGAATGAATTTTCATAAAATAACCAATGCTAGTACGATTGTAGCATTACTACCAAGGTACGATAAAGAGTTCAAAATTACCTACTTTCGAATAGTTAAATATTATAAATTTAGCTAGAACCCAATAAATAAATATTTACGTACACCGTCCGGCGCGTATACAGATGACGTAATTTTTGGGGTTAACCTCCCAAAAACATTATCTTTACAATAAATTTATAACCACTGTTCCTCCCTTATCAACAGGTCTTTTACGTTTTTAGTTGCTTTTCCACAATCTGTGAAAACCTCTCCGGAAATTTTTGAATCCTCCCCCCAACATTTTTTTCCGCATACGCGCCTGTAAACAGGGGACAATTACTTTTCTGTATCTCGCAGGCTTGGTATATATCAATAGCGTCGTTGGATTTTGAAATTGTATCCCATTTAGAATTGATTTCATTTATTTGCGTCACAGCTTTCCCGGCTTCCTCCTCTAAAAACGCTTGTCGAGCTATTTTCGATTTCATCTCTGCTTCACGTCTATTTAATTCGCGCAGATCACTGGCAGTTTGCACATTCGTTACCTGAAATGAAAATATCTATCGCATGAATTTATATTCTTTTTCAAAGTATTTAGAAATGAAAGATTTATAAGTTAGACAAAGACCAACTTATATCTCTTCTTTACTTTAATACTTATAAGAAATATTTTCGTGTGGGTATATATGCTACATCACTATATAACATAATATCACCTCAAATGATTTGGGGGATAATGCAGACCCAAGACGCAGAGGGCGTTTCAAACAATTCCACAAATTCAAAATATTCAAGGCGCAGCGTCCAACCAATATACACACAAACTTAATACTTTACCATTTATAATTTCATACCATTTCACAACTCTCATTCCGAAGATCAAATATATCATCACTGCTCTTCTCAACTTTCTCCAGCACAACTGCATATTCTCCTTCTGGTTCCATGACTATAAGGTTTCTTAATTACCCATATACATGAACAATCAAACTTGATAAACCAAATAAGAAATAAAATTATTTAACAAGAATGACTAAGACTAAAATACTTGATCAAAAATGAAAATTAAATCAACACGATCATAGTTTCCATGGTAACACAAAAAATGTCTCATCGTAGCATAAGCAATTCCTAAAGATAAATCCTAAATAATCTATCGGTATAAAATCATTTATAATATAATCCACCTTTATATATTAATAAAACTCAGTGAAAGTATATTTTTGTTCGTCTATAACTTCAGAACCGATTCGTAGAACGAAATGAAACATTTCGTACTTATGTGTGTTATTTCGAAGCATGTTTGAAGCCATTGTCGAAGTCTCTAGTCCCTCTAGGAGCAAACTTGTCCATTTTCACCAAAATTCATCATTAAAGATACAGAAAGACGAACAATTTTAAGAAGGAACAAAAGGAAATGGAAGAGAAAGAAAAGAAATGCGAATCGCGGGCGCAGTGTAGGTCAAGCTGCGGTTGACATCAGTCATCAAGTTTAAAATTAAAATCATGATTCTTCACTCTTCAGGGAAATTTGAATAAAATTAAATAGTATTCCATTGTTCCAATCAATATGCAGTTCTGATATAGCCAGTATGGCACAGGCAAGGCATCTTACAGGTTATGAAGTTATAGGTAGCCTAATATATGCAAATGATGTCTGGAAATTCCCACCATTCGTCTTTGAAGGTGTACTAAGCCGTCCAGTGCCTTACCATGGCCTTGCGAGATGTTCATGGAGATTGCTTAAATTATTTTCGTTTATTGGAAATAACAAGGTACATGTGGTAAATGAATAAAATTGATATTTGAATCAACTGTTATTGCGTAGAATCAAAATCTGCAGCCTTGGGAACAATTTACCACAGCAGTTCTCACAGCCCACAACGCCCTGCCACTGGCCCTAACAACAACACCAGTGCCCCTCCCCCAGGTTGTAGTACTACCTCCACTGGAAATTCCCTTTCTACCACACCTACAACTTGCGAAACTGGTCTACCCTCAACTCCTTCTTATGCTGCCCCTTTTGGGCCCAAGCATAACGTACCCACCACTCCTTATGAGTATCCCCACCTCCAGACCCAATCTTCCGAGACCACTCATAAGAAGACCAAACCAAATTCAAGTGCATCTTGCACTCCAGCCTCAAGCACCCTGGCAGGTCACTCCCCAACCTTGCACTATTCATCCCACACTCCTCATCAGATTTAATCATCCCCAACTCTTGTAAATGGTCTCCGTGAGCGAAGTAGTGAACACCACTCCACACTTGACTGGCATCATAGGTCATTGTAAGTTTCTTCAGAAACTTACTAGGAGAGTGGTGTGGTGATGGATGATCATTGATAAATGAGTGTACTACACACTTGTCAATCACCTAGTGGGCCAGTGGACTAAAGTCTACAAACTACCTTTTTGGGTTCACGGCTATGTATTTCATCTACATAGCTAAACTTGAATACTGAGCTAGGCTCACACATTCGTCTACACTGAACAACACACTCCTCCGCCTTCTTGGTATCGTTGTTATTTTGTGTATACACCTATACACACACTCACAAGTATTATGAAATATCTTAGTTCATAGATTAATCTAATTCATTAAATGCCCAATTGAAAAAAAAAATTTGTTTCAATAAAATTTATTGAAGTAACTCAGTTTCAGACATAAAGGTATCGTGAAATTTTCCATTCATATTCGAAACTTCTTAGTTACCTGCATAAGTACCTCTAGTTAGTCATTATTTCAATTATTAAATTCTCTGATTTCCTTACTAGAAAATTCTCTTTTATCAACTTTTCTGAACCAAATCGAACCTTAAAAATTCACCATATTTCGATGAGGCTGTAAAGAAATAATTGCTGAATTTTTGCTAGAGTCTTTTATTTATTTTTTATTTTAAAATACAAATGAATAAATAATATAAATTAATTAATATCTTGACAAAAATCTTTATTTTCTATCTAATCAAAGCCGACGTGTTCAAATTATGGCTATCAAATTTGGTTGATCATCACACAAGTTGCGCTAATTAGGTAAAATCTAATATATCACGGAAAGGCAAATTTCGTTCATTCATTTTACTAGCAAGCAAATCATCAATCGACAGTGATGCATCAGTTTGTGACTTATTCGGCGGACTCGAATTTTTTGCAAATAAATTTACTGATAAGGGTGTAGTGAGATCTGTCATGAATTGCATAGTGTTATTACATTCAGCGAAAGGGTCGCAATTACGCGTTTTCGAAGGATTAACGTTAGCACTGGCAGTTGGATTCCTTTTGTCAGGTATCTCAGATGTTTGTGACCCGCTGACCATTGAAAATGTAGGAATCGTATTAACCGCACAAACCGTTTCATGATCATCTGTCTGAGTACCATCGGTTGAGAAAACAGTAGCAATCTGACAAGTAGGTACTCTCTTTGGATCAGGTGTTACATTAGGCTCTAAATAAGTTGAGTCCTCTTTGAGACATTCTGCCACAGCAGCATCAAATAATTTAGCAGTCGTACTGTCAACGGAATAAGAAACAAAATCAGATTTGAGAGGAGACTCTTCAACAATTGATGCATGATGTTTTTCTGATTCAATAGATGATGTCATTCTGTCAGATATTGCATATGTTCCAGGTGAAACATTGAGTACGTGCTGCCAGATATCGTTCTCCTCAATCTGAAAAACATAAACAACTTACTTTAAAATACTAAAATGGGGATTAATTCGCAAGTTTTAGTCAATGGAGTGAACTAAAGAAATCCGCCCTCGACATTCTTTTCAACATGATCTTAACAAAAATTGAACATCTCGAACATTTATTAAAAGACTTTAACGTAGATAAGGAAACAAAGTTTTTAAAGATGAAAGGGGAATTTGAAGATAAGTCAATAAAACTTGTCAATTCAAAAGCAACAGATTTTCGAATTCTAAGATTAACGGAAAAATGACTGACGGAAAATTTTCTCATAACTAGAATATTATAGAATACAGACATTATTTAGTTTACCGTTAGTTGATTTGAAGTTGATTTTTCCTCTATCTCTAAAGGTTTCAGTATGTTCGATGACAGAAGTCGAAATTCAGTTAAAATCACATTTATCTCATTCATGAGTGAAATCAGCAGCGTTTCATCTTGATTTTTCATTTGTTTGCAGCGCATAAGCATGTAATCCCATGAAGTTAACATTCCTGCCATTACGGGTCCTGCGGATTTGACAAGTTCTTTTGCTCCAAACCGTGATACTAGCTAATTTGAAAATAAATAAAAAAACATAGAAATTGTTAGTAGTTTTTCATGAAAATTAGGTGCAGTGTTTCAGTGTAGTCAAAAGATATTTGGGAAAGAAATCAAGTAGTAGAGAAAATAAATTCTGAGCTTCAATTTGGGAAGTAAAATTCGCTCATAAGCGATAAGCATAGTAAGAAAATGATGACATCGGTCTCTTTCTTGGATTCGGAGGTGGTGAAACAATTTATAAGAGCAAATTACAACCTCTCTGATGCATGCTGCTGGGCTGCGTAAATTTGACGTTTTCATCTTGTGATGGAATTTGCGTTTTTTGCTTGACGTATCACCTTTTTGAAAATTACAATGGGTACAACCATAATTTTCTGAAAAAATTGGTCATAATTTAATTATAGACGAAGTAAAACAGTTGCACAAGCAATTTTTTTTCTCACTGATGTTCATTAGTCGATCTTTCGGAAATCCATCTTCTGTTTCTCTTTTCGTATTCTGATGGAGTTGCTTTAACAGGGCTTCGTTTTTATGGTCAGGATACTTCTGAAAATGAATTGCCATACGACGATAACCTGAATACACTTTATTACAAGTGGGACAAATTGAAAGCGATGAAAATTGTCGCTTATTCGACTCCAGGAGACCTAGTCAAACATAACAATAATAAAATTTTATCTCAACCCATAAAGGAAGTTTTGTTTTCATTTTACGGACCATAAAGAAAGTTATCGCATTTCTTTGACTCTTTGGCTCCATTCTCATCAGCAGCAGTTGAATCCTCTTCAATTACGTAGTCTTCATAGTCTCTACTGTTTTCACTATCGTCAATATCTTTATTCAGTTCCGATCCGTGTTTAAGCCGTTTGTAGTCTTTTATAACATGACGAGGTGGACGGGAGATTCTACCAAATCGCGTTTTTGCTAATTTACTCCGAACGAATTTACCCTATAATGATACTTCTTTTTACATTTTCTCAAATACTTCCGTTGAAATCAGTTCAAACTTTTACTTTATCGGATGCTGTTCTGTCATTTCCTTCTGAAACTATTGGACTGGATTTCAACTTTATTTTTTTATTTTTCGAATGAAACAAAACATTAGAAGAGGGGCTGACTTCTGCAGGCGTTCGTCGACGTACTCTGAAATTCAAATTCCAGTATAATTATCTCAAGTCGAAAGTTTAACAACTATAAAATATGGGCATCTCACTCATATCGAATGTTTGTATCGCTTTCTACGTCATAGTACACGTTTTTGTAAGAACCATTTCTCCAACCAAATGTATTTTCTTGATTTAAAATTCGATTAACGATTCGCAGTTCAGATTCATTGAGGAGCTGCTTACTAACGCAAATAATTAATTCAAGTTCAATTCCGTAAACATAATTTTTCTTTCAGTATTGCTTCCATTTCTTTAATTTACCTACGACATAATTTCCCTTTCACCATTATATAAATAAATTTGTCACTGCTTGTAGCAGGAAATATGGTGACAAATTTAAGAGAATTATCCGTTTGGTTTTTTTCGAACCTGAAATTTAGAAAATTGTTTTAAAGAGGGAATTTCTGTCTGAATTGATGATCCCAACAAAACTAACCGGAGACAGTTTGGGGTATTTGGACTGTTTTCCGGTAATTCACTTTGCAACATGTCTAACAAACTATCGTTGATTTCGTTCTCTAGCTCGGTGCTGTCCGAGTACATGGTTTTCTTTTTCTCACCAGTTTTTTGTATTCCAAACATAATTTTCGAGTCCGACAATGATTGAATTTTTGTACTTGGCATTTTCAATTCATGGACTCCAAAGTTTTCATTATAATTAATGAGTGTATTAGTTGTAACTTTTTTCTTCAGTTCTTCCATGTTTTCTCCGGTTCTTCTGAAATCAATACAGAACTTGAAACGACATCACTTGACTAACTACAGTAATGTTTTAAACTTACTGGCTTTGTTTTTCATTGAAGACCGATTCGCAGGATCTATTTACCGATCCAATTTTCTGATTAGAGTTCTTATTCGAGTAGTCTGAATCAAGTCTAAAATAGCTCTGCAGAGAATTTGAGCGTTCGACGTTATCATCAAGCGATGTTAGATGAAAATCGTTTGATAAATTAGAATCGTATTTATTAACATCTTGAAATGTATGAAGATTTAACTCAGTCAACTGATCTAATTTCATCAAGTTTGATGCATTGGAGTCCTCCTCTTCTGACAGTACTTCTTCTAATATTAAGCTGTTTAAATTCTCGGAATTCATTTCTATAAGTTGGTAATAGGAGTTTTGAAAATTGAGCTTTTTCAAAACAATATCAAAACAAAGTTAAAATAAGTATGACCCGGAACTCAAAAGAATTAAAATTTTAAACAGGAAATGACAAAGATTGAAGTTCCACAAGTCAAATATTATTGAAATATTATTCTATTTTCTGGACATTCAATAATTTCTTCAGAATCAATCGAAATTTTTCACATTCACTCTAATAAAAAACTTGAAAATCTGGAAATTTAAATTATAATAATTATTGGAAAGTTAAATAAACAGAGCATAGATAAATAAGTAAATACACTTGAAACAGAGTATTATCACTAATAATTACATTTAGAATGTTTGCTATTCAAGAGGGCGTTCAGAAATTAACTTGGAGTGACAACCTTCGACCATATATATAATGGACTGCGCATACTGATAAAATATTGAAGGCAACCAAATGAAATGTACATTTCATTCAAAAATTTAATCCCTTATCAAACTGCACTTTTCATAATATTAAAAAATCAGAATTCTCAAATTGAACATATTTTTAACCAGGTTTTCTTCTTTAAAATAAATTTAGTTATGGCTAAAATACTTTGGAAGATCAACAGTCATAAATCCGGGTTTATATATTAACAGTTTGTGAATAAAAATTGTTAAACTGTCATTTTATTCATCGGAGGAAATGTATGATTATCCTCTTTTCTCACACATTACGCAAAAATTTTAATATGATCTCTCATCTGTCGTGTATTTCATTAAAAAGTATCACAAACATAAATTTCTTAGGATTTACCGGAGATTTTTGAAGATAACATGACTATCTGGATTAATAACTTTCATGTTTTACTGACTGGAAATTATGTTGCTCTTGTCACTGCAAGTGTGAGTATTGGGTTTCGTTATTCTTCCTCTATCATTAGAAGATTTTATGTTAGTTTTTCTGTTTACCCAAACAGGATGATGAAGAAGTTGGTGTTATTGAACAACTGTGTTCCCAAATTTACAAAAATCTAGTTATGTTCACTCAGAGGTATGATGAAGAATTCGTCCCTCACTCACCTCGATTTGTTGATGACATCTGGAATTTCTATTCAACTATTTGCCTCGAAGATTGCCGTGATACTGTTATACAGATAAATCCTTTGGAGTAATTTAACTTCATGAATTTGTCAATGAATTTTCCTCAATTTGTTTGCATTTAATGGCATTTATTCGTCGACGAATTAAGGCTGTTAAATGCACCCAAATCCCCTTTAATTCATGTGTGTTTATAAATATTAATTCGCTGACAAATTGAATAGAATTCAACGACGAATTATATTTGATTTGTTTACATTTATCGGCTTTAATTCGTTGACAAATCAAAGGGAATTCGTCGACGAAGCAAGGCCGTTAAATGCACCCAAATCCCCTTTAATTCATGTGTATTTATAAATGTTAATTCGTCGACAAATCGACGGGAATTTGTCTTAATTCGTCGACGAATTCCCTTTGATTTGTCGACGAATTAATGCCATTAATACGAGAAAGAACACATCATGAAGTCAGAAGCAAACAAAATGTTCCTTCCGCGAGACACTCGCCTCAACCAAAATTTGATATCGTAAGTTGTACCGATTTTAGCCTCGATTGATTTTTTTATGTTTGTTTCTGCAACGTTTATTGTTTTCAGCTGGACAGGAGTGCTTTAATTTTTTTGTCGACCGTTGCTGATAGAAAACCATATTAACCTTTGTTATCCGATCCAGCAGTACTGAATAGTATTTGTGAAAAAGTAATATTCCCAAATATACAGTTTCAAAGTAAATATATTTTTTCAATAGTTCGTTGGTTGACTTTAAGTTCAGAATGATTAATCAAAAGTTTTGTATAGCATTGAATAAAGAACTATTTGAAGACAACCCTGACGAATATATTCGCCAAGACATTGAAGGATCAGATGTTGACATGCGAAGAAGAGCAGCTTGTGATCTCGTTAAAATGTTGCCTCGGTATTTTGAGTAGGAAATGAAACAAATATTTGTTTCTTACTTTAAAAGAATTCATCATTGTCACCAAGGCTTATTTTAGCATACACATTTTGTACAGCTTGAACCTTGAAGTATGTGATGGCAATTTGAAAAGAGAGTGTGCAGTTGTCATGTTTCTTCTACCTCAAATGAAACAAAATATAATAATTCCTTTGCTCACAATTTGTTTTACTTATTTTCTAAGTGCGCTATTAATGGTTGATATTTTAAGAATTCTCCTACTGAAAGAAAATCCCAAAAAAGGATAGGCTAATAGTAAAATGGATTTTCTTTAATTTTCATATATTTCCTATCCAACCTATTAAAAGTAGGCATACATATAATATTACTAGGATAATAGTAAGTAAAGTATTCAAGACTATAACAAAATACGTGAAGCATATTGGTGTAAAGCTCCTGATAACATGAAAAGAAATCAATGGAAAATAAAGAGAAATCTATGTATTTTTTACCTATCAGGTTTTCCTATTATTTAAAATAAATTTATTTCTTCAACTAGAACAAATAGTTTTTAGGTAATTAGTTTAAAGATGATTAAAAATAATGCTTTTTGTGGCATGGTGACGGATATTCTTGTCAACTGTTGACACTTTTTTGCACAAAGCCCTAATTCTGACTTTGAAATACAATTGTATTATTAATTCTGTTAAGTGAGAATCTGGTAACTCGACATTACCAGCCTCTTCAAATTCGCAAATTAATTCGTTAACAAGCAACGGAATTTTTGACGGACAAAGAAAATTTGATTCTCATGCCTGCATTTTTTTCTCTGCTTCTTCACATATAACTGTGATCATTCTTGAAGGGATTTTCAATCCACCACAACTTTTTAGTTTGATCAAGTCCGAGCTGTTTGATGGATCTTTTAAACGTTGAACTGCCTCATTTGATGCCAGTTTTTTATTCTCTAACTTACAAATGATGAATCCAGCAATGAAGGCTACAATATCCTGGGAATAGCTATCCAGTTCTTCTTCCTGGATCGAGTCTTCATCAATAATATCGTCAGCTGTACAACTGTTCAGAATGTCATCAGTTAGCTGCTGTTGTGTTGCTCTGGAAAATAATGAATCAACAGATTTTGTAGATGTTGATGGTATATCTAAAATTTTGATGTCAGATTCACAACAGTTTGCTCCTTCTGGAACTTGTAATTCATGATGAACCAACAGCCTCTTGAAAATGGCTTTGAATTGCTGGCTGTTGGGGTTATTGTTACAGCCTCCATAAGATCTAACTGCAGAAAACCAGTTCTCAAGATGGTCTTGCGAAAGTTTGTAACTTAAAAGGTACCAGAGTCCATGAGTTTGCAAAGTTTCAAATAGTGGAACTAAATTACGTAAACACATGATGAAACCAATAAACCCGGTTCTCCTATCATAATTTAATATAGATCGGTGGTTTATTTGCAAACTGCAAATATAATTTTCTGCATTTTGGCACCAAGTTTTAATTTTTTCTATGCTGCTGTCAGTTAGTGCCTGATTGAATTCTTTTATAATTCTATAATTTCGACTGCGGCAATTTAGTCTGTCAAACATTTTATCAAATTTTAGACAAAATTTTGTGGTACCATCACAGTCTTTAAACTCTGGTATACCTTTCTTTTTTGCATGTAGCAGAGCAGCATTAATTGAGGAACTGAGAATTTGTGCTGCAAGTCTCACACGCATTTTATTTTCTCTCCATTTTATGTGCCGAAGATTTAATTTAGGTGTGGACTTCAAATTTTTTTCTTCTTGTAGGAAATATAAATTTTCAATATCTTTGAACGATATCTTTTGATGTTCACCATCTTCTATTATATAGTCTCCCATGGTATTTTGGACCAGCTTCAGTGCATGAGATGGATCTAAGAACAAGAAAACTCATTGGTTTTTGTGACAAGGATGGGGGAAGTATGGTCTAAAATCAGGACCCATAGTTAAGTTTGCCCCTAAAACTTTACAGCAAATTTTGTTTGTAGCAGTCCCATCAAATGTCATTGACCGGACTATTACACCACATTCATCTATAAGTTGTAGAGCAGTGCTAATCAGATGGCTCAGTTCAGTTCCATTGACACTATCAATTAAGAAGTAAGCGACAGGTAACTTCCATTTATAATTCAAACAGACTAGCATGAAAACTAAAACTTTTTTAGCTAGAGGTTGACTATCGCTATCTGTTGGTTCACCAAGGCCCATTTCTACAAACCCATGGTATTTGCCATTTTGAAAAATTAGTTCTTTTCGAATGTCCATCTCATCTATGACCAAGTTACAAATTACATTCTCAGTAGAAGCTTTCACTCTTTCACAAAGAGCACACATTGCTTCCTCACAAAATCCAGGATCTCCATTAAGGTGGCTATACCATTTTCGCAAAGTCGCAGGTGCTGGCAGTAAATTATTGAAAGTTTTCCGAACATACTTATATGCTTTTGGTGAGTAAAAGTTTAATGTTAATGCAAATTTTTGCACATCTTTGTTGAAAAGAGCTTTCCTTGATGATTTTTCTCTAAGAGCTATGCTCAACATGCTTGGGGGTAGTTCAGTCTGAAAAAAAGAATAAAACAAAGTCGAAACATATGATATATATAATTTTTAATTATGATAGGCTATGGTAGTTCAGTCTAAAAAAAATTATAAAACAAAGTACATAATTATAATAAATGTAATTGTAAATTATGGTTAGCTATGGTTGTTCAGTCTAAAAAAAATAATAAAACAAAGTCGAAAAATATAATATATATAATTTTTAATTATGATAGGCTGTGGTAGTTCAGTCTAAAAAAAATTATAAAACAAAGTAGATAAATATAATAAATGTAATTGTAAATTATGGTAGGCTATGGTAGTTCAGTCTAAAAAAAAAATAATAAAACAAAGTAAATAAATATAATAAATGTAATTGTAAATTATTATTGGCTAAAACAATTATCCATCACATAAAGGAATTATCTGCATTAATAAATTTATTTTTTTTATACTAACCAAAAATTTATCTGACAGAGTTGACGAAATTTTTTTTTTCTTCTCTAAATGATGGATAAGATCTTGCAATGTTACAACTTTTTCTTTCAGTCAACGAACTTGTTGTTGCAATACTATAATTTTCTTTTTATACCCTTGAATTGTTGATTTGCCATACTGCAGGTTAAGTCTAGATCTACGTGGTATAGAAACATCCGGTGTTCTTAGCTGCATAAAATATTTTCGATCTCTGATATAAAGTTGTAGTGAGGGGGTCATCTCCATATCATTACCTAAGATACACACAAAAACATGGTATAATAATAGTACAATTAATATGAATTAATTCGTTCAAAGAATGAAAATGGTGCCCTGTGAATGGACAATCAATCTTCAGGTGCTAATAGGTTGCTTGCCCAGGAGTAATCAGGTACAAGTAGAAAAAATTGCAAATCATCCAAAATTTTTACATCCATTTGTATTATTCAAGAAAAAAAAAGTTAAATTCTAATCTACACCAAAAATTTGTAAAATTTTCAATTTTTTCCTTGTGTAGAGCTGAAAATGGTCACACAACCAACCCATGAGTATAATAATTCTTCATTCTCAAAATTCCCAAAATCCTTGAAGTTAGATATATCTATTCAAAAATACCAACAATAAAAATAAAGCAATGAAAACTCACCACTATTTTGATTTTCTTGTCCTGATATAGTTTCTTGCAAAACAACTGATGAATTGTTCAATTCAGTGTCAGTCTGGGCCTCTAATAAAACAGTCATTGGGAAATCTTCTGGATTTTCATTTTCATGTGCTGTAACAAAAATGTTACTTTAAAAAAATATTCCACTAAACTGGAAACTTGTGTTAACTTATCAAATTCTCAAAAAACATGTAAATTAAAAAAAAAAGTAAGTAAAAGAAGCAATGAAAATTACCACTATTTTGATTTTCCTGATCTGATATGGTCTCTTGCAAAACAACTGATGAATTGTTGATTTCAGTTACAATTTGCCCATTTAATAGAAAATTTATTGGACAATCTTCAGGATTTCTATTTTCATGTGCTGCAACAAAAATGGTATCAGTTTAAAAAGAAATATTGTACTGAACTAAAAAGTTTTGTTAATTTATAAAAATTATCAAAGATTACATGTTTCTTCCTGAATTTCACCTTTTTGATGTGTATTACTTCCTTTATGTAGGCTTTTCTTATTCAATAAGCATCTTGCTTCATGCTTTGTACGATATGATTTTGTTTTAAAAGCCTTTTGACAGTATACACAGTTCTAAAGAGTAAGCAAAAACAGAAAGATGAAAAGTATAATCTATTTATATTTAAACTCATTGAAATGCTCACGAATATTCAAATTTATTATCATAATTTTATTATTTTGGAAGGTGTCACTTATGAAATATGGTTACTTCATTAATAAGTTCCATTTATCTGCAAATTCTCTTAGATTCGTCGCCGTTAAATTTATCAGGATTCAGCGACGAATCAAAAAGAATTCATCTACGAATTTTCTTCGATTGGTCGCTGATAAATTAATGAGAATTCAGCCACAAATCGAAGAGAATTCACCTACAAATTTTCTTCGATTTGTCGCCAATAAATTAATGAGGATTCAGCGCTGTGGACTAGGCAGATACACGATGCTGGGTCGATCGTAAAAAATCTATCCACTCCAAATTTGATGGCTTTTATGGCTCTCAATCTATTTATTGTTGTTCGTGCTTCGAAATCGCTTTGTCATTTTCATCGTCTACCTGCATTTTCTCTTTTCCATCTGGTGACATTGTGACTAGTGTCTGTGTTATTTTTGACTCTTTTACAATGTTTGGTACTGTAAAATGACTCGAACACTTGATTTATCAATTGACTAGAACACAAATTACTCTATTTAATTTGACTATTTAACTTTGCTCTGCTACCATATTGGAATAATACTCGGATATAAAGAGTAAACGTGTTTATTCTATAATGGTTATACAAGAAGTGTCAACAAGTGTACGAATAACATGGTGGAGTAAACTGGAATAGTCCTTCATGGAACATTCTGGAACTAGTCGTGTATATTGATGTTATATCGATATAACATCGATAAGTTCTGCACCTGTATTATATATGACTGAGTTCTCATTATGAGTTCTATTTCTTTCTAGTTTACTTTCTCGCAATATTCTCTGTGATATCATTCCAACAAGAAAGAATATAATATGCAGACTGAAAAACTCATTGAAGAATAAAATACAATATCGCATATAATGGCGAAGCGCAGTGCTAGCGATAATCAAAAGTAGGGGTAGCGATTCGTGAGAGAAGTGGAACGTATGTCATATATATATATATAATGTGTTGATGATGATGAAGAATAAGATGGAGTGAGATGTCCGTTACAACATCCCCTGAAATTTTACCATATTGAGTTGTTCATCATCATGATCGCTGAAAGTAAATGAATATAAAATATAATAAGTTACGAAAATACAAAATTCAAAAGACATATATAAAAAAATGGTATGTAAAGAGTAAAAAAAATTATTGGTAATTGCTGCACTTCAAAAGGATAAAATAATAAATAAATAAATAAATAATTTAATACATATATGATTATTCAAATGAATATAAAAATAATATCATGCAAAAAATAAAAAAAATAAAAAAAAATAAAAAAAATAAAGATCGAAAAGAAAAAAAATAAAAAATAAAAATGGTAACATTTGATTCAGTTATGTGGTTACAGTGTCCCGTGCGTTCGTATCTGTTTTGAGAAAAAGAAGGAAAGAAGAAGAAAAAAAAATTGACAAAATGTATGCAGTATATAAAGGTTTATATGATTACAAAGGTTATGTTGTAGCTTATCTTATTTGGTAACATGCAAGAAAAGAATGGTAGAATAATATACATCATTTGGCACGATTACCTTTGTGGTATGCTATTGTGTTTGCGGCGCTGTTACATGCATTCATTTAAGATAAGAAAAGGCGAGAGTTTTTCTAATCGTGTTTGCAGTCATATAAAGAGATGTAGGAAGGAATTTTATTTTTGTGTATTTATTGTTCAATGTTTTTTCTTCTTACAGCATGTGAGAGTTTATACGTATATTTCTCACGCTGGGTTTGAAGTTGAGTGAGTTTTCTTTTCTTTGATTTTTAGGGTTTAGACTTGCTCAATTTTGATGCCGTTTTCTTTGTTAAAATCTTTAGAAATGCGAGCATTCATTTATGACAAGTATTTTCTAGAATTATTACAAGTTGGGTTTTCTTTTATGATAATATAGGGGTATTTTTCTTTAGTATTTTGGACATGTTTTAACTTTGAATTGGACTTGGGACGACTTGTAATTTGTATGGGTATTTATGAAATAAACGATTTTTATTATTATATGTATATATTTGTGTTTTCAAGGATTTTAATTATAATATTTTCGAGTTTGGTTCTGTCCAAGGATTTTGTTAACATATTAGCTAGCTGATTTTCAGAGCTCACAGATCTAAAATGAATTATTTTTTCTTCTATTGCCTCCAAAATTGAGTAACACTTAATCATTAATGCCCTCGATTTTTTCTGGTTTCCTCCAGAACATATTTTTTGAGTTGATATCTTATCCTCCTTCACATCCACTGTTAGTTTTTCTCCAAAAATTTCGAGATACATATACTGAATTACTTTTATTATATCAATGGTATCGAAAATGGCTATAATTTCTGCAGCCATACTTGATGAGGCATGGATTGTCCATTTAGAACAATTCCAGTCTATCAAATCGCCATTAGCAAATATCATATAACCAGAAATTGATTTTCCTTTTTGCAAATTATTAATATTTATCGATGTATCATTTACTTGAGGGGGTTATGAGGCATCCACATAAGCTTGTATCCCATCCCTTTCAGATTTATACATTAAAAAATAATTTTTTGTGGAATTTATGTACCTAATAATTCTTCTCACATAATTCTTCAAATTGTCATTAGACAAATTTTGGAAATGTGAGAAAAAGTTGACAGGGAAAAGAATATCGGGTCTAGTAAGTCCAGCTAAGTATAGCAATCCACCTGTCATAGAGCTATATTTGGTATCATCTTTTCAACCCTCAATTTTATCAATTTTCAAGCCTGTTTCCATCGGAGTATTGGAAACTTTTGCTTCAGAAATTCCATATTTTTTAATCATTTTTTTGATATGCTTAAATTGGGTTAATGTTATTGTCTTCTTTTCTATAGATCTATTTATTTTCAGTCCCACAAAAAATCTCGGATTATTTATAATATTTATTGTAAATGTTTTTTGCAATTCCTCGTTTATTTTTGTTATGGATAATTGTGTATTTGAGGCTATTAATATATCATCTACATAGGTCAAAAAGTATATTATATCTTCACCTTTATTCATAAAATATAGACATCTATCCGATTTCATCCTTATAAATACCATTTCCTTAATTTTTGCATCTAAAAGATCGTACCAAGATTTGCTTGAAGTCATTAATCCATAAATTGATTTTTTCAGTTCTAAAACTTGATTTGATCCTATATTGATACCTTCTGGTCTTCTTACATATATTGGCTTTATAATTGGGGAATTTAAATATGCAGTTTTTACATCATACTGGACGAGTATTAAATTATTTTTGTTTATAGTTGAAAGCAACCATCTTATAGTGCTAATTGAGGCTACTAGGCCATGTGTTTCTGTAATATTACATTTGGTTCTATCCTTAAAACCTCTCGTAACTAGCCTAGCCTAAAGTTTTGGATTTCCAAATTCATCATATTTTATTGTGAAAATCCATCTAGTGTTTATTAATTTTTGGCAATCATAATCCACAATTTCCCAAACCTTCATATCATCAAGTGAATTAAATTCATCATTTATCGCCTTTACCCACCATTCCCTAGAGGGGTTATTATTGATTTCATTATAACTCTGGGGGGACAGTCCTCTATTAATGTTTTATTATAATCAATATTTATGTTTATTACTATGGGGCTAATTATACCTAAATTGTATTCGTAATCAGCTGGTTTGATTACTAATGGTTTTTCAGCTATTTCTAGGGATTTTATGTTTTGCATTTCATCAACTTTGACATCGTATGCTATATAAGATTTCGCGTCGAAGGGATCTCTCAAACAGTACCCAGTATTAGTATAACCCATCATTATAATTTTCTCAGCCCTATGTGCCAATTTGGGATCTATTTTATTTTTTGATTTTGACTTTGCTTTGGTTGCATTTTGTTTTCTTATCTCCAGTGAAATATGCTTGTAGGTAAGTGAACCAAAGACTTAAATTTTTAAGGTTGGGCTTAATGCCATAAAATAATTCATAAGGTGTTCTATAATCAGGGTTTGCCTTGGTAGGCGAAAGATTCATTAGATAGGCTGATGTTACAACAGCATATGACCAATATTTAATGTCAAGGTTGGCATCTATGAGCATGGCTCTTGCTCTCCCCATTAAAGTCTGGTTCTGCTTTTTGGCAACGCCATTCAGTTCAGGGGAGTAAGGGACTACATAGTCCATTGCGATGCCAACTTCATTACAGTAATTGGTTATTCTAGCATCAGTATACTCCTTTACATTATCACATCTAATTGTTCCAATGGGAAAATTAGGAAATTTATTTTGCATCGAGACTATAATATTTTTAAATTCCGTTGTTACCTGATTTTTATTAGTTATTGGCATTACAAAGGTATAGTAGTGATCAATAAAAGTTAATATGTCCTTTTGATTGGCTACTGAAGGGGTAAATGGACCTATTATATCAGACAATGTTATTTCTAATTTTCTAGTTGGTTTGGTTCTTATCCCATTATGACCTAATCTAGAATTATTAGCTATGCAACATATTTGACAATTTTTAAAATCGTCATCCCTAAAATTCATATTTTCTAGAATACTTATCAATAAATTCTTTAATTTTTGTATGTATCTTGTGTTTAGGTGCCCAATCTTCTATGTATTAATAGTTTTTTATTTGAATTATTATCATTCAATTGTATTGTACCTCACTATTACACCGATTTTCAATTCTGATTGGTTTGATTGTTCAGTCTGGGCCCTGGGTACCTTCTACACCAGCACGAGGCATCTATACTCTGGACTCTGGACACTCAACTGATGTTAAAACTGTTCCGTGTTGGCTCCATCATATATATATCCTCAAAGAAATTACTCTATGAACCTTCGAGGAAGTATATATGATGAAGACAACATAATGTTGTAATGGAAATCCCACCTTCTCTCCTTCTTCATCATCATCACAAACACATTATATATATATATATGTCATATGTACACTCTCATCACGAAGTGCTTCCCCTACTATTCTCGATCCGATAACGCTGTTGCTTCGCCATTTCGTATTTCCTTTGTGAAACATAATTTAGTTGCTAATAAAATGTCAGTAAAGTAAAAAGTCTCAAGTTCTTTCGATCCTCGTTCTGTACGCCTCACATCATGGTAGCCATCGCTGTGGTAGAACTTTGAGGAGAGACTTAGAAAATTTAAATCGATGAAATAATTTTTGAATTAATTTGCTGCTGTGCGAAAATTTTTTATGTTTTCCGTTGAATAATACACGAAGTAATTACCGTGTTTTTTCGAGAAGTTTTAACTCGAATGTTAATTTATTTTCAATTTTAAAAAATTCAATATTAAATAAAAAATTAGAAGCTGAAGTTCCAGACTTAATAACGGCCAATCCTGGAAGTCATCGAACACTAAATCCAGTAAGGACCGCCAAAGAGATCGTGTGAACAGCCAAAGGAAACCTGCTCCCGTCATCGAGGACTCATCGTAGATCCACACATCGAAGACCCAAATTTTTCGGCCATCATTCATCGGCACAGCGGAAATTATAAGGTAAAATTTTTTTGTAAAGGTAATATTTGTTGAAGTAAATTGTTTTTTGTGTTTATGCAATTGTGTTTGAACTGAGGCTAGTAAATTAAGATTTTTTTTGAAGTTATTTATATCCCCTACAATAAAATTGTTTGAAGGAAAAATTGGTGAGTATAGTATTGAGAAAGAAGAATTAAAAGAATTAATAAAAAAGTTTGAAGGTGAAAAAGTTGTTGATATAAAGATTGAAACTTATAATTTACCCCATGTTAGATACTTCACAGGTGAGATAATATTAGAATCGTTTGTAATAGATATATCAGGAAGAATTGAAGATATTAGCAGTTTGAAATATATTAAAATTTTAGAATCTTCAGTAAATTATTTTTTAAGCAGAATTTATAGTTCTGATAAATCGAAAGAGAAATTTATGAACAGATTCTTTAATTAATTAAATAATAAAACTGGATAATAACGAAAAAGGTGAAAAAGGAAATAGTGAAAAAGAAAATTTAATTAAGGAAATTGAAAAAGAATCCACAGAAAATAAGAAATATATAGCTGTTATTAATAAAGAAAAAAGTGTGTTAGGTTTTTGTAAAATTAAAGAAAATATGGCATCTCAAAATGAAATTAAACCCATACAAGCGCCTTTGGGAAAGGTATTTAATGGAAAATATTACTTAGATTGGCGCAGAATGATTATTTCAGCCATTAGGGGAGCCGGATATTACGATATTTTCGGGGAACATGAATTCCTACAATTATATATTAATCAAATAGATGATTTAAATTTCCGACCCAAAAAAGATATGGTGAGTTATTGCAAAATGCAAGACAATGCCAAGGCATTTGTATTAGAAAGAGTATCAAATGAAATCACAAAACAGATAAGGGACTGTAATACAGCAATATTAATATTAAAAAAGTTAGATAATATTTATGGCACGAAAACTTCGGTCACAGCAAATATGGCAAAGGCAAAATGGATGGAGTTCAGATTTCAGCCTGGTGGAAATATGAAAGGTTTTTTAAAAAAATGGGATAAATTGGTAACTGACGTAAGAGATAGTGGCAAAGAAGTTACTGAATCAGAAGAATTAGAGAATTTGCAATTAGCTTTATGCTACGAGCAGGCAATTGCAAAAATGCAATATGAAAATTTACCTTCAGATGAAAAAAATTTGGATAATTTTAAAAGAATATTGAGAGAGGACTCTGACCAAAAATTTAGGGATCAGACCTTAAAAAAGCAAAATAATAATAATAATCAATCGAATAATAATTATAGAAATAATGGAAATAATAATAATAGATATAATTATAGGGGAAGATATAATAATTATAGAGGTAGGAATAACTATAGAGGAAATGGCAATGGTCATAATAACTATAGGAATGGCAATAGAAATAATTTTAATAATAATGGTGGTAATAATAATGGTAATGGTAATGAAACAAACCAAAACCAAAATAATAATACGAACAATAATGGGTATAATAATAATGGAAATAATAGAGGAAATAATTATAGGGGTAACTCAAATTATAGAGGTAATAACTATAGAGGTAATGGTAGAAATTATAATCAAAATAATACAAAATGTTACAAATGTGGGCAATTTGGGCATATAGCACAAAATTGTGGCAATAACAACCCACAACAAAATAATAATAACGATAATTCTAATAATAATCAGGGAAATTATCCCCCAAAAACGAATGCAAGCCAACCAAATACTAATAAAAAAGATAGTGCAGAACAGCAAGTGAAAATGTCTTGCATGGTCAAAAAATTTAATAGGAATAATAATGAATGGTTATTGAATGAATTGATTAATAATAATAAATATAATAATAATAATGAAAATTATACAATGTTAAACCACAAAGCAATTTTGGATGGAGCTGCAGAAGTACATCTAACGTCTGATTTTAATAAATTAGTAGATGTTAAAAAATTTGTAACTCCAATAAAATTGCAATGTGCTGGAAAAAATATGTTCTTGTATGCCACTCATACAGGAAGAATGGTGATCAAAGTCGAAAATTCCAATAAAATTCAGTCATTGATAGAATTGAATGATGTCCATTATGTGCCAGATCTAAATTTAGATATTATTTCAGCAATAAAAATAACAAATACTGGAATAATTAACATCGATCAGCAGAAAGATATTGCAAACATATATTTTATTGAAAATGCAGAAATAATTATGACTGCAAAAAAAGAGGAAGGAATTTTTTACATATATTATAATGTTGAAAATAATAATAAAAATATAAATAATAATATTAATAATGACGAACAAAATATAATGTGCCCCCGTCACTCAAAATATAGATGATGAATGGGATGATTTTACAGTAGAACTGGAAATTCAAGAAGAAGATATTAATATTGAATCACCTCGGGGGTGAAAATGATGAAATAATAATTGAAAATAATGAAAACAATAATAATATTAATAGACCACAAATAAACAATAATATCAATAAAAAATTACTAATACATAGAAGACTTGGGCATTTAAATGCCAGATATCTGCAAAAATTAAAAACTTTAGCAGTTGGCATTCCCCAAAATATAAATTTTAGGGATGAAGATTTTGTAAATTGTCAGATATGTTGCATTGCAAATAATTCAAAACTAGGACATACTGGTATTAGGACAAAACCAACAAGGAAATTGGAAATAGCGTCCTCAGATATTATGGGTCTGTTTACGCCCTCTGTGGCAAATCAAAAATATATTTTAACATTTATAGATCATTTTTCGAAGTATACTTTTGTCATGCTTATTGCTAATAAAAGCCAGGTGACAAATGAATTTAAAAATATTATAATATCTATGAAAAATAAATTCCCTGAATATCCCATAGGAACTATAAGATGCGATAATGCAAAGGAATATACCGATGCAAAAATAATAAATTATTGTAATGAGGTTGGCATAACAATGGATTATGTGGTGCCATATTCTCCAGAATTGAATGGTGTTGCCAAAAGGCAAAATCAAACTTTAATGAGGAGAGTACGAGCCATGTTGATTGATGCCAATCTAGACATAAAATATTGGTCCTATGCTGTAGTTACATCAGCCTATTTAATTAATAGATCCCCCACAAAGGCAAATGAAGGATATAAAACGCCTTACGAGTTATTCTATGGAATAAAACCAAATTTAAAAAATCTTAAAGTTTTCGGAGCATTAACTTACAGACATATACCTATGGAAGTTAGAAAACAAAATGCTACGAAAGCAAAAGCAAAATCAAAAAATAAAATAGACCCAAAATTGGCACACAGAGCCGAAAAAAATATAATGATGGGCTATACAAATACGGGATACTATCTTAAAGACCCTTATAATACAAAATCCTACATTTCATGTGATGTGAAAGTGGACGAAACACAAAATATAAAATCCTTATTGATAAATAATAAACCCCTAACAATAAAATCAGCAGACTATGAATATGAACTAGGGATAATTAACCCAATTATTATGAATGTCAATATTAAATATAATAAAATATATATGGAGGATAATATTCCCATAACTTTCTCTGAAATAGATTCAAACCCTTTTAGGGAGGATTGGATTAGAGCCATAAATGACAAATTCAATTCTCTCGATGACATGAAGGTATGGGAAATAGTCGATTATGATCGCCAAAAACTTATAGATACGAGATGGATTTTCACAATAAAATTTGATGAGTTTGGAAATCCAAAAGTAAAAGTGAGACTTGTGGCAAGAGGTTTTAAAGATCGAATCGAATATGGTATTGCCAAAACCCATGGCCCAGTAGCATCGATAGGAACAATAAGATTATTATTATCTATAGTTAATAAAGAAAAATTAATAATGGTACAATATGACGTGAAAACCACATATTTAAATTCACCAATAATAAAACCTATTTTTGTAAGAAGACCTGAAGGAAAAAATATAAACACGAATCAGGTACTTGAATTGAAAAAGTCAATTTATGGATTGAAAACATCCAGCAAATCATGGTATGACTTATTGGATATGAAAGTAAGGGATATGGGCTTTACCAGAACCAAAAGTGATAGATGCTTTTATACAATAATAAATAATAATGAAAGAATTTATTTTTTAACATATGTGGATGATATATTAATTGCATCAAATTCGCAATCATCCATCACTAAAATAAATGAGGAGTTGTAGAAAGACTTTACAATTACTATAATAAATAATTCTAGATTTTTTGTAGGCCTAGAAATAATAAGAAATATAGAAAATAATACCATAATACTATCACAATATAAACATATTGAAAAAATGTGAAAGAAATTCGGAATTTCAGAGTTAAAAAATACGAATACCCCAATGGAAACAGGACTGAAAATAGACAAAATAGAAAATGGAAGAGATGATACCGAATATAGGTCAATGATAGGAGGGCTATTATATTTAGCGAGACTTACAAGACCGGACATATTGTTCCCAGTCAATTTTTTCTCACACTTTCAAAATAATTCCAATGACACACTAAAAAATTATGTAAAAAGAATTTTTAGATATGTCAATACAACAAACAATTATAATATAATATATAAATCAGAAGGGGATGGAATACAGGCTTATATTGACGCCTCTTATGCACCCCAAGTTGATGAAACAAATATAGAATTATGTAATCTAAAAAAGGGAAAGTCAATAACTGGATTTATGTTATTTACTAATGGAGACTTGGTGGAGTGGAATTGCTCTAAGCAAACTATTCACGCCTCATCAAGTACTGCAGCAGAAATAATTGCAGTTTTTGACATTTTGGATACCATAAAAGTCATACATCATATGAATTATGAGATTTTTGGAGAAAAATTGATAGTGGACATAATGGAAGATAATATTTCGACACAAAAAATATGTTCAGGGGGTAGCCAGAAAAAATCAAGGGCTCTAATGATTAAATGCTACTCGATATTAGAGGCATTAGATGAAAAAATAATATTTTTTAGAACTGTAAGCTCTGAGAATCAAATGGCCTATATTTTGACTAAATCATTAGATCGTTCAAAATTCGAGAATATAATTGTCAAAATATTGAATGACACTAACATATACACATAATATAATAATAATTTGTTTATTTCAAAGTAATAATATATTAAAAAGTTTCATTTCAAAGTACAAGTCGTCCCAAGTCCAAATATAAGTCGTAACATGAAAATAAGTGCTGAAAAATTAACCTTCAATTATTGCAAAAATAGTACTTAACAATACCATTTAACTAGAAAATTCTTGCAAGAGATAGATACTCGATTTCTCGAAAATTGCAACAAAGAAAACAGCATTAAAATCGAGCAAGAATAAACCCTACAATTCGTATAATAAAAACCCTGTACATTTTCAAACAAGCGTGAGAGAAATACACGAAATATTCCCACACAATATGAAGAAAGAAAATCCTCTAACAATGAACACAATAAAGATTAAAACCCATTACATGACCGCAATTATGATAAATCGAAAGAAGGTTGCGTTATCTTAAAACATGTTAAACGCCAGTTTAAATATAGTAGCAATACACGAAAGATAATAAGCGATGCAACGTATATTATTCTACAATCTTTTACATGTCATGTTATCTAGATAAGAGATGAAACGTAACGTTCCTTTAAATTCAATGAACTCACAATCGGAAATACCTTTGTCGATTTTTTTTTTTTTTTTCCTTTAATGTAATATGTGTACGTGAATATTTTTTTTCCTTTTTCTAATTTTATTTTTCATCCACTCGAAATATACGATGAATGAATCATCTATTACTCATAATACTTTAATATTTTTGCATGTTACCAATCTTTGTATTTTTAATAATTTTTTTTCTCTCTTTTTGCTTATTGCATATACCATTTTTATATCATATATTAATATTGAATATTCCATGCATGTTACCATATTTATTTATCTATTTATTTATTTATTTTACTTAATTATTTTATGTATTCTCGAAGCACAGCACAGCAAAATTTTTTTTTTAGGAACCAAAGTTACCATAATAATATTCAAATAATTTTTATTTTTATTTATTTTTATTTTTTTTATGCATATTTTTGTACTTAATATTTTTTTTGAAATAATAATAATTCGTTTACTTTCAGTGTACAACACGATGAAGAACTCAAACGGTAAAATTTCAGGGGGGTGTTGTAACAGAAATCCCACCTTCTCCCCTTCTTCATCATCATCACGAACACATTATATATATATGTCATATGTACACTCACATCACGAAGTGCTTCCCCTACTATTCTCGATCCGATAACGCTGTTGCTTCGCCATTTCGTATTTCCTTTGTGAAACATAATTTAGTCGCTAATAAAATGTCAGTAAAGTAAAAAGTCTCAAGTTCTTTCGATCCTTGTTCTGTACGCCTCACATCACATAATAGTGATTTTGGTGTCGTATTTATAGACAACGTTACCAACGCCACTTGTTTTATTTCTAAAAATCTGATTAAAATGAAAAATGGCCTGATTCATTTGTTTATAAACACTTGCGAACAAATTACCCCATTCTGGAGAATCTGGTTATTCTGATTGGTTGATGTCGATTGATATGGGGTAATTTGTTGGGCAAGTGTACACCTGCTCCATTCAGATGTTGATGATAGTCGATCCCATTGTATACAACAGCATGTCATCTCCATCATATATATATCCTCGAAAATATGAACGAAAAAACAGGTAAAAGTAAAATCAGCCAATCATTTGCATTGCGTAATGCGTGGAAAATGTAGTTGAAGAGGTGGAAGCTTTGACTTTATAAATACTGGACTGCTAATACTGATAAGAATAACACAGAGTCTAATGAACTACCGGTGAAGTTGAGTCAGACACCCGTATCCCCGTTCAAAATGTTAGTTTACTGGTTTTCTGTTTAAAAACGAAGAGTTACCTGATCCGCATTTAACCAAATTAATTACAAATTTCTAGTTAAAAATTAGAATTAGACATATTTGTAAGAATATTTCGCAAGTATATAAAAACATTCGTCATACAGCAACAAAAAAGATTATTTTTATGCATCAATAAATCAAATTTTAAATTGATTTAACTGAAATTTTTGAACTTCTGAGTTTTATAAAACTACAACATTACCGATTTAATTCATTATTAAAAGCAATAATTGTGGTAAGAAGAGACCTAGTCAAAGGAAAAGACAATAGCTCTGTTTGATAGGACTACACCAACTTACACCAACCTACACCAGGAGAGCGATTCCACAAATGCAAGAATGTTATGCGACTTTGCGCCATGTTTTACTTGAATATTTGTGGAATATCCCTACCGGTGTAGGTTGGTGTAAGTTAGTGTAATCTTATCAAACAGAGCTTATAAGTATTAATAAATTTGATAATGAATTAACATTTTGAACAGGGATACACCTGTTTGTTTTGAACACAGCTTTTTATCAGTATTAGCAGTCCAGTATATATATAGTGTGAGAATATGCTCCTCATGACCTCGCTCATAGTCGATACATTTAGTCGTAACGTGGTCGCTGCATGTGACGTCATCCGCTATAGCTGATTGTATATTCGTATTTCAACTGTTAGTTAGTTGATCTCCAAATGTTGTTACCTGAACATAAAATAAAATGAGATCTTAAAACTGAATCTTTTACTTATTGTGTTGACTTCAAAATTAGTGTTTCTTCAATGGTGTTTGTTTAATATCATCGCTGGTTGTTGTTCTTATTCAATTAATGTGAAATCTTTCATATTAGTGATTGTCACTTTCTCACATATAGTCAAAGGGTGGAAGTGGAATCAGCAATTTCTTTGTTTTTTTTGGAAGTTTATCTTATATATTTTAAGGAAAAAGTCCATTTACGCTAAACACAAGTATATTCTAACTGTTAGTTTCTTACTATGTCTGAAAATGAAGATAATAACCCCAATAATGAAGTCATTGATTCTCCCAAGAAAGGTACCTTGTTCATTCCTGTTTTCTTGAGTTCGTAAAAGTTTAAATTCCATTTTCAGCTTTCTTCAGGTCCGACTTTATCCACCAGTACCAGCAGTTTTGAACCGTTAGATCCTCATGATCCTAATTTGAGTCGTTTAGCCAACACTTTATTTGAAAAGACTGCCGATTATTTGTTGATGGAATTGAACTCCACTAAGGTAAATTGTACATTTCCCAGTTTCATTGGGTTAATTATTATTTTTCAAGGTATTTATTTATTCTTTTCTACAGGAGGATTACGAATTGCTTGCTCAGATGAATAATGTCACTGCAACCAAATATTCCGATATGAGAGTAATTGCTACCAAAGTAAGAAAACAAATGGAGGAACTGAATTCTAAATGTAAGTTTTTTTATTTGATACACATGTTTATAATTGTAATTACGTTCATTAATTGACGTTGTTTTCTCTCTCAGACAAAAAATTATTGCCAGTACTCGATGTTATCAATGCGTTGCAAAGTAATATCTCAAAATTAGAAGAAGCTGCGTATAAGTTGGATATTTATACGAAAAAACTGGAAGAAAGATACAAATTGCTAGAAAAACGATATAATGCTGCCATTGGTTAACCTGTCTTTTATGATGATTCGTTCTTATGGGCTTCAATCATTCTGAGAAAGTAATCACTTAATTATTCTCTGTTACCTAAAATTTTAAAATTACTTTTAAAAAGATGTGTTTTATTTAGATTAAATTTTCATTTTACAAATCACTGGATTTTTACTCACATCACTTGTACCGTGAACCTTATCAGCCAGTGATGCGAGATAGAAGTGCTTAGCGCTGATCTATAACGAAGTACCATAATTATTATAGTTATTTTCTGTTCTTAACCAAAAAAAAAAAAAAAAGCTAATCTCTTACAGGTGGCTGATAGTATTTTTGTAACGCAGCAACAGTGTCTCTTTCCTCTAATCCTCCTTTTTTATCCTCTAGGTTATGTATCAATTTATATACCGCTGAATTGCTTAAGTCAAATTTCGGTGGTTCATATTTTCGGAAATTCACTCTGAAATACATAAATTTGATAGAGATTAATCGTACACCCTTGGATTTAAATTATTATTTTTATTTAATTGTTTTTTGTAGGAAAGTGAAGCATAAGTAAGTTGAAGTGTCGAAAATACAAATTACATTTTTTAGTTAAAATAACCGAACACGATAATATTGAATAAAGCTTATTACCCCAGAGTTGATCCAACCAAGACTTCTGCTTGTGAAATTAGTGTTTCTGCAATGAAATCTTCGTTGTATGCGTCCTTTGGTTTCCGCCAAATACGACCGCCAGGCAAAACAACTGGGCGGGGTTGTGGGGTCAAAGGGCAGATGCGCCGTCTGTGCATTTCGCGTTCTTCCTGTCAATAAATGAAATAATTATTCATACTTATAGTATTGGTTGTATTTTTCGTTGACTTCTGTCTCTTTGTTTCTTGCTTACAGCGTCTTCATCCTGTGGAGCTGGAGCTTGATTTTGATCATCGTCGCTTGATCCTTTACTTTCTTCTGTTTCTTCTTGCTCAGTGGTCCGAGTTTCTTCTTCAATTACACTTTCAAAATGAACTGACTGAATGTGTTCATCACTTGTGATATTTTCAACGATTTCCAATGTCGGATCTCGTTCGTTAAAATTTATTTCCTCAGTCTGCGACGAATCGTTGATTTCAGTTTCTTCGTTTTTGTTATTCGATGTAATTTCGGGATTTTTCTGTAAACAACAAGTACACATTTGATGCAAGGCTCATTCTCAGAGTAAATTCTAAGAAATTTTGTATGTGGAACTCTTTCTACGAATGCTTTGATGCGACAGTTTCTACGAGGCTAGAATATGCTAGATACTAAAATTTGAAAAAAAATTACATTGTAGAGATTAACGTCAATCAGTAACTGCCTCGCAATGCTATGACGTTGGACAGTGACTCAAAGAGTGGGTGAATAGTAACCTAATCGTAATTGTAAATGCTTTTTTCTCTAATCATCAGATCTAGTGCCATTAATGTAACGAGTTCAAAACCTCGTCTTCAGCTGAATAGGTCTCAGATTTCATATCAATTAATTAAACTTCGAAGATAACTTTCCTGCTCATTCAAAAAATTTCGAAGATAGCCATTCTATCAATGAAAAACTTACGGTTTCACTCGTCTGTCCTTCTTTTAGCTCCAGTAGTTGGTTAATCTGCGATTGTACGGTGTCCAATTGCGATTGTATGAGTAACGGTAATCCCCCGAGCATTGCTAGTGTGTTTTTTATTTGATTCAGTTGGTTCTCGAAATCATCCGTCGGGTTTAAATTATTATTGTTTATAACCTTGAAAGAGAAAGGAATACAATCGCGCCATTATGTGCTTCAGTTAATTTTTTTTTTTTTTTTTTTTTTAATTTCGCCACTTTCTCACTTTTTCAGTTTGAATTTCGTTCGTCTCTGCGATAACCATTTCATTTGCATGTGTCAATTCCGTCTGTTCCGTTTCAGAGATAGAATTTGACTCATTAATGAATAACTCTACATTGCTCATCGCGTTTTCAGTGTCGCCCTCGTCGCTCTCGTGTTGACTTGTTATAATAATCGGGGAGTTGGATTTATTCGTGGATTTCGAAATAGACGTTGGTTCCAGTTTCGTTTTTAATACGTCCGCTTGTGGTTCTTCCTGCAATAAACCCATTAGAGAGCTGCTGAATTATCTGTTGTAGCGGAGGAGTGAGGTAAAAATTTTCTAAATTTGCATGGAATAAGAGTTTTTATTCTTTGAAAGAAGTTAGAATATGGTTTACCTGTTGCGTTTTACTTTTGGATTCGGGAACTGGTCTATCTGGATGAAGTAAAAACGTTGAAAATCGTTTGTTTGGGCATTGTTTCAGTTGTTCCTTTTCAGATATTTCTTTGTGTACTTGTTCCTCTTGCAGAACCTGCGAGAAGAAGTATTGATGTTGAATTACATCACTTGATTGTATTATCAGTTTGCCTTTGCAATACTTTTTAATGTTGATGCTAATTGTAGTTGAGTAAATATGACGAATAAAAATAGAAGTATTATGTCTATGTGAATTTATAACGTTTTTGGGTAATTTATAGATAAGTTTAAAAGGGAATGTATTGTATTTTTCGATGTTGTGGACTTACGGGTAGTGATTGTTGAAATTGATTCTTCCTGAGCCTAGTTAAGCCTCCGTAATCCCTCTTTTTTATATGGAACTGGTTTTTTATTTCGTTTCGTCCCTATAAGCCCGATTTTTTAATTTCTATAATCGCAAAAAAATAACCACCATCCAGGGCTTGAAATTGAAGCAAAAGCCGAGTACCAAGAATCAAGAAGCCAATTTTTTTTAAACTTCGAAATCATAATGTATAAAATGGTTGTGAACTTTACATTTATATTCATTTATATTTGAAAAAACATAAATATGAAGGCTGAAAAATGTCAGAAAAAAACAAGTTTGGACTTGCTTAGCCTGTCCGTTGTTGAACATAACCTACAACTTTTTTACCAGTTTCTCTAGGTTTTTGTTAAACTTTTGAGGAATTAGTTTTACTATGTTAAGTAGTATCATTTTTATACGCTTTTATTATAATAGAAATGACATGTCTGATAGTATGATGAAAAAATTAATTTTTAAATTTTCCAAATATTTTGAAGATTGTTAAAAATGTTGTAGTTGCTAAAAAAAATACAAACCAAATTCAAGAAAAAAAAATTTTTTTTTCAGTTTTTTGTTTTTTATAAGATTTTTCTTGAAAAATTTTTCAAACTTCAGTAGTTCGTTTTCTCAGCAATAAATGAGTTTATATCATTGGTAATGTCCAACGAAAAATGAATGATAAATATTCCTGAAAATCTTTTTTCTCTTATAAAGTATTCAACGGAAAGATGGCTTCGTAAAATACGTTTTTTCATTTTCTGAATAAATTCACGAATTCCATTTGGATAAGTCTACTAATTGCCGAGAAAAATGTGCAGAATGGTGTGAAAATGTATTTTCTCGAACAAATCTAGTTCAAAAGTAAAAATATATAAAATCTATGGAAAATCGTTGTAAAAGGGATAATAATAACTCAGTTTTTCTGTTCGCAACTTTCTTTAATTATGTTTGTTCGTGATAACAGTATTTTTTTTTGCAGATTGATGGAAAATTTTTAAGGAAATGAACAATCGTTTATTTTCTCGCCTTGTTAAATATTCCAGTACCTTTTATTTTAGAAAACTTTATTCCAAAATATTTTAATTATCGTCCGCATACGCAGTGTAGAATATTTTTCACAGTGTAAATAAATGAAAACTCAACAGAAGATTTTACGTTGTTTTCAAGCAGTCGGTACTTCCGAAAAATGTATTTTTGGCAAGTTTTCATCGGAGAAAAAAAATATTGCTTTTTAAATTGTTAGTTTTTTTTTCAATTTATTTCTGTACCTACTCTTTTTTTGTCTATTATTTATCGGAATTAAAAGTAAGTCTGCTGACTTCATTAAGGTGAATCATTAAAGGTCAATGTCGACGTTCGAAAGAACCTCTATGTATATGTGAAGAGCTGCAGCTGTTTTCCAAACCGGTTATGATTTGATATACTTACGTGAAACACGGCTGAATCTTTAATAAAATCGCATTTTGGAATGAAACGGCGAAAGTTGACTCTGTAAATCAGTTACAACACGATGAAAATCGTCTTTGTAAATGGTTTTCGCTTGCTTGCAAAACATGAGAAAAATGAAAAATGAGAAAAAAATAGTAAAAAACATTTTTCGATAATTTTGTCTAATATACATCCGGTTATCGTCCGTGAGCATAAAAAAATAAAAGTGATTTAATCGTTCATCGTCTTTATACGTAGTTGCGATTTATTCACTAATTTTTCTCATTTTAAAGTTCAAGGTTAATCACTGTTTACGCAAAACAGAATTTTCGCTTTTTTTTTTCCGCATCTTGTTTTCGTTACTCGTAATGACGATTCGCCTACCCCATTGCACTTTTTCCTTTTTCTTCAATGACTTCTACATTTTCCAACAACATCTCTTCAATTTCCTCCTCGGTTAATTCGTGGTGTTCGTTAATTAGATGCTCTTCGTCGCTCTGACCTTTCAATAGTGAAAATTTAAATTATGAGGATTAATTTTCGTTTTTTAATTTACATTTTTATTATGTTTTTTATTTCCCTTTTTTTTTCTCTTACGAAATTATTTAAATTTCATCTGCTACAAATTACCAATAAATTCGAACGAATCGTATTCAAATAGGGAATTTACGCTGCCCAGTGAAGTGGTCGATATTGTTGTTTTCTTTTTCTCTATGTTGCATAAAGACGAAGGTGTCTGGAGAATTGAAGAATTTATTATTTTTCGTTCATTGAATGAAGTGGTAAATTTCATTTATTTTTATTTTTTTTTGCACACTCACCAAACCACGGATTGGTGTAACGGCTCGCGCTACGTCTGGATAACTACCCCTGTAAATTTTAAATAGGTTAGTTCTGGTTAGTTCTGGCCGTAGGCTACTGAATAACTCGGAAGGTCGAAAGCAACAAATTATCGAATACATATCGATGACTAGTCCTTACTTACCCAAGAGCCATAATAGAAAATTTCTTACAAATGTTTACTTCGGCCTCCATGCTAACCAATAGGATCGAAATTCAATTCGAATGATCTGAGGTATTTCCCGCATTACTTTCTGCGGGACAATTAGTTGACAAGAAGTTCCCGTCTTAAGAATTGAATATTTCCAGCTATTTAAATTAATTTTTCGAAATGTTCACTTCTTTTATAGAGCCAATATATATAAATGTCCAGAATTTTTTATTAATCCTTTCTGATATCTAATTATACCTAGTTTTCTGTTCCCTGTTTCATTTATAAGATTTCAGATCCTTCCATTCGGTATGGCTATAAAAAATGCTGCAATCGCCTAATTTTAATGAAGAATGTACCACATTAGCAGCAAGTCATCAGAGGAAATCAGTTTTCTTAATAGTTTTTTGACTATAAATACATTTTTGCAGCAACTTCTCGAAACTTTGACGTTTTGTGCGTGTATAGTCTATTCAAAATAAGAAAAACATGACGTCACAAAAAAATTACATTTCACAACTACGTCAAGCTATAAATTAATATTGGTGTAAACGAAACTATTTTGGATGCAGCCTTCGTTAAATAGGGTGAATTTTGACATATTCCTTTCCCCCCTTGTCCATCAACTCATATGACGTCATGTCTTTCTTATTTGGAATAGGCTATAGAATGTGCGAAAAAGAGGCAGATTTTGAAACGTCGCAAAAACTAGCAAGCTACATCTATAAACGATGTTGTAAGCGCGATTATTCGAAAACTGATTATTCTATTATTTCAAGCAATCGATTTACCATTTCTTACATCAACTTGCAAACTTAATTTTTTCAACCCGCATTTATTTCAAAATAGAATAGAATACGCTTCTTCTCCAACAGCCAACAAGTAGAATTATCCTCATATTATATGTCATCTATTTCTTTTATAAAAATTTTGTGATTCTCGCGTAAGCCTAAATATCAGTTATCCTTTATTAAGGTGATTTTTTAAAACTCAGTAATGATGGAATAACTGTCGATATTTATCGATAAGAAGGACTATCGTTGGTTATCAATAAGCAATGCTGTTAAGTGTTAATAATAACCATCGATAGTTCCTCAATTTCCGTTTTTTACGGCTTAAATTGTCATTTTTAAATACAATAAATTTTATTTTACTAAAAAAAAAAAAAGCTGCGTTAATCTGAATGGGAAGCTCTTATTTGGTGAATTTGCCCAAATTTATGGCAATAATTTTTTCAATATTTAAATTCTCATTTTCTTCAATTACACCCTTCTAATTTTCTAATTTTCAAATATAAATAGCCTAGGACGTTTTCCGGACGGTCGGGAACGTTTTGAGCCTACTTTCCTTAAAATCTATTAAGTAAAACACTTGTTCTGAACGACCGAAATTCCGTTTGTTCCGGAGATAGACCTACCAAACATATAATTTCATCCGTACGCAGTTGGTAAAAATAAATAAAAAGTCTAGCGTAGAGAGCCTCGATTGAAAAGATGGGTTTTCGAGAGAAAAGCATTATGGATTTTGATGGTCACATTAATAAATTGTCCTTAAGTTCATATGGGTAAATGATATTATTACGATTGTATGAAATTCGTTAACTGGTGACAAAATATTGGTCAATGTGAAATTTAAAAACTTATTTCTTAAAATAAAAAATTGATTAAGACGATAAAATATGGTAAATAATCATATAATTTCGAATAAAATCAAAGAAATACTATAAATTTATAAAATAAATAAAAAAGGAAAGAAGAAGATGTGGATAATTTTCATAAAAAGATAAGTTCGTACAAATTAGAAAAAAAAAAAGGGAAAAAAGCTCAACTGGAAGTACTGTCTTGTTGATCCGCACCAAAATTTATAACATGCTACAATAAAATATATTAAATATTTGTTTCAAATTTCGTTCATATAGTTTCAAAATTCCGCATTTTATGACCAGTATAAAAACAAAAATACAAGTACCTGAAGTACTATTCGGCCGATTCGAGCCAAAATTAATAACGTACTGCAGTATAAATTGTAAATATTTATTTCGAATTTCGTGGCTATTAATACAAAATTGAGCATTTTATAGCCAAAATAAAAACAAAAATGGTGGTACAGAAAGTGCCGTCCGGCCGATCCACACCAAAATCAATAGATCCAGTCCTTGGTTTAATATAAATGTTCGTACTAAATTTCGTGATTATCAGACGAAAATTGTGACCTGTACCGTGAGAATAAGAAAACGGAATACATATGACATGTATAAATTTGAGTAGTGTCAAAATTTTCCTGAGGTCATGAAACAAAAAACGTACCAACCACAACCTTGGGTGCTAATACCGCACCAAGCGTAATAAATAGATTTTCTGAAGAAAACCTACTTAAAAATTGTATTCATGATTGAAGATGCCTCTTTGAAATATTTTGTAATTGCACTTTGTCTGGCAATTGATGTATCAGTTGGAAGATTTATCTCTTATTGTTATCTTTTTGAATGTAGGTTTTTGAGAATTTTTGGATCTGAGGCTTTGATAATATATTTCTACCTATGGTTGACAAGATAAACAACATGAAACAAAGACAAGAGGTATGGGGAAAGGAAAGAATATGCAGGAAAGGGCAACTCTTCATGCAAATCACCAACAAGGGAGACTGTTAGAAAGAGAGAAAAACTGGTTTTGGTATTAGTTTTCTCTCTCTGATGTTTGTTGAAATAGCCTTTTCCTACATAATTTTTCCTTTCCCAGGCCTCTAGTGTTCGTTTAATTTATTTTGTCACACCAACTGCTGTTCGAGTAGTCCATATGTAGTATATATAGTCAAAGGTCAGTGGAGAGACGAGGGAACTATCGATAGTTATCGATAACTATCGATAACTATAAAGGTTGAGGACTCAAACTCGAGAGAAAACAAAAGTAAAAATAAGTGTGAACGAAGTTACGTTTCAGAAGTGTATAATTCAGTAAAAGGTTTAAGTAACATAGAATAAAGTGTTTCAGTTGTGTAAGATAAATGTATATGGGTATTACCAAGCAGGGCCGGATTTAGGAGATGCAAAGGGTACAACTGTACCGGGCGGCACATTTTTACTTTTTTTTTTTTAGTAACATTAAGTATGACTGTATGACAGAGAAAAAATATTTAATTAAACTTATAAATTTTTAATGTAGTAAAAACTGATAAAAATTCATAAAAAAAGTTTTTGAGGATGGGGTGGGTTGCTAAAATTATAAAAATAAGGAGGCGCAAAAATTTTATTATACCAGGGCACTTGAGCTGTAAATCTGGCCCTGTTACCGAGTGTGTGATGATTACAGAATCAGTGTTACCAGATAGATAAGTATTATAGATAATATAGGTGTATGTTGTCAAGTGTTCGTAGGAGTGTGAGGGGAGGAGGATTAATGATCTCAACAATAACAAAGCCAGAACTATCGATAGTTATCGATAAGCAAAAAGTCCGATAGTTCTCATCATTACAACTCAAGTTTCTTCAAATCTGTTTCTGTGGCATAGTGGTTGCCATTTGGCTCTGTAGCCATGGGTTGTGTAGTTCGGATCTCTTCTAAGGCAGATTTTTAGGTAGGTTTTCTTTAGAAAATCTACTTACTACGATTGGTGCGTTATTAGCCCTAATTTTTTGTTCCATAACCTTAGGACAATTTTGGCACCAATAACTCATATATATATATATATATATATATATATATATATATATAAAAGAGTCAATTTCTTTTTTCCACGGTACAGGTTACAATTTTTGTCCAATAATCACGAAATTTGGTACGAACATTTGTGCTAAGCCAAGGACCAGATCTATTGATTTTGGTGCGGATCGGTAGAACGGTACTTTTGATACCACCATATTTTGGGGGGGGGCTATAAAACGCTTTATTTTGCACTAACATCCACGATATTCGAAATAAATATTTATTTTAATTCACCGCAGTCTGCTACTAATTTTGGCGCGGATTGGCCGGACGGTACTTCCGTTACCGCTATTAGTTTTTATATAAGTCATAAAATGCGGAATTTTGGAACCATGTGTACGAAATTTGAAATAAATATTCATTATAATTTATTGTAGCATCCTTTCTCTTTTTTTTCTAATTTGAATGAACTTTTCTTTTTACAAAACTTAATCCCATATTCATGTATTCTTCTTTTTTTTTTATTTCATAACTTTATCATATTTCTTTGGTTTTATTTTAAATTATATGATTATGTACCATACTTTATCATCTTTATTAATTTTTAATTTTTTCAAGAAATAATGCTATTTTGTCAACAACTAACACATTTCATACAATCATAACGTACCATTAACACATATAAACTTATAGACAATTAATGTGACCATCAAAATTCATAATTTTTTTTCTCGAAAACCTACTTTTTGTAGCAAAGCTTGCTGCGCTTGAGTTTTTTTTACTTTTTTTATTTTTAAAGTTTATTTTGTGGTTTTAGACGGGGGTCCTTGATGGGAGTAGTTTTAGACATCTTATAAAAGTGTATTTTCTTAAATTAGTTTTTACTCAACTTATTAGCTTTTCAATTGACTCTTACTCTGTAATACTAGTGCTAGAGTTTTTTAAATATTTCCTACCATTATTAAGCGTCTGTTTTTATTCAACGAGGAATCGAGTGGAGGGATATTGGCAAAGACGATATTGAAGTATAGAAGAGTACATTAGAGCTTCCTTGAAACTTTTTTTTATTACATCACACTGCTATTGTAAGCTATAAACTATATTATACATTACTCAAATTTCTATGCATGGCTCCCCCTCAATTAGGCCCTCTTGCTATAAAAATCGCTATTAATTACTCGTATCATCTTACCTTAAGACGAGAAGTCGTAATTGGTTTTTCAAACCGATAATTTGACGTTGAGCCTCTGCATGTGTAAGATTCTGTGTTTGCTTGTCTCCAATTTCAATAATTATATCGCCTACCTTAAGACCTCGTTTTTCAGCCACACTGTCGGCCGTCAGCTGAAATTTTTACCGCTCGTCAGTTGAATGAGAATTTTCCAGAATTTTATCGTACCAACATAATTCGTATACAAGAGTATACTCGTAAATTGCTACATATTCGCATACTCGTAATATGGTCAACGGACTCCCAAAATCCACACCTCCCATGAGACGAAAACCCCAAGGAATTTTATCGCAAGCCCGTATTAACGTGATTTCCTCGGCCATTTTGTCTGCTTACGACTGTAAATGTGACATTTTAAGATGTCGTATAGGTACTTTTGATACTCGGTGGCAGTTAAACTATACAGTATAGGTAGGTATATATAGGATCGAATAATCGAAAAATAAAAATAAAATGATACACTTACTCGTTCAGCTGTGAAAATGACGATGAAATTACGAATACAATTATAATATAATTATACCTATAGGCCTATGGATAGGTACTCGCAATCGAATACGAAATTGAACAAGATTTATTTAAATAAAACACCGACTAATAGGACACCTTTTAAAAAATAAACTGATGTGATAAATATTTGGCGTACGTTCAATTATATAGTGATTGGTAATCAAGTCTACGTTTGATCTATTTGCCTAATTACAATTATATTAGAGTCGTACTTTAAATATATAATGAAACGTCTCGTGCTCGTATAATTTCGTTCGGCACTTTTATGTGCGTGTATAATTTATATTTTTTAAACCCCTACAGTTATATAAGTAAGGTACCTTTTGTGTACCTACTAACTGGTACAATAATTTTTTTAGAAAGACGAATCTTAGGTTTTTTGATGTTTAGATACGAATATGGGGTAGGTAATAGAATTTACTTATTTTTCCAAGTAGGTACTTACACTTAAATATGATAGTTGACTCAGGAGAATGGGGTTCTTGACTAATTTATGCTGCTGTTGGTGTGCTGGCTGTACGTTTAATTGCGTTTTGTGAATTCCCTCCGTCTCCACCTGTAACGGTTATTTGTAGTAACACAAGTTACGAATGCGACACTTTGAGTTAATGAGATAAATATGTCACATTATGTATTGCGTGAATGTATATGTGACCCTGTACGATGAACAATCAACTTTGGCACTTAGAGCGTCGAAATATCGATTTTGAGTTAATAACAGAAGTATGTAGAATTACTGCATACAGAATAACTGAAAGTCTGAAAAGTGTGAATTCGATTCTTGATTCAAGGTCAAAACTTGCAAATTGCCAAAAATAAACGACCTTATACTGCGCCGTCTTCCCGTTTCGTGGACGGGTTTTTCTCGAAAACTGTGTTTCGACACTGCCGGTGGATTAAATCCTACAAAGGTGTGTTACCCGTGGAGAGGTTACTGAGGGCTGGAACTTAACTGAGGTTTTTAAAAACCCTCTCCAGAGGCGAAACTAGAATAAAACTTCTATGGGAGGGCTCAAGGTATCGTCATTTTTTCATCAAATGAAAGTAAGTGAAATTAGTTTATTTTTCTTAACAACACATATGTTTTCAAATGTTTTATGGTGAGGATTCCGCTTTGCCTGATTTTGATGGACCTAGCCCCCATGCCCTCTTTCCCTACGCCTCGTCTACAACCTTCTCGCTTAAAATTGTTTTTAAATTCAATTGGAGAATATGAAAACATCTCGCAATCAAAGTATTTTCTAACTATACACCAACACTGACTTCATTGATAGATTCTGGTGATGTTCCTGTTGATGTGAGGCGGTAAATACGAGGAACGAAAAAGAGTAAGAGAGAAGTTTTCACAATAGAATTTATTAGCAGACTAAAAATATAATTTTAAGTAAAATACGTAATGGCGAAGCGTTATCGGTTTGAGAATAGTAGGGGAAGCACTTCGTGATGAGAGTGTACGTGTGACATATATATATATATATATATTGATGTGATGATGATGATGATGATGATGAAGAATGAGATGAGGTGAGATTTCGTATCAACACCCCCCTGAAATTTTACCGGTCGAGTTCTTCATCGGTACGATTGCTGAAATTTAATATATTAATTCACATAAAAATAATAAAAAAATAGATATTGTAATAACATGATGTTTCAAAAAAAATATGGTAACTAAGTTTTGAAAATAATTTTTAGTTGCTGTGCTTCTAAAATAATTAAACGAATATAATAAACAATCAAATCACATTCATATGTATAATATATCTGTATATAAAAATGGTAAATGGTAACCTGTAAAAAAAATTGTGATTAAAAACATAAAGATAATAATTGGTAACATACAAAAAATATTTCGTGTATATAAATGACTAATAAATGATTCATTGTGGCGTGTGTTCGAATAAATTCTCAAACATTTACGAGTGTATAGTATGAAAGGAGAAAAAGAAAAAAAAATTAAATTGAAAAGAAATAGAATTAACAAAAGGTTTTTACGATATACGATCGTGCATAGAAAACGTTACGTTTTACAATCTTATCAAGTACGTTGGCATGCAATAGTATGAAATGATAATATATGATGTCCGTTAGCTTTATCTTTTACGTTTCTCTTTGTGTTTGAGGTGGCATTTAACATGTTTATTTTTGGATAAGGCAGGCTATTAGATTTATCTTTATTGAGGTCGTGTAATGAGTTTTTATCTCTCGGGCGGTATTGGATCAGGAACAATTTTGGTTACATTTTTATTTTTTTCTGACTTCGAATAAAAATTTTAATTAAAAAATTCGAGTTGAACTTTCTCGATTGCATGACACTTTTTGTGTATTATTCATGTAAAAACGATATAAATTTATGCACAACAATGAATCAATTTCAAAAATAAGTCTGCTATTTTATAATTTAATTTTATTCTTCTCTTACTGTTCAACCGCAGCGATGGCTACCATGATGTGAGGCGGTAAATACGAGGAACGAAAAAGAGTAAGAGAGAAGTTTTCACGATAGAATTTATTAGCAGACTAAAAATATAATTTCAAGTAAAATTCGTAATGGCGAAGCAACAGCGTTATTGGTTTGAGAATAGTAGGGGAAGCACTTCGTGATGAGAGTGTACGTGTGACATATATATATAGATTGATGTGATGATGATGATGAAGAATGAGATGAGGTGGGATTTTGTATCAACACCTGTGTATCACCCAGGGCAGGTATGTCAAACGAGTGGCCTGCCATGCATTTTTGTGCGGCTCTTCGACTATATTGGGAGTTTCAATAGCCACTAGGAGCGCTATAGTCAACAAAAAATAGAGGTGATGATGTATGTTATCAAAACTAGGTTTGTTTGTCTACAACGGATTCTATTAATGAGCCATTCACAGAATCCATTGCAAACAAACAGACCTGTCTAAATTTTTGAACGAATTCTTGATGGTTTGCTGTTTCAATATTGTTTTAGTACCTCTAAAGGGACATGTGTCTGCTTCCACACAATATATTCAATAATTTGTAGATAAATAAGTTATAACTCTTATTCCTTCAAGACAAAACTAAGAAAAATCAAAGAAAAAACGAAACACATAAGATTTACATCGTTGATAACATACACTATCACCTCTATTTCAGTTTGATAAAAATCCACCCAATGTCAGCCACTTTGATGGAAACTCCCAATAGTACTGGACCAGTGAAGAACGATGATTTCTGGTTGAGTGTATCAAGTCCCCTATATAAACTCTCTAAACTGGCAACAAAATCATTAGTGTTTGCTCATGTTTTTTTTATTTCCCATATGTAAGTACGATGTGGCAGAACAGACAAATAGCTGTTGGCTACTTTTTTATTGAGAATCCTCTTTAAGACAAGGTATTCCACAGTGGTGATCTGGACATGATTTTTTTGTATTGTGGGTGTCTAGAGGCGCATTGTGCTTATGCAAAAATTTGGCATGGTGCGCTAGTGAGTTACACCCTTGTGCGACAAATATACTTGTAGACCTAGACACCTTGGCTGTTGAAAAAGAGGTCTACCAAAAAGTGGGAATTCTACACACAAATTTTCCAGAAGGGAGTAAGAAGTAGATTTAGAGAAACCAAGTTGGTCTCATTCACTAACTCCTCCATCTTCAACAACAGACTCTTTAGTCTCTGAAACTTTGTACCAAACACAAAAGAAGGTTTGAAGGTCAAAAGTTTTACTTTTGGGAACTGCAATAAACCAAGAAGAACAAGCAGTTTGAATGTTGAGGAGTGGTCACACACAAAGTCAAGACTCAGACCCTCCTGCAACAGACCCACAAATATGAGAGTCTGCCAACACTCAAAGTGAAGATAAAAATTTTGTAAAAACTCAGCAGAAAACTAGTGATAACAAACAAAATATGTCACCATCAGTAATGAATATGACTGGACAAAATCCAAACCCAATGCCATCTACATCAAGTGCTGGAGAAAGTAGTCAAACATAACTGACCCCCAAAATATTAGCTCAAATAATGCAACTTTTGCAGACGCAGTCAATACAGAACTCTACATTTCTCAGATGGAGGATGGAGATTCCAGAATTCCCACCAAATGAAGTTGATCTCTGACTTATTCTTTTTGATAGATTCAAAACAGAAAATCTACAAGATGATTAAAAATATATACACATCTGTGGCTGTATGCCAGCACAAATAATCCAACACATTCCAAATATTAAGGAGTGCCCTTCAATAGAAGCAGATAAATACTCATGGTTCTGCTTAAAATTTAAAAGTGTATTTGAAAAAAAAAAAGCCAAATTATAGATGACGTAATGGGAGACATAAAGATTGGAGATGATAAATCCTCCATCTTCATGGTCAAACTACAGAAGAAAGCAGATAATATAGTTGCCTCTTCCACTCTAGGAAACTAGTTTTGCAAACAACTACCACAACGTGTTGTGCAATGTCTGGCTGCTGTTGGTTCAACTACAATGAACACTTCAGCAGATTTGGATTTTCTTGCTAAGAGTGCAGATAGTGCTCTTTAATACTCGAGGTCAAAACTCTCAATTGGAACACTTTCTTCAGAGAATGGAGAAATTGCATAGCCTCAAGCTCAAATAGCTCAGCTAATAACAAAAGTACAAAGAAATAATGATGAAAAAAAATCATAAAAATTGTAGAAGCAACAATAGCTCGAAAAGCAGGAACAATAGTATAAATGAAAGACAATCAAGGCCCAAAGACCAAAAATAAAGAAATTCTATCAGGGGTCAAAGTCCAATTCCCCCTACAAGATCCTCATCTTGAAATTGGGATGATAAAACATGCTTCTTTTGCAAAAGGTTTGGCAAAAAGACCACCAAATGCAATATCCGATTTCAGTGATGGGGAAACCTCATAAGAAGTCTAGTTCATCATACCAGAACAAGGGGCCATCTATGGGGCCAAAGACTCCTCAGAAAAACATTCGTGCTGCCTGTTCATAAAGCCAGGTCAAACAGGAGATTGTACTTAATAGACTCAGGTGCAGACTTGAGTATACTTCCAGTTACTAAAAATATGACAGTACATCCTCTGAAATAGCACATCCAAACTGTGAATAATCAAAACCTTCCAGCATATGGATTAGAAACGAGCAAAGTTGACATAGGTTTGCAAAGATATATGACATGGTCCTTCACAATTGAGGTTGTACTGAATCCAATCATAGATGCAAATTTCCTTGCACATTTTGGCCTGGTCATTGACCTTAAAAATGGAAAAATCATAGATAGTGAAACTAAACTATGAGTGGAAGGCAAAACACTAGCATACCAAATGGACAAAAATATTTCCAGTTGCATTAAAGTTGACAAACAATTCCTAAAGATTCTGTCTGACTGCCCTGGAGTTACACAAATTTCAATTCACAGGCATCCTTCAAATAAACATTACACAGTTCATTATATTAAAACAAAAAGACCACCTTGCCACACTAGAGCTCGCAGATTACTACCTGACAAACTTAAAGCAGTTCAAGAATACTATGATCACATCATAGGGGAAGGCATATATCACCCCTTGAAAAGTTCATAGTATTCTCCTATCCACATGACTAAAAAAGGAAGTAGAGAATGGAAAATTGTTGGGGACTACAGGGCCTTAAATGCCAAAACAGTTCCTGATTGTTACCCAGTCCCAAACATCAACACAAACAAGATTGGTAAAACAATGTTTTCCAAAATTGACATCCCCTGAGCATTCCACCAAATTCCAATAGCTGAACAGGACATACCGAAGACTATGCTTATAATACCATTAGGTCTATTTGAATACCTTTGAATACCCTTTGGACTCTGTAATTCTGCACAAACTTTCCAAAGATTCATCAATGGACTGTTTAGGGATCTGCAGTTTTCTTATGCTTATCTGGATGATATATGCATTTGCATAGAAGGTAGTGAGCAAGAGCATGGAAAGAATGTAAGAGCTGTTATAGAGTGTATACACGTGTGCTACTGCCTTACTATCAGTGTTGGTAAAAGTTTATCTAAACAAACCAAAATTGACTTTCTCAGCTACCAAGTCTCAACCAAAGGCATTTCCCTATTGAAGACCAAAGTCGAGTTAATAATGAATTTCCCAAAATCCTCAAATGTCTCTGAACTTAAATGTTTCTTATAAATAGTGAATTTCTATTGACGTTGTATGAAAAATTCTGCTGCCAAATGAAGTAAACTGTTCGCATTAATAAAAATAAATAAGAAAAAAGATAAAAATCCACTTGAATGGACTAAAAAAGCCAAATAGGTCTTTGAAAACATCAAAGAAACACTGACAAATGCAACTCTTAGGGTTGCTGTTGGTAGTACTCTTTCAAAATGGGAGCAGGACCAAAAGAAACAGCCCTAAAAGACTCAATAAGTCCCCCTAGACATGCATCTCACCATTTTTGTGGCACAAAAGTAAGGGGAGTAACTTTGGGGATCATTGATTTGTATGAGATATAGGGGTCTGTACCACCAATGACAGTTGCTGCCAAAAGGCTGGCTTATTATTTGTCTACACAGACATTAAACAAAATAATTCATATTTGCACGTTTGTAGTTCTTACCTGAACATACATACAGGTAAGATATGACATTCATACGGAGACTAATCGAGATAAAGATCTCGGCGATGTCATGGTATGGTAGCAAACGTCTTACATTGTTTCTTATGAGTTTTTAATAAGTAACAACGTAATTAGATGATGAAATAACATATGTATATGTACTTATGTGTCTGTTTTCATGTCAAATCCCCTATATAAACTCTCAAAACTGGCTACAAAATCGCTAGTGTTTTCCCAGGTCTTTGCCTCCCTATATGTAAGTACGAAGTGGCAGAAAAAGCAAATAGTTGTTGGCTACTTTCTTGTTGAGAATCCTCTTCGCAACCAGGTATTCCATAGTGATTAATCAGGTAGTGTTACGAAAATTTTGACTAACAGGGCATTAGGAGCAATTACCTATCCCTTTCAGTTAGGTTTCTAGGATGCGATTTATCGAAGTAAAATAATTTCTTTTTTTTTTTATTATGCCATATATCATTAATTTTTTCATTACAATTTTAGGAAATTAACATTTTAAAAATTATTAATAATTATTTACAATTTTAAATTCGGTCAGCAAAGACATGTTTCAAAAATTCCTTCAGTCTATGGCGGATATAATTAGGTGAAATTAGGTGTTTTTTGTTTCTCTTTAATAAATTTAAAAGGCAATTAGACTTGACAACTTGAACTTTTATCGTTGTTTAGCGATAAAAAAAATTAAAAAAAAAACCCACTTGGCCTCCCATCATTAATGGAAGGCTCTAACCATTCTTGTTCAAAATACCGGTATTGAGTATATAATAGGTATGAATTTTAGTAGGTAACATCATTTCTTTGGCCAGCCAGACCACTGCAGTGTTCGTAATGACAAGTCAAAGTGATAAATTCTTTTTGAAAAAGTGAAATTTATTATGTTTTCTATTTTTGCTTGTCACTAAATAATGCCCGCTTGCCGATTATAGCTTCTTCGACTGTAACACGTCTATTTGGGATGAAAATCCGCTTTTTTTGAAATATATAAGTACACATACATATACAATAGTATGAAAATTTTGTCATTACCACGTCAAGTTACTTGTTAACTTGGATATCTTTTTACGAAGTTTTCTCTGAAATTTTTCATTTCTCTTAAGTCGAAATTTATCCAATTTTGACTATAATCTGGATGCTGTACAAAGTAGTCTTATTCACATCCTGGTAGCCGATGTCAAGTGGTTAAGCTGAACCATTGTCGTGCTAGCTGGATAAAAACTGCAGGCTATTACATTGATCAGAGAAAAACGACTATACATGGGCTAAACTATAAGTCTGTAATAGCCTATCTATGGTTTTCTCTCGTTTATGATGCATTTATTTTGTGTTACTCGAGTTCTCGTTTGTAGTTTACCTGTACACCGTTGTTGTTCCATGAAAACATCAAAAAATTTAGGTACTTCAACAAGAACAAACGTATAGGCGTAGATGTAATTAGCCATGTTTCAATGCCATGTTTTGCGAATCTGCTGCTTATTTTAATTTACGCGTTAATTTTTTACTTCTTTATGATTATTTTACGAAAACTCGTTTGCAACGGAACCTTGAAATGTACGATGTAAGATGGTTACCGAAGGTGATTTTCAGATTAGATTCCGAAAATATTAGCTTCTAAATGGTCAGCATAGGTACGCGGTGTATTTCCAACTACAGAGATACTCGCTTCGTCGAAGGTTATAAATTTTTATTTGGGTAGGTCAGCTGCAGATAAGAAATTCTCTCATTATACCAACAGAATATTAAATATAATAAAGGATGCATGCGAGGCGAAAAACGGCACCGCTTTTGAGATGAAGTGTCCCCACTCCTAAGAATGGTACAATTTTCGTCTCGTTTTCATCCCCGAAATTCGGTTTGATGTGGTTTCTGAACTATCGTCAGTCATATTTATACGTTCGTTTAATTCTGTTATTTGAAGAAAAAAAAGTTCTTATCATTATTAATGGAGCCGAATATGGGCGAACAAATTTGAATTCGGTACTGAAAGGAGGGAAACAGCTTTTCAAAAGTGGTGCCATTTTTCGTCACAGCGTTCAAATGGGCGTACGTCCTCTAATTATGTTTAATACACTGTGATTACACCTGGAAAGATAATAATGCACTTTATTTAACTACGTATTTGTCTTTGGTTTTCTGAATTAGTTATGGATCTGGAAAAGAAAGCACCAAAAAAACTTTGGATGATGCCTAAATGAAGAACACGTTTAGATAATAACCGTCCAAAAGTGCCAATGCATCAAAAATGACAGGCCAAAAGCGCAAATTTAAAGAATAAAAATAACCAAATGCGCCAATAAAAGAAACCTGAAGTGCCAAGAATCTTAATTTTAAAACTGTGTTAATGCAAGAATAACACGGAACAAATTTTTATGGAACAATGCCAACTGACTCTTCCATCTTTAATTTATCAAGTTTGAAGAAACAAAAAATTTTCTACTCTAAGATGGCCCTGAGAACAATTTCAAATTGAGCCCTTATAACGTAATGAAGTCTGATTCTCAAAATTTGATCTGTGCATAGAAAAAATTCTTCTTCCGGAATTTGAACCATCCTCTGACTAGTATTTATTATTAGGAAATTTTGATTCTTTAGTTCGAATTCTGGATATTGGTATTGGTAGGCACAGGCTAGGATTTTGTTTTTTTGTAGAGAAAGTGAGTAATCATTGGTTATGTTTTTTGAGAGGCTGAGTTTAAATTTAGGCTAACGCATATTTTTGGATTAAATCACTCAGCCCTTTTTGACCCAAAAATGGTTGGTTAGGCAAATTTTTTATATTCTATTGAGGGAAAAATCGTGTGATAACCTCCTTAACAACAAATATTTTTGGTCGAAAAGTTAAATACATATATGAGATTATATTTGAGCGTTTGGTGGGATTTTAATATTTTTTTAAATGTCATTTGCGCTTTTGGCTGGCACCAAATGTCCCTGTATCTTTCGTAAATTTAATATTTTTGGAATGAACTTTTCTTTTCTTTAAATAAATTCATGTCAAAAGATTGAGGCGCCAATAGTGCACATATGCTATGAAGCACAGATTATTAAACGTCATAGAGGGTGCATGTGAAACAAAAAATGGCACTATTTTCACAATCAAAATATCCGCCATTTTGCTAGTATATTTCCTTTGGCACTACATTGATACATCAAACTTCAATCTGGGTTTGTAAATTTTAATATTGTTTGCTCTGACCATATTGTACTATTAGTACTGAATTGGGCCAGGTAACAGATCACAGAGAGTGATCTAGATCATCTTGACAGATCGTCAAAGAATCATGATCTAGATCCCAGTTAACAGATCATTTGGTAAGATGATCTAGATCTTCACGAACAAATCATTTACTAATCACAAGGTTTTTAAAGGAGGTACTTTCTAAGATTCATTTCTTCTACTGTCACACTCAGACTGTGAGCACTACATGAACGTTAAGCTTTAAGCGTTGAGCATCGCCATGTAAAAATGCTTATCTCTCACACTCAGCATCAGAATTTTTTGATAATGAGCGTGAGCGTAACGTTAATGCTCAAGTCATACCCAAAGTCTCACAGTATAATCACTATAATTGGTATCTGATATTATTTATATGAATTACAAATTTACAAATTAAAATTAAAATTTTAAAATCTGAAGAAAGAAATTTACTTTTCATTTTTCATTACGCGTTTTCATAATAAAATTATAAATTTCACCTTTTGGACTTCCAGATTTCATTTTTTAACCTGATTTAATAATTTCAGTATATAAATATAGTATCTTAGTATCAATCCGTCATCAGTCATAAATATCAAGAAAAGCGTGATCAGTTTATGATCTGTCAAGGATTGTGATCTAATCTTGTTAATAGATCACAGTCTTGTGATTTGTGATCTTATGATCTGAGATCAGGATTTGTTACTTGGCTATGGTATTGAATCAATAGAGAATGATGATTTCTGGTTAGACATACTAGCACTAAGTAGGCAACCATTGGGTATTTTTTGACCGAGGAGTATTAAATATATAAGGACACATGTGAAACAAAAAATGGCACTTATTTCACAATCAAAATACTCGCCCTAGCTAAGGTACCAAAAATTTTCAATTTCATTTTTATTGATGAAATTACTGTTAAATTAATAATTATATTTATTCATCCATTTAATTGAATTATTTAAAAACAATTTATTATTATTGCCCATGGGGCCAAATCTGGGGCAAGAAAATTTGAATTAGGTGCCAAAGGAGTGGGGACAAATAGCTTAGAAAGTGATCTATTTTTTTTTTGCAGGCTTACAGCATTTAGATGAGCTTGTGTCCTCCATTATATTTAATACTCCGTGCTTTTGACGTACTTTGCACTACGTTTATGAATGCTATCCTTGTGATGTTAAGGGACAACTTTATCAAATTTATTCTAAATTGGTGAACTCAAGCAAAATGTCTAAAGTATGCACAAGGTACACTCGAGTTGCCTACTTTTATGCTGATAGAGAACTATAATCATAGTACAGGTTGAGATATACTCCATTTTGGATCCTAATTTTTCCAATCACCATTTTTTTTGTTCCATTGATGATGCACATGTCCAGCTGACAGGATAAAACAGTGCTCGAAAAAAGTAAGATCCAAAATGGTGTATGTCTCAATTGGGGCTTGATCAAGGGTCTTAACATCATGTCTTGACATTAAATTATTAAAAATACATTGATCTTGTGGAGTTTTACTGTTTCAGTACTGCATAGTCAAAGGTTGTTTTGAAATATTAAACAAAATTGTATGTTTTTGTGGTGCCAAACTATTTTTTACATTTATACATTTATTTAAGTCTACTTATTTATTTATTTATTTATTTATTTATTTATTTATTTTTTGCTAAATTTATGTATGCGAGACATCAGACTTTCATTTGATTCAATATTCAGAACAAACATACATAGAAAGGTGAACTTTTGGCTGGTTTTCAATAAAAAAAAAAATTCCCTGTAGATTCCTTTTTGATGGAATGTTTTGAGCAAGGTCTTAGTCTGAAAGAAACTCAACCCAGCCTGGAAAAAAATTAAAGTGCTAAGTAACACGTGCTAATTTCACTGACACTCAAAGATAGTATGTTTTATTAGAAAAGTCATCTACTTTGGTGTTGATGACCCTGATGTCCAGATAAATGCACTAGTATGTGCTATATGCTAATGTGTGTTACCAAGCATTGGTATGCTACATCATACTACCCACTTGGAGAGTATTGAAACCAATTTGTGTACTTGGTACTCATGTATGAGTTGTGTGACCCAGCTGATATAACCCTATGCAATATATGTAATTGAGTTTTGTCAATATGGAAAATTTGTGAAAAAATTGCCCTACTGAGGTTGACTGAGCGGTGCACAGTGTTTTGAGTATGGAATAAAGGTCCCGATTTTTGCTTTTTGATTGATCAATTGGTTTGATCGATCAAATCAAAAATTCAAAATCATGGGGTATTAAGACGTGTAATACATTGGGAGTTTATTTTTAAAAACCAATTAAAAACATGAAAAAGATGATCTGGTTCCCGATCAAACTTCCACCCTCATAAAGTCTACAGTTTTAATATTTTCTTCTTTTTTTTTTCTGAATAAAATGTTAATAAAAAGCACTGACATATTTTTGTTGGTTTTAAAAAATAGAAAATTTTTTTTTAGCAAAGCTTGCTGTTCTAGAATTTTATTTAATTTATTTTGATTTATGATATTTTTTTATGGCGAAAGTAAATTAAGAGTGTGTAACATTCTCTTTGTCCATATTTTCATGTTTTTGCTTTTTACTCAGTTTGCTTGCAAACGGGGTATTATAATTTATTGTATTGTTTTTGATCACATTGTACAATTGTCAGTTAACTACAGCTACAATTTGCCCAAGGTCAAAAACATTTTTAGCTTTCATGGATCTTATTTGCTAACCTAAATTACTTCTTCTAAAATCAGAAGACAGTTCTAGGCTGTAGTATTTACAAAAAATTAGTCTATTTTCCCATTATTGACTAACTGTAAACAGTAATTTTTTATGGCAGAGATACGAGCCAAAGGGAAGTGATGAAATTCACACGAGTATCAATCACCTACTACATATGTGTCACACACTATTTTTTACTACACCCCCTTCCCCTAAAAAACAAATCAAAAACAAAAAAACTCAGATAAATAAATATTTTTCCAAATGAGAAACATAAGCGCGACCTGTCCTCTCTTCTTCAATCAAATCTCGTGGCTTAGTGGCTATGGTGCTGGCCTGTAATTGTAGATTATGAGGTTCCATTTCCCGTAATGGAGAAACTTTTATGAAAAAAATAAAAATAAAAATATATATATATATTAAAGAAAATTACGATGTTAGGTTATGTTCAGTGGTAGTAAGTAGTACCAGTGTATAAAGTGATGCTTGCGCCCAAGGCGATGTAAGTAAATGTTTTACACATGGTCCTAAATGATTCTAAAATTGTCTACTCTATACATCATCAAGGTGGGCAAGAAAATGAAGTTTATAAACAGGTGTTGCAAAAAATTGATTTTCAAATAAGTGAATTAAAAAGAGAATCTGAATCAAATTTAGCATCGTTAATCTGTCTGTGACAGCAGAAATCAACACTCACTACCCATAGTTTGGGAACTACTGATCTTTGATGTAGTGAACTTTTCCAAAAATCAGAAACACAAATCAAGACATTCTGGTCTACTCAAGTCTCAAATCAATTAAAAGCCAATAAAATTAAGCTTTTGACTCATTTGGTGCCAACATTAATTATTAAACTCTTCCCTTTCAAGTCATGATCCTGAAAAGCAGCTTATATGCATATGCCTACTCTTTAGCCCATATTCTTAAACGTTTTTTTTCCCTTAAATGAAAGCACTTAAGTAACCTTTTCCCTTTCCTTAAGCACTGAAACCCCAGATAAAAAATCACTAGAATGGTTTCTTTTCACTTGGTGGTTAACAAGTATATTATGGCCCTTTATCGTTAGCTTTCATTATTCTAGCTTGTTTTTGTTTTTGACATATCCGCTGTTTTTATTTCAATTGGAATAAAGCCTGTTGTTTTGCTGTTATCCGTTTCAGCATCGCCAAATTCAGAATATTCCCCATTTAGTCTTCAAAACTTTGCTTTCAAGTTAACTTCGATAACTGAGACACACGTACTCAAAGTTTTCACTTTTGGCAACACTGATTAGTGTTAACGGGATTTCTCATTTCTATCTTCTCAATCACTTCATTGCGTTGCGCGTATCGCTGTATTATTAAATACTATTTTATTTTATTTTATTGCATCAATTTCCTTTATCGCTTTCGTTTTGTGTCGGTTTAGTTCGGTTGCATGTCGAAATTTGTTACAAACTTACTGAAAGTCTGAAAAATCAACAAACTAGTTAGTCATATACAGTACCCTCTTTCAGAAAGGAACATAGATTAAAAGACTGCGAAATCACAATCGGGAAGCTGTACGTCTACGAAGACTGAAGAAGTATAATATTATAGTGTGTCGCTTTACCTTCGTTAGTCAGCCTAATGGGAGTGTGGGTAATATGTGAATAAAACCAATCACTTCTTTAGTTGTTTTGAATTCGTCATTTTGTCATCGCAGCAGTACGTTTCCTTTCTAATTTTTTGTGGCACGTTCGCATCCGTTTGTTAATTAATTAGCCTATTCGGAAATTGTGTGAAAACGAGAATTTTTGCTAAAATATGACAGATGATACGCGTTGAATTATCTGAACTGTATATAACCACCGTTTATATGTATAGTCGTACCTTTTATTTTAGTTACCTGCATGTGACTACTAATTAAATTAACGCGGCTTATCCATATTCATGAAATTCAAGTACCGGTAATTAATTTTATTTTTTTGACCTATGTACATATTGGTATATTGCTTCATAATATATTTTGGGCTTCATATAGAAAATAATTTAGAATAAACTCTTCGCGAAAGCAACCTTTAGTTAAGTTATTTTATTGTGTCTGTGTGAATGTATAATAACTTCTTTTATTTCATTATTACAGTATCCGTGAAAATGGAAAACGACGTGTCTCAACCAACGGATATCTTGTACCAAACGTTACTGCAACTGTGCATCGAGAACAAGGAGTATTTCGAACGATGCAAAGACGAGAAAAGTAGAAAATTATGCAGTGCATTCGTCGTAATAGAAGAGCAGGTTGTTAATATTCTTCCACTATTGGGTCAATTTCGTACCGATGCACCGTTGTACGATTTTCGAAATGTACCAGCCAACGGTTATCGTAGCTTCATTCAGACTGTGGACAAAATGGCCAGCATTTGCGTAACCATCGCTCGTAATGTCAATGTTAATCGAAAATCATTATTTTTCCAGAAAACGCATTATATTAAGTAAGTGTGCTGTAAATGCATAGCAGACGTACCTCGTCTCGGTGTGACCCTTTCGCTGGGAAGCATGAGAATGAAAGTCGTGGTGTCTTGATGTTATTTTAAAATGCTTTAATTAATTTGTTTTGTTTTACTTCAGAGAAGTGGAAGAATGTGGACGTATTTTCACAGCATTTAATGCGTGTTTTCAAATTCTGTATATATTGAAGACCTCTACCAATACAGGAGAATTATTTACGAATAAAATCGAAAAAATCGTATTGCTCGAGAAATGCATCAATAAAGTGAATCTATGCAGCTTTTTCGGCAGGTTTTTGGCATTCCAGGTTAGTTGAATTTTGTTCTAATTAACGTTTTTCTCGTACAGTGAGTAATTCGTTTGTTTTTGCGCAAATTTTTTTTTACTCCAGCCTCGTAGAAACTATCATTTCTTTTGCTCCTTGAGATAATATCATTGCTTTTGCTCCTTGTTTCAATCTAAATTTATGTATTTAGTTGATATTTAACTCTTTCCACCAAACAGCTTTGATGGGCAGTTGTACTAGGTTTTATGAACTGTTCATAAACTAATTGAATACCTAGTTGAAATTCAATCGCTGACTCGCTCTAAAAGTAATAAATTATGAAAGCGGCGTGCGTGAAGAAGGATAATGGAAAAGGAGGAGAAAAACCGAGAATCCCAAAATAGCGTTCTAACGATCTTATAGGCTTATATTTAATCGAGTATTACATTTTAAATTCGGGATTTTTAATAAGGAAAAGAAAAAAGAAGCTGTCCTCAATGGGAGATGTAAAGAAGTGAAAATAGCTATAAAGAGTTCAAGGGATGTTATAGTTGGTTGAAGTGTTGAGCTATCTAAGACTGCGGAATGTTTGTAAGGCGATTATAATAAATAGCATTTCATGGAGTTCTTGCATTTCAAAAAAACTGAGTGGACGTAGCTTGAAAGAAAAAGGCGAGATGGAGATATATCGGTCATTGGCTGAAAAACTTGGATAATGGCTTACAAATTGTTCACTTAGCTGACAAAATAAGTGTTTTCCTGTAGCCCTTTTAAAGTGAATTCAGAAATTAGTCTTTACGGAAAATTCGCTTCTGGGTCGTTTATAATCATATATGTTCGGTAGACGAGGCTATTAATTTTTAGTGTTCCTTAAAAAATTTAAAAAAAAAAAACGAAAATTTGGCAAAACGCCAAAAATAAAATTGTTTTGTTCGAAAAATTTGAAGTAGCTAGTTTCTATTGTCATTGTATTACAAAATCCAGATGGAAGAAAAATCGTCTTGCAGAAAATTGAGGGAAGTGAAGAAACCGAATTCTGTTTTATCAGACATTATACGTAGTTCTTCTACGGTTCGTGACAATATTTTATATTTTCCTGTGAAAAGCAGTTTTCATTGTGAATTTTTTAAAGGAAATTATTTTGATGAAAATAAGTCTATTTTGGGAAAACAATTTAGTCACGTAATTTTGACACGGTCTCGGTGTAACAGTTCGTATTATTAGAGCAAAATGAGAAAAACACTGAATAATTCATAATCTTTGCACAAATTGTTAGAATTATGCAAAATGAAATTATGTTTAGAATTATTCAAAATAAAATTAAGTTTTAAGAGATACTTTTTTTTTGCTTTTAAAAAATAATTGTAGAAAAAAATCGGTTTATTTTCCATTTTTATTTTTGGCATTGAAAAATACTTCCATTCACCTATTCTATTAAACTTTTGTTACCTGCGTTGTTGTCTGGTTAAAAAGCTCAAAAAAGTTTCTATTAAAATAATCCAAACTCTAGACAATTATTTGATTAAATTCAGTCCTCTCCTATTTTTAATTGGCTTTCTAAAAAAAAAAATTTTGTCTTAAGTTTAGGCAGTTTTCGAATGATACTCGTCAAATCTCCGTTTTAATAAACGCAGAATACGTTTCAGGCCTTGTAATAATCTCGTGAAAATTTTTTTAACTGTTAATTCGATATTATTATATTTATAATTACAGTTACAGACTTTTTGGCTCTTGATATCCTGAGTATTGAATCAATAAAAACGGCCCCAAGGCTAAAAGCTAATATTATGTTCCTTCGCAATTAAAGGTTAATTTTCGTGTCTAAAATAATTGAGTTAATCATAAAACGCAATCAATGAAGACAAAGTTCGATTATTATCGTGTTCAGTGTTATTTGCAATAATAATTTTCATTAATTTTCAATGTAAAGACAACCAATTGAAAAGTTTTAGCTTATTAATTATTATTTAAAATTTTTGGTTGAATTGTTTGGAATGAATTAAATGTTTGAAAACCTTTATTAAACGCTTGCCTCCGAAGTGACGATAGCTGGAGTTTATTCGTTAATTTTACTTGTCGAACACAGTCACTTCTATTCGCGTTGTTCTGAAACTAATTTCTTTTCGGCTATTCACATGTTATTTGTTGAATACGAATTTGTCTCTCAGTGAAACGAAAATAATATATGCACTACGTTAAGTCGTTAATATTCTGAAACGATCGAACTAATTCTCATTTATTTGGTGCCACTTCAGAAAATTCGTTTGTCACGAGTGAGTGACACTATTTGAATATTTTTTTAGTTGCACCTTTTTGAGAGTTATGTGAATCGAACCATTTCCCTCCCTCATTCATTAATGAAATGAATAATCATGCATTATTGTTTTTCATCTTAATCGTTTGATGAAATAATTTTGGTTGCCGAGAAATATCTGAATTGTTTGTCACTGAGAGGAAAAAATATATTTGTAATGGCAAATCTCTCCCTCCCGGGGTAAAAAAAAAAAAGGAAAAAAAACCAAAAAAACAAAACAATTATTATTAATTACGTTAGTTTTAGTGAAAGTTAATGGTCTATAAAATAGTAAAATGAAAGATTTAAGTGATTGTATTTTGTTAGATGTTACGAAAGAGATTTTGCACGGGCATTCTGATGTGAGTGAAGTAATTAGCATGTATTATGTACTAGCGTAATAAACCCGCCCTACGGGGGAAACATGCAGTATAAAAAGTTGCAATTAAAAATTTTAAACATGAATTATTTAATTATGTCTCGAATTTAAAAAAAAATTATTCTGATACATGATTTGTAGGTGATGGAATCATGTTTTTTTGTGTACATATTTTCTTTCCATGGAATAATATTACGTATTATTAAATTCGCTTTCTCTTATTGTAGCATTGCATTCCTGCCACTTGTTGCATTTGAAACATCATATTTATAATTCTGAATTGTTTGAGTTAAATTTTCTTCAGACTTCTTCTCCTGGCTGAACCACTTGACCAGTTTCTATCAAAATCTATAAACGCGTGAGTTCCACTGGGGCATACTCATTATGGATTGATATGTAAACATGAAATAGTGTGGTTGTGTATGTGCAACACATTGCACATGCACGCAACTACACATCATAAAACACACACAAACGAGAGTTGATGTAAGAGTTAAAGTTACGCAAATCTGATGATCATAATTCTCATTTAGACCCCTGCTGTAGACACCAAGCACTAAGATGAAGATCAAATTTTTAATAAATATATGAAATTTAATATAACATGTTCACAATTCAAATACGGTAATTAGGTACCTAAAAAAAATCTATTTTCATCTCAAACATAGAATAACGTGGAGAAATTATGAACCTCTGAAAAAGATCAAATTCTTAAACTTGGAATATACATTTCTAAATTTCACTTAGTTGTAGGTTTGTAAGTAGAAAAAACAACAAAAAATAACAAAAGTAAAAAATGTGCTCACATTTCAGATATTAGATTTATTTCATTTTCGAGCCTAATTTTTTAAATTTTCAATTAATTTCTTTAGGTTTTTAAATCTTCTTATAGAAGTAAATCTTCATACTTGCATTTTGCTTTCTTCATAAATATTTTCTTGTCATTACAATGATATTTTTCTAATTTATAATCACTTTTTTGGGTTGAAATTCAATGATAACTCCTCGTTTAATGGACAATACATCGTCTACAGATATATTTGTGAGAAAGTTTGAGCAAAAAGTAAGATGGCCATTTCATCTTGGATTTTCATATTTTCTTGAGTAGTAGTTTTATTTTCTTTGTCCTAGTTATCAGATCTTTTTTTTTCAATTATCACACCCATTACATCTGCTTCTATTGGTAAGGGAATTTTAATTTGCTGATATAGAGATATCAAAATTTTTTTCTTTAATATTAGAACTATGCTTCTTATGTATAATTTCCTTTGTTGATCTACCCTTGAATGTGTTTTTTATAACAGTGCCATTAGAAATTTTGTAGAATCAATTCTCTTCCAGGAATTTGTAAAATTCATCACAGCAATTTTCCCAACAAACTAATCTTGCTTCGTTAGTGTTATCAAACACTTTGCAGTCGAACCATTTACCATAATTTTTATTTGCACAATCAGTTAGTTCATGTTTTTGACTCACATGTACTACATATAATGGTCTAGTCTACCACTTCTGGTTTCAAATTCTCAATCTTTAATATTTGTATCTGAAATGAAATATAGACCTATAATTAATTCCATACATGTTATGCTGGTGTTGATACTAAATAAACCCATATTAGATACATGTCATGTGGAATGAATATTTCATTAATGCCTACCTGATATGTTTTTTTAATGAACGGCAACAATATTTAATAACATGTTTTCGACAATCCATATTCAGATTTTGTAGGGTGGGCACTGTAAAAGTTACTTTTTAATATTTCAGTGATTAAACATACCTATATAATAATAATATCAACCTGATTGAGTATTGAAGCAAAACGCTGTTAAAATGATAAATGTAGGCTACACAAAGTAGTATACAGGTATATCGACGTGTTGTAATCTTTAAACTTTCTAATTGATTAATCAGTTAATTTTGTAACAATATCCATTAATTTGTAATGTAGATTTTTAACCAAATAAATTTATAACACGAAAAAACTGATACCTATATTGTAAGAAAAAGAGATAATCTATTGATAATGCAGCAATAACAACTTGAATAAATGCCCCACGAATCACATGATGTCATCTAATGTTCAAAACACCTACTGACAGCATCAAAAGTCTAAAGTTCAATCACGGTCGAAAGATCAAACTTCAAAAAAAAAGTTCAGTAAAACTTCCCTAGAAAACTCAGTTTGCCAATTTACATGGTATCCAACAAATCTGAATTCAAAACTCAAAACAATTGAAAAAAAAATCAGTAGTTATCGATACTTTTGTCCAACATATCGACCAATCTATGTTTTATTCTCTGAATTCGAAATACTGTAGTTTAAAAATTGCCAAAAATGATTGATAGTTATTGATATCTTTGACAAACATATCAATCTATTGATTTTTTGTCTAAATTCAAAATACTTTCAAAATTGTAGAAAATGATCGATAGTTAAAAAAAAATTTCTGGAGGAAAATAATTTCGTGTTGTTTGAAGTACCTTTTTGTATTTACTGCATAAGGAGTTTGGAGCATCATTTCTGCGTTGCATTAATTTAGGGTATCGGTTTTTTTATACGCTTTTATTGCAGTTACTAATGCAATAAAATATGACATAATTTGGTACCAGACCACTGATCGCTTTTATCGAGTTTGTTGTTATCAGTTATAATTTGGTGCTATTTTGTAAATATTAAGGCAATTAAAGAGTACAGAATTGCACCGCTAAATCCGTTCTAAATTATAAACTCGTTTTTAACCTAACTTATTTAATATTGTTGATGAAAATTGGCAAACAGGGTTTTCTGTCGAAGTATTGCTGCGTTATAGGTTTTATTTTATTTGAAAATTTTGAATAACATATTTGGTTCATTGTAACATTGGTTTGCGCAATTGATAGTACTGAAAATAGTATATATAAATGTTCACATATGAAGGCATTGTTTATTTATTTATTCTATTTTTTCATATGCCTCCTGCAGTTGAAAAAGCTTCAAAATCGATAAATGAATAATTTGGAGTTATTAATGGATAAAAATCTTGCCCTGTATATTGGTCTGGAAATTTAATTAGTGTGTAATCTTTGCATCGGTCATTGTGCCGCAGCTTGTAGTTCTTGTTTTATCTTCAGTTAGTGAAACCGTTACCGTTTTTTCACATTATTGATTAGCTGATGTGTAATTTCAAAGACACTATAATTATTTGTTATTCGCTGTAGAAAATTGATATAATTGGTTGTGTTCTTCCGAGGAAATAATATTAATTGTTCTAAATTCTTCGCCCTTGCTAAAACGTGGTTTTATTTTATATTTAATATTCCGTTCGTGTATATCAAGTTCAGTTCTTTGAATCAGCTACAGATAAATAGTTTTGAAATGAAAAGGAAGAAAAATAGGCGTGAGATTACCAGTTTCCACGTTTTCCTCTTAGCATAACTTAGCTTAGACAGACGATGCATAGAATGAATTATTTTTGTTTTGTTGTTTTTTAGTAGGTTTTGTATGAAAATCTACTTATGAAACTCGGAAACTCGGTGTTATGAAATGACCTGGCAGTGGGTGTAGGAAGTTTTTCATCTTACGCCTCAAGGAAAATTTTGGCTCCAAAAACTCATTCATATACCTATATATATGTAAGAATATGTATTCACATTCTTAAAATAACCACAGTTTCTGTCTGTGTTTCGCACTCGCTGATATAGTGAGTTGCAGAGATCTCTCATATATATATATTAGATTTGTATTATATTCATCTATTGATGGATTTTAAGTATGGAAAGATGAAAGATGTGTCTACATGATTCTTCATTATTTTCTAAAGAGCTTACATATATATATATATTATATTTACAAGCCCCAAGACCCCGCTGGGGCTTTGGTTTGCGCCTTTTGTGGCATAGTTGAATAACACTGTGGAATTCGTTGTTTCAACAGAAGCAACAAATTTATTTTTTCATGTATGTGTGTGGCTGTGTGGGTAGTGGCTCATGCGCATCAAATATGAGGGAATAATATTTGCGAAATAATTTTGACAAATTTTGTTGAATAATTTTGGCTGGCTTATACGTTTATTATAGTGATAGATATTTCACGTAATTCTGACCCCCAAATTGTACATTGACATATAGCATCGTGACTGCCTTATTCAGAGACACTGTTAAAAAGATCTACAATGCTATATGTGTTGTAGTTAATTAACATGTGAAAGATACAGAAAAGAAGCAGTTGGCATTGTACATTCTGCAAATCTGAAGCTGCGCATATTTTATTGTGAAAAAAACATCTCCGTGCCAATACTTGCACACTATCAAGCTAACATTTCACACATACACAATACTCGTATCCTAAATCAGATTATTCTGTCACATATTTTTGATCAGGTATTGGAGATCTTTTTAGCAGTATGTCTGTAGCCATATTATACATTTTGACGTTTTATTTTGGGTGCCAGGATGTTTTCAAATGAGTATCAGTGCATTGACCTTTATGGATTGAAGCATCTAAAATTAAATTTTAGCCCAGATGTCAAAATGCAACCCCATTCACGGATATACAATCCTATATTCACTGATAAACAAATTGGTTGAACTCTCTCTCACCCTACTTTTAGCTCGATGCAAAATTAATATTATTTTGTTCTGGAAGGTTGGCTGCAGTATTGTTATATTTTAAAATGTCAGTAGTGAATAGAATAAAAGCTAATAAAAAGGAAATTATTTTTAATGATTATTGAAAATGTTCTTTTCTGAAGTAGTTTGCTGCCTTGTAAAGTGTTTTTGTTTTCTTTTCTTCTTCATCATGACATCATCTGTTCCTTCAATTCCATCGAGTTAAAGCTGAAAATGAAATTTAATTGTCATCTTGACGATATTTGCCTCTCTGTTTTTACTCCTGTGCATTTTGAGATAGTTCATTAATTTACTCAAATTGAAAACATGTTTTTTTTTTTTTTTTGCCAAAAAACTCTTTCTACTTACAAATTATGTTTGAACTTTAAACGATTTAAAAAGTTTAGTAAATTTAAGCAAATAATTGAAAAATTTGCAATTTTTTCATCAATGATTGCCTATTAATTTGATGAGTTAATGTATAATATGTCAGGTGCGTAAAAGTTTCAACTTTATTTTTTGTTTCTTCATTACACCTATTCTTGAATTTTATTTTGGCGATTTTTTTTTTTAAATGGCCCTAATTCAGCCCACTTTCTAGTGTAAAGTCATTAACATTTGAAGCTTTTTTTTTAATAAGCTTTTATTTTGCTCGCTACTGCAATTTTAAAATATACCAATACTGCAGCCAATCTTCCGCAACAGAATAATACGTTTGTTTGAGTGCTTTTAGTCAATTGTAAGTTACAGTTTTTATTGTAACTGTATTCTGCATATATTACAAATAAACTGAAAGAAATGCTCAAAACAGTTTTCTACAAAGATGATGACATAAGTTTGTATTTCAATGCTAAATGTGATTAATTGCCAAATACCTTTATGATAATTTCTTTCATATTAACGAAGACTGTTCAAAACTAAAATTGGGTTTTACTAGTGTATCTTCCAAAGGAAAATATAACTATTGCATTCAGTGCAATAGTGGGACTTGGCGGTGGGAATTGTGGAAAAAAGCCGATTTGAGTCGCAGATCACAAATATATAGGTCTCTCAAGTTCTTCTGTTTGTAATATACATACATATATATTTATTATGACTGGCGTATGGTTTTCTCAGCATAGATCTTTTTTTTTTTTGTCTCCAACAAATACCTACATGAGACTATATATATATATATATGTAAGAATATGTATTCACATTCTTAAAATAACCACAGTTTCTGTCTGTGTTTCGCACTCACTGATATAGTGAGTTGCAGAGATCTCTCATATATATATTAGATTTGTATTGTATTCATCTATTGATGGATTTTAAGTATGGAGAGATGAAAGATGTGTCTACATGATTCTTCATTATTTTCTAAAGAGCTTACAAATCCATCAATACATGCCAAGCTAGTGGGATGATCTTGAGGAAGACGGAATGCTAATTAGTAAACAATCAGCTCAGTTCTTTCCCTAGTGTGGCTCCCCCTCGAAGAAAGGGGATGTAAGAATATGTATTCACATTCTTAAAATAACCACAGTTTCTGTCTGTGTTTTGCACTCGCTGATATAGTGAGTTGCAGAGATCTCTCATATATATATTAGATTCGTATTGTATTCATCTATTGATGGATTTTAAGTATGGAGAGATGAAAGATGTGTCTACATGATTCTTCATTATTTTCTAAAGAGCTTACATATATATATTATGTCGTTATTTTAAAGTAAGGTCAACGACAGGCTACTAATTCTATATTGGTGGAAAAGTACTTTTTGAGTTAACAATAGTACCTGGTTCACCAAGCTTTGCTCGGATGTGGAAATAGAAAAAATTTTGTTAATTTAATTCAAGCTGGAGAATTTCACTAACATATTTTTACAACATACGTCGATTCTCAAGAATAAAATTAAAGATTGCAACTATAAACTTATTACTTAATTAGTCATAAATCATAATGATCATACGCAGCCTAGGCCTTCCAAAAATTATTTGTTGATATTGCTTACTGCGCTGATGGATAAATTGAGATACTCATATTTCTGTTCAACGAATTTTCTGAAAGACAATTTCTCTTTATTATATGCTTTTCATCAACTGCATTAATTTATCGATAAATTGAAGAAAATTTCTGGACAGATTACCTTTGATTTGTCAACGAATTTGTTTTAATTTAATGGCATTAATTCGTGGACAAATTCCTGTGCATTTAACGTTGTTAATTTGTTGACAAATCAAAGAGAATTTATCTTCCTCAAGTTTTAAAACTAGATCCGAAAACTAAATTAACACCTTATGAGACTCTGCCCCTACGGCTTAATATATACCGAAGAATATTTACAATCAGTTAGCTTCTTAATATAATTTACAAGCCCCATAAATATTTTCATTTAATTAGACAATCAACTCTGTTCACAGCTCATTAGAACATATTTATCGACTTACTTTCTTGCAAAATGTAAAAAAAATGTTATATATTCATAATTATCAGTTTCACCTCTTCTTTCTGCATGAAGTGTAAGTAGCAGGAATCAAAGGGTTGAAACTCACAATAAATGAACAAACATCTAGAAAAAATTTGTAGAATGTTTTGATAACATTTGATAGATTTAAATTCTTCAATGTATGGCCCCTATTGTAAATCTTTAAAGTTTACAGTACCTTTGGAGCGACTGTAATTCAAAATGCATATTTAGAAAATTGAAAATAAGGAAAAAGCGCTCGAACGTATTGCTGCAAGAGTTCAAACGCATTTCTTCACTTTTTGTTCCTGATTTTACAAATTACTGTAAAAACTGCAAGCGTTCGTCAAAGCTTATCTTTTAAAAACGCGTTTTTAACGTAAACATATTTCTTCTTTTTTTTGTCGTTATTTTTCCATTCTAATGTAAAATATAGTAGTAGTTCTGCAACTGTGCCTTCTTGCCATTTACTAAATGTGTATACTAAAACTTCTTACTGATAACTGTTGAATCGAAGTCAGTTAGATTTTCGTATTTTTCCACTTCTGTTCATGTTTTTTCAGCCAGACAACTCGGACTGAAAAATACCTTTATATTTTATTGGTTGTTAAAATCAATAAATTTCTGGTCGTAATTTGACATATAAGTTTTGCGTTCTTCCCACCACTTAATCTATTTATATGTATAGCCTGCAAAGAACGCCGTAAGGTTTTAATCGCATTACGACGATTTGAGAAAAATAAACCATTTTCAATGACAAAAGAAAAAATATTTTTCTTTCTTCTATTGGGCACTAGTGAGGAGCTATAAGAGTGAATGTTTCAGAAGAACCACCCTTTTAGCAAATTGCCTGAGTATTCGGACCCAAGGGTGGGAGTGGGTACGTTTTTCGTTTCATGATTTTCTGAGCAGTTTGGCTCAATTTTTGAAAATTCTTTTTATTTTTATGTACCCCCTTTTGCGTTGAGTCCATTTCCAGGCGTAATTTTGATCGGATTGTTTCGAAAATTGAAACACATTCGGATCCATCTAAAAAAGAACCCTATTGTTTTTAGTCTGGATCGGGCGCGTAGTCCGTCCAGTAGGTAAGTTTATATGCATTTTTTATTGAATTGCGTAAATATCACAATTTTCAATCGATAGGCCTGAAATTTGGTATGCGTGTGTGCTTTAGGTCAAGGACAGTACCTACCAATTTTTGTGCTGACAGGCTTTACGATACGTCTGATAGAGGTGATATTGTTGAAGTTTAGAGAGATTAATGGTTTTAAAAGAAGTAATTTTCAAACTATAGTCACAAAATTTGGTACAAATATTGATTTGAAGTATACTTAACATAATTCCAAATTTGGTTCTTATTGGTATTATGATTCATTCCCTCGGGCTGTTGGAGCTGTTAATTTTTCATGTTATATCAATAAAAGTTGCAACTCTCTTTCAATAGTCACAAAATTTGGTACAAAGAGTACTCCTCCCATACAATAACCAGACCTATCAATTTTGGTTTTGTTTGGTCAATTTATTCCCAATTTATTAGCTATTAAGTGCGATATTCCCTCTTTTACCTTTCTCATAATGGTCCTGAAAAATTCATTTTCCAGCCTTCATCGAGAAAACCATTTTTTTTTAACATGAAAACAACGCAATCTCTGAAAAAGGTCAATTTATTTAGGTGTATCGGAGTGCTGACATGTCATTTGACGACAAAATGGTTTATAGACCATACATAAGAAAAAAGTATTTAAAAGAGGTACGAATAGGGTATAATTTCGAGGCTAAAATTTTTAATAATGTTTTTTTTCTTTTAAATTGGAAAAAAGTGAGGTGGGAGAAAAAACTCTTCTATTAATGATCCTAATCGAATGATTGCTATTCATTTAATCTTCCTGATTTATCTAAACAAAAACCTTACTTTATAGTCTTTTCGACAGATTTTTACGAATAGATTTTTTCGCGTTAAAGGTCAAACAACTCATTTCCGCCAAAATTCAATTCAAAATAATCTAAATTTTTTTCTCATCTTCTTGTTATGATGATGAATTAAATTTTCAACATTTTTTTCTTTTGTAAAAGGTTACTTATACGTTATTATTTTTTACGACGCGTATTTGAAACCGTGAGAAACAACCTTTAGTATTTTTATGAGCTTTTATTCTACTCACTACTACGATTTATAAAATATACTAATACTGCTGCCAACCTTCTTTTAAAATATATTCGTGTTTATTTTCAGTATGGACCGTCTATTCAACCCATTATCAAATCTGTAGCCATCATGATGACCGCTTTCGCCGAGTATTATTACAACGATAAAAATATGATACAGTGTGCCGCTTTGTGTAAGCTTTTTATTTAATTGTCCTATAACTCTTATTAATTATTTATATTGTTATCTTTTTCTCCCCCTTTTCATCGCATTTCCTTTTGCTTGCGTGAAAATAGCACGAGATGCACGAAGTAGTCTCCAAAAGTTGACTGCTTATATTTTCGATGTTTTATTTTCAGTTGCATAGTTGATCTATTGTAGTTTCAATTAAATTTTCCTCATGCGTCGATATTCGCACGAGCTCTTGAAATAGAAAGAATTGGGGTATTGTTTGTTTTTGTGTCATTTCGGAATGCCTGTATGATTGGCAGACCTTCTTAAAAGAAAGGTTGACATCGTCGTTCAACGACGTGACCAAGAACTTTAGGAATGCAAAAATTAAAAGAACAAGAAAGTGTATTACCATTGCCAAAGAGAGAGGAAATATTATGGAGGAATAATTTTCGTTTCACGTAGGTAAAAAAATCTTTATAAGATGTAGTCGAAGTACTGTCGTACTTTTTTTCCCTGCTCGCTGTTCGCAGTCAAGTTTGCATAAATATTTTTCTGTGAAAAAATACTCGCTTCATGCAGAATTTAAACGAAGTTAAAATCAGCATCTCATTCATTTGCACAAATTATATTCTCCACAATATCAATATTTGTTGATATTTAAAGACCTTGTGAGATACTTACAAAGCTGAATTTTTTTTTCACTGAATCTCATTTATTATTTAGAAATACGTGCAAAATACTTGTTCTACCATGTTTAATATCAGTTTTTCAACTGGGAAAAGCCGAAAGACGAAATAATAATAATTGATCACTAAATTTTAAAACGTAATTTGAAAAGTTGTTGGTGTTATCCGATTATTTTTTTTATTATATTTTTCGGTGAGGAGGAGCGAGGTGGTTGTATTTTAAATGGCAAAAAACTGCTGCGTTAAAATTTTTGGTTTGGGACAAGTTCGGTTAAAAATTAATTCTCTATTCACTTCTTATCAGAATATTTACACACGGTAACGGGCCTGGAAGTTCTTAATTTTTTGGAGCTCCAAGTTTTTTTTTTCCCGGAAATATACGCCTAGAAATACATCCGCTTCTTAGAGAACTAGTTCTGTACTTTTCAAAATAGAATACACCATTATCGGTCCTGTATTCTTTTTGTCGCATGTGAATTGGATAAATAATGATTTTTTAAGGAGTATGCCGAGAATAATTGTTAAAACTCTTTTATCAACGAGTGAAAGTAATTGGAGCGCCGATGAAAAGTTTTGTAAAAGTATTTGAGAAAGTACGTGTATTTCGATGGCCTAGAGGGTGAGACGTAATTACAAACTTCTTTAATTTCTAGGAACTGCAGACCGTGTTTTAGTGTAAAAGAATTTATGTCTACAAATTATTTATTTAAACTGGGTACATAACATGTCTTATATTAGTAATGTTTGTAATATTTTGGACATGAAAGTGTGTAAGAGGAGATAATTCATTCAGCGTTATAGTATAGTTGTACTGAAAAATTGCAAAATTTGTAATTCATGTCTATCTGACTTTACGTCCTCGATGCAAAATTTTAAATTTCAGAAGTAAGGTTCAAGACGCCGTGTGCAGATTTGTCATTTTTTCTTTGGCTTTGCTCACCTGTTCCATACAGAACAAAATCATCATTTTTTTAAAGGTGGTATTTCTCTCATTTGGATGTATAAAAAAACATCAATTGAATAAATAGCAACGAGACCTCATGGATTAAAGATTTTATTATATGCATAATTATGTAGATGCTTAGATTATAAATAATCTGTTGATATGATGACCCATTTAGATAATTTTTCTTTTGATAGTAATAAACTATTACTACCAACCCTTTAATTTTCTTCTATTTCTTATCAACAACATTCAAGAAGCAAAACTATCTGAAAATTTAACTAACAGAAGGTTCAAAAATTTTTTGAAAGTTGTAGTTTCTAATTTGCTTGGTACGTTTAAAATATTGAATGAATGAGTACTAAATATAGTGAGAAGTGAAACCTTTCAGGTTGTAAAAAAATAAATTTTAAATTCTTCAATAGTGTTTTTACGAATATTATTAGAAATATCGGGTTAATTAAAAAATATCTAATTAGTTATTTTTTTGATGAGTTTTTGAAATTTTTCATGCTTTTTAAAAGAGTTGTTTCTTTTTGCCCTGCTAAAAGTGAATTCTCAAAAATGGTTATTATTAAGTTTGAAAATCCATTTGTTATGGCATGTTGAAAGCCAAAATATGAAACTCATTCGAAATTTTCTTTAAATTTCATTACTGACGAATTTTAGAACCGTTGATTTAATATTTTTTGCAGTTATCCTGTCGAATTCTTATAAAACAGCCATCTTGAAACTAATCGTTTTCTTGACGTTTTTACCAAGTTGGCTTGCAAACGGGTTACTAAAATTGACCTCACAAAAGGATTAGGGGTGAAGATGTTGAAAAAAATTTTATAGAATTATTTTCAATGTGTACATTTCCTCCAAGAATTTACTCATAGAAAACCACAAATAAATTACTGAGAATAATATTAAAATTACTTGATTATTAAATTATAGTTCTTTATCATCCACAATCTTATGATGAACCTTAACTTTGTTTGATAGAAGACTTTCTTCAAAAGGATATAATACTTCATGTTGAACAAAACATAATTGTAGAGTAAGTATACTTGAACAAGTCAGTTCAACAATGAAAACTTTTACTAAGGTTACCTAAGTTTACATATCCTTAAATCACGGTGTCATACTTAAATTATAGTTGGATAATGTTTTTCTATGATTGGCAGTCAAAAAGGAAATTTTTTGCTAATAATTTACAGAGGGAAAAGAGTATGTTGTTCACTAAGGAAACGTGTATGTATGAATTTAATTAATTCAGATATGTTAAATATATTCCAATAGATTCTATATACCAAATTTCGCGATTCACCGTTAGATTTTGCGATATAAAGAAGAAGAGTCAATAGAATGTGGTAATTTATGTGTTAACATAAAATTAATTTTGTATGTGTAAAGATTGTAGTTGTACATAAAAAAAATATGGTCAACTATATTCATTACTTGCAAATAACTTTTCAAGGCCATAAGTAGAATTTATGGGTAAAAGAAAAAAACATGCATTTTAATGTGTAGAGGAAATGGGTATAATTATTTAGTAACTTGAAAAAAATTCTTTTCCTACTGTGATTTTGTGTAATCGGATGAGAAGTTTTATTATGTAACCGAAGTTTGGTATGTGAAACACCAATCAGATAAAAAGTCTTTTGTTTGTACTTGGTATTGTATTATAATTTATGTATTCTGTAGGATATAAAAGGCTTTAAAATTCTCTCAGTACTAAATGCAAGTTTTGATGGTTGCATCTCTAGAGGTTCTCCTCAATTTGGAACCCTAGTTATTCAACATGGCTGAAATATTAAGTACCTGCTTCATTATGAAAATTAATAGAAATATTTTTTCATGTATAATTGTAGAATTGTTACAGAGTAATATATGACACATATATTACTTTTTGTATAATGTGTATTTTATAAGTAGGCACATAAAAGTATTGAATTGTACATGAGAAGTATTAAGAATGAATTAGGCTTAAGAACTTAGGATATGAGTTCGAGTGAAATTTACAGTGATGTTGTGGGAGATATACAATGTGATTGGTTAATAGAATCTACATAATTTAGAATAAACCAATAAAGAAACATATTTATGACATGAGTGGGTGTAGTTATAATTTTAAGAAGAATTTGAAATAGTGCAGAATTGTGTATAATATTCATGGAATGAATGACATTAGGATGTGTATTATGAAAACATTATATTAGTGAGAATAAGTGATGTCATGAGACAAGTCTTGACAAGTTTAAATGACATGATTAGAATGGGATATTGGAATAGAAATTATATTGGAAATAGTTTTGTTAAGATAATAGTTATAATATACGAAAGTAATTTGGAAAGGATATTAATTTAGGAAATGGTATAAAATTATCATTATACAATGAAGTTTTATTCATTTCATTTGTAGCTTACTGCTTGTGTAAAATTCAAGAAAATATGTTACCTTTTTTCTTCCACTTGAAAACAGGCCAATTTAGAAGTATAAGTTAAAAAATCTTAAGTACCGGTGATTCCCTTATAAGTTAAAAAATCTTAACTACCGGTGATTCCCTTATCATAATACCATTTGAGTTATAAATTTCTTTAAGCTGTATAATAGTTGATGGGGGAATCCCCTGTATATGGTAGGGGGAAAGTAACATTCAGATGTTGCTCACTTGGCATTTTGTATCACATTCCATGAAAAATAGACCACTCATGGAGAAAACAGGGTTCCTTTATCATGATACTATTGGAAGGATGGCATATGTAGATAGAAATGAAAAAATTCACTACAGTAGTAATAAAGTAATTTTCAACAGATGATTACTTGTGAAGTTATTTCACTGACTGAAAAGACTAAAGGTTGAATGAATTCAGAAAAATTCTGATGGCACGCCAGTCGGAAAGGTAGATTTTGCTTAGAATAGACAGGTTCTCTATTTATGTGTGTTACGGGTTGCGTTCATTGTAGGTTTCAAGAATTTTGTATTGTGAAGAAAACTTTGAAAAATCCGTAATTCGAAAACTAATAGGCTGATTTGATCCATCTTCTATATGTACCCAAACTACACACTTGCGAAATTTCATTTCGATCCTTGAAGAATTCCCCCCTCAGTTTGTCTGAAAATTTAAACTTCAAACAACCGCCTTTCAGAAACTAATGGGCCGATTATATCCATCTTCGAACTTGACCAAGATACAGACCCACAGAATACACGTGATGAATTTCGCCCCGGAATTTTTGGAGGTTTTACGTTTATTACAATAATTATTTTTTTGGGGGAGGGTGTTTTTGTGGTCTAAGGATTATGATTGGAAAAACTAAAAACTCTTAATGAAATTTTCCTTAAGTCGTGACATGCCTCTCTATAATCGGTAGACTACGAAATCCGCCTAAAAACGATAACTCGGCTGTACAAAGAAGATGAAAAAAACATTTTAACGTAGGTTATATGCCCTCTGTAGATTCTCTGTCATGTAAATGAATTTAAATTGATTTGATGGTTTCATGCGCTTCCCATCTATCGACGTTTTATTCTTACTCTCATTTCGAGTATATTAATTTCGTTGATAATAAATAAGTATTACACTTAGTCAGTTTGAAGGCAAATCTTGTTCGCAAATGAAAAAGTGCTTGGTTTTGCCGTCGTTATTTTGAATTTTGCGAATGGCAGAATGGATAAAATAACCTTCGGTAGTAGAAATCTCTTGTTATCTTGCGGGGTAATCTAGTTTTCCTTTTATGTAAAATTTGTTTTTATGTTTTGTTTGCAAAATTCCGGTTACAACGATAATTGTAAGTTTTTCAATGCCAGGAAACTGTTTGCGCCAGTATCAATCTCCTATCTAGATTATAGTTTTTAAAATGTCCATTGATTGATTTTTTGAATCAAATATCATTAGCATCAGACTTAATTGAAATCTACGCAAACCTTGGTAACGATTGTTGGTCAATCAGCTATAAATTTTTTTTCTTATTCCCTTTGTCAACCTGTTATCTCGTTTGGAAACATCGCTAAAACCAGTTAACTACCATCGTTTGCATTCTTTACATGACTTTAAAGAATATGTGCTTAACTTTGAAATTGCTTGTTTTTCTTTCGTTGTGAAAAAAAAAATGTATATTATACTACGCTATACTTACTTATCGTACCTATATTATCTTCACCATACAATTAATGTTTTTCTTTCTGTTTTTTTCAGGTAGTCAGTTACTCGCCAATCCAGAATTACGAGCACAGCGTCTGGCAGAGATAATGAATTATGAAACAATGTCCGCAGACTTCTGCCAAAATCTGTGGAATTTGAGTGAACATGGTAATTGAGCGTTCATTCTTTTAATGTCCCCTTGATGTCCATTTTAAATTTGCCTTCTACTGCCTTCTTGAGTGAAATAATATGGCATGAAGATGTATGAACCGTAATCAAATTTGAATTGTTTTTCATTTTTACCCATCTTTAAGAGGTTTTACTGCTGTATTGTTCTTTAATTTTTGTAATTTAATACAAATTTCAGTTCAAATTTTATAGGCAAATGGTAAAACGCTAATAGTATCCTGAAATTTTTTGAAAAGTCTGTCTTCATATTTTTGTAGATTTATTTTAGTATAGTGAAACGGCACCAGACTTTATCTGCGGCGGTTCATGAGTTCGAGAATTTATGTAGATATTCGATTTGGAAAATAGTGTTTTAAATTGATGGTTTTAGTGAGTGGTTCTGGGGTAAATTTTTTATATTATCCAGCCCCTGTATTATTTCCTGTATTTACTTCAAAAGGTAGGCTACAAAAAGTTTGAAACTTTCATATGCATCCGGGTTAGAAATTTATGGCATGTATTCGTTGTCGGCTTACATGTTTATGAATTGCAATCGTAAATTCATTAAATTGATTATTTTTAAAGCCGAAGTCACCACAAAGTATGGATGGTAGGCATAGTGCGAACAATGAATTCGATATTTTAGTCGGTATTATTTTGCCCCTAAAATTTCAGCCTATAAAGTTTTTTGGATGAGCTTAACAATACATAAAATCACTCGTTTGCAAGGTTGACACATTTACATTGTTCGTACTCGAATCGTAAAAATTGAGAATACTGAATCCATTTTTCGAACAATTTGGTTTTTAGTCGAGATTTTGATTATGAAATTTAGTCAAATAACGTAATTATTATCCGTCGTGTTTGTTAGAGGTACCGAATACAGAAATGTTCGGTAACTGAGAAATACCTGTCATTCATTCGCAAAAATTTTCTCATGGAATTAAAAAATATTATTTTTACACTGATGATCGATTTATTAATTTATTAGGTATTGGAACAAATAGTACTGTGTAGATATTGTCAGTTATGTAATCCGGTCATTGCCAGGTGTGAAACAAGGTTTGGAATACGTCTGATGAATGCATATGCATAATATCATTTTCTAGAATCGTTATCCCTCAGGTATATTGTTTCTTCGCTCTGATTACGAACATGACCTTTGAAATGATGGCAAGTTTTCTACGCGGCTCGCCAACCGGAAAACGTTGGTCATGCTTTGCGATTAAAACGCCATGAACCGAACCCATTGGAGTCTCATTAGTTATTATTTTGTATTCATCAAATATAAAATAGATTATGAAGCGTAAATTGTTAATCGCTCCTCTGTTTTCAGATGTTGTAAAAAAGATGAATGTACTTTTTTTACCGACTTCCGCTGTTAATGAACTTATCGAATTGCCTTCAATTCCGATTAAATGCGAGACCAAGGCTGGTACCAAAATCGAAATTCCAGTGCCGAGCGTCTATTTAGGTCCCAAGCCACTGTACGCCCGCCTCATATCGTTCGTCAAAAGAGAAGGAATGGTAAGAAAATGGTTGAATTTGTACATGACATGAGATTATACGATGCGATATGATTCGAGAAGATCCATTTATTTACATACTTCTACTATTTAAAATTCAAATACGTCCGGATTTCCGTCCGCATTTATTTTTCGTACTTCTCATTGAGGCAAAAGTCTGAAAATTGGTATGAGGGTACATCAATGTCGCAAGATACATTTTTTCAAAATTCTGAAAATGTGAAAGGGGCAATAGATGTGGCCTAAAAACACTTTTTCCAGCTGCATTTTTTCCGCCCTCTGTTTGATGGGTGATCATCAGGAATTCTTTTTTCTTTTTTCCAACCGAATGCGTTCTTACTGATGAGATTTCTTGGAAATTTTGCTAACCGATGCCAGTGTGCTGATAAGCATGGATTCTCGATCTCTCCAATTCTGATTTAATCTTCATTTTTTCACAGTTTGACGAAGACAGGCTGACGACTAGTGCCATTTTATTTTTATAATGCTCTCTTGGAATTTAGTAATTGCATTCGGGCCAAGGCATTTGAGAGCTGAATAGTGACTTGGTCGCCGAAGTAGGTTATCTTCATGAAAATTTGAAGAATTATCCTCAACAAAAACGAGATCAATCATAGAATTATTCGATTTGGTATTGGCTTGCTTAAATACACCAGAGCGGTTGGAGAGAGGGCCGTGCCCCTTCCTCCAACGTTAGTAAGTACTAAAAACCACCCTTCGTTTGTTAAAATATCAGCGGTCTCGGTTTATTTGCTAAGTGAAATTTTTATCGAAAGTCCAACATTCAGTACGTCCCTAAATCAATTCGTTGGATCATTTCACATCAATGATAAACAGGTATCTATTATTTTTAGTAGGATGTGCGCTAATCGGTTTTTTTTTGTTTATTTGTTTTTTGTACTTCTGCAGAAGAGTTCATCCAAAAAAGGCTCGGATAAAAGTTCAAATACACAGCCCGCCTCCGATTGGTTGGTAATTCACGTTCACGGTGGTGGATTCGTGTCACACACATCCGAATCGCATCAAATGTATCTGAAAGAATGGACCAGGTATATAGACGCCCCCGTTGTTTCCATCGACTATTCGCTGGCGCCGCAAGCGCCGTTTCCTCGGGCCTTCGATGAAATTTTATTCGCCTACGCGTGGGTGCTGAATAATCTCAAAAGTTTTGGAACATCTGGGAAAAGAATCGTTTTTGCCGGTTTGTAGTCATAGTACGTAATACTTGGGATTCGTGCGAATTTGATGTAAACTTAGTGTTTCCTGTCGTTTGTCGAGTGATCTGCAACCTAGTGGTGCAGCGAAAATTTACTTCTGCAGAAGATTTTGAATTTCATTTTCGTGTCGTTCAATTTTTTTCGTGTCTCACTTTGTTTTCTCGTTTTACCTCATTTGTTTCAAGCTTTGGAGGTGAGGCTTTTTGCGTCACCCCAATTTCGCATGTAATTTTATTCACAGCTAAAGGCAGACCTCTATGAGCTATAAATTTCTGACCTCTGCGGGTCATTCACGAGAAAAGTACCCAGCCGTTTAGTTCTTCCCGCGTTTAGTCTCTTCTCATGGCTTTTAATTTTGCCGCTATTTTATGTCTTTCGTTAAAAATTAGACGAAAAATTTTCTTTTTCTTTTCGTATAAAATTGAAGTGCTCTGAAACGAAGAGCGTATGTGTCAACATCGATAAAAATAAAACTTGCCTTGAAGATTGTATTAAGCACCGAACCTTTGAAAAGCAATAAGATCTGAGAATTTCTGTGTATCTTCCTACTTTTAAATTACTGAAACACGATGAATTTTACGTTGAGGTTTATATTCCTTTTACCCTTTTTGGTTTTTCGTTCTTATCGTTTTTATATTTCGATATAAGTAAGCAAAATCTTATTAACTGTCCCTCACCGGCCACCAAGCGTTTCGTTTTCTTGTTTGAACATTGAATGTTGGGTATTGACCAATTTACGAAGTAGTTAATATTTCTTCATTCTGTAACAAAAGCATCCTCGCATTTCCTTCTACAGTCCATCCAACGAAAGATGATTCGTGCGCCTTGAAACAAAGTTGCCAAATATTAATTTGTTTTGATTTTTAGCTTTTCACATTTTCATGTTTACTAATCGTTATTCGGATTCCCGGATATTTCAAATGGTAATAAGCCTAAATAATCCATATAAAGCCGGCTCCACACACTCATCTATACGTTTGACAAATAGACGAATATCTGCCTAATCATCGAATATGTGGTAGGCTTGTTCAGATATGCTCGTGTATTTGGCGAGCGTTGCCAAATACATGCTCGACGTTCCCGATTGATGTCGGTAAATTTAAACGAGTCAAAGGAAATAAATACTTATTCATATCAGGTCTATGAATTTGCCACATATGTGTATCATTTGCTTGTCATTTAGCAAGCACAATGGCGAGCATATCTAATTATTTGCGTTTGGTGACATTTGGCAAATAGACTCATGTGTAGGGCTGGATTAAAATTTTTAAAATAGTTACCAGTTGCGTTTCGTTTCAGAGATCAACTCTCGTTGGAGAGACTAGGGATGGTAACAACGAGAAATCGTGAAAAATTTCATTATATGTGTCCAAAAATGCTGTCTCCTGTCACCTCTTCTTGTTGAAGCGTCTTTCTATTTATATGCATTAAATAAGGCAGATGGTGATGATTCTCTCGAATTTTAGGTCATTTTACTTATTTCTCTATCGAAAATAAGCCAATCTTAATTTTCTAAAATTTTCCTACGTGTGCAGAAATTTTAGTGCTGGAATAATGTTTATCTGCATCTTGGGCTATATATGTACAGTGCTTTCTTTCACACTCCAAACCTTCAGTTTGGCAACAAGATATGATTACTTTCTGTGCTCAAATGTTAAGATAACCTGTAAACTTATAAAGTTTCCCATTTTTTGTCTACGAAGATCTGGGTCGAGTCTAATGATTCATGAAAAACATTTTGTGGAGGAAGAACTCGGAAGTGCTTTTCTTTGATCAATGGATGATTACTTCTGCGCTATACCGTGATAAACCATTCAGATTGTGGTACATAGAATAGATTCTAGCATCATGCTAAATAGAGTAGAATAAAATGATTTTGGGGGCCTTATGTTTTCGAATTTACTTGAAACACCCGTATCGTAATTGATATCATGTATTGCTAATGGCGTGTGAAGAAAATATCGGTGTTTTCTCTCGTATAGTTGAGTACTTTGAATTTTTGTCATGCTTTTCTTGTCAAATTATACTATTATGCTCAAAATTTGCTTGAAAAACTTGAAAAAGCTAAATTGATCCTTAAATTTTTTCCATCTTTATACCTCTAGACTCCTTGGCTCCTTTTACTTGTAATTTCACTCAGCGACTACGTTGTTCGTGAAAATTCAACATTTCTTTTTATGCCTTGAATCGTGGTCGCGTTGAAAACCAGCAATTTATCAACTTGTCGATGAATATGCTCTCTGTAGGTGATTCGGCTGGTGGCAATCTGTGTTTGGCGTTGACGTTGAAATGCATCGATTTGGATATCAGACTGCCGGATGGAATATTTTTGGCGTATGTTCCGACGGTGTTACAATTCTATCCGTGTCCGTCCCGTTTTCTCGGACTGCTCGATCCGGTGTTGTCTTTCGGCTTCATGATGTGTTGCGTGCGAGGTACGTACCGCGAGTTCGTCGATCGAGACGATGATCAAAGTTGAATACGACAATATTAGTACGTGTTGCGGTACTGCATTTGAGGTAATGGCTTTCGTGTGTAACCATTTCAGCGTACGTCTATCCAAAAAAATCGAGCGAGGATGACGAATTTCTCGACATGACTGAAAAGAATTCGTTAAGCTCTGACGAAAACGAACTGCCAAGCCCCGAGTCCGTTTCCTCGGGTTCGATTGACACCGAATTCGAACGAAGTCCGTTGCCAGATCCGCTCGTGACCGAGCCGATGGAGGACTTGTCTCTGCCATTGAAGTATAAGAGCGCCATTAAAGGATTTGTTACGCATCTAAAACGAAAATTGAATACGTCCAAAAACCAGTAAGCTTTTTAATTTGTTCTTACACTTCGAGTTCGAATAAATTCTTGGGATGATTTAGTTGTGAGTTGAGGGGATAAGACGAAAATTTTTTAAGCTGTATTTAATTGTACTTTCCCTTATTGGTAGTTTTTGCAACGCATTCCTGAGAATTGAGTTTAAAACTTGTTCTTTTGCTCTAGCTCGCCTATTAATATAAGTAATAAGCTTTTAAAAAGACTGGTCACGTATCAAATTTATTCTGCTCATTTAATTCGTCCAGCGATTGCATGTTTTCGGGCGGAGCGGAAGAAATTCGTCTCCTAGCTTTCACTCGAAATCTATTATGAAACACGTCTTGACCACTGGTGTGTGGGAAGGTTAAGAGGACGCCAATTTTTGGAAAATGTACCAAATCTGACGATTGCCTGGGAAATAATATCGCCTCTTCAAATCATACAAACATTTTCAACAACCTCCCGAGCTTTTTTCTGGGTTCGTTACTACTTCTTGCGTCAACTTATTCTATATTGCCTCTTTCAAGTACTCTGCTGTGTCATAATTTCAACGCTTGCTGTATTCTTCGAGTCGTAAGTAAAATTTTTATAACCACTGCCCCGAACTTTTTCCTTTCCATTTTTGAATTTGATGTGCCTGTGACGTACTATAAAAAATTGGAAAAAAAAATTGCAAAATAATATCGATTGCAATCGGTATCTGTATGAGTATTTATCAATATCTGACAAATACACTGTTTACCGATGTTTTACTGCTGAAAACTAATTTTCTGGAATTCTTTGTTTTCCAGTTTTCTCGGGAACTACTGAACCAATAGGCAACAAACTCTTACCAGACCTGGTTCCATATGAGGAATATTTTTCGTGATAGTTGCAACCTTCTCCATTTCGTTGTTTTCTCAAAACCGTGAATACAAAAAGTTTTTTCAGTGGTTTTTCTCCAGTTTTTCCCAAAACCGTTGAACTAATATGCAGCAAACTTCAATTAAACTTGTACCCACATAAGGACAATCTATCGTGAAAGTTTCAGCTAGATCCCTTTTTTCTTTGTTTCAAAATCTAGGCAAAAAATGAGTTTTTCCGGAATTTTTTGTTTTTTATTTTTCTCAGAAACTATTGTACCGATAGGCACCACTTTTTTTTGACCAGCTCCCGTATGAAAACTATCTTTCGTAAAAATTTCAGTCCTTTCTTTCCAGTAGTTTTCTCAAAACAGTGAACACAAAATTGTTTCCACCAATTTCTCTTTTCCAGTTTTCTCAGGAACTACTGAACTAATTGGCACCAAAGTTCGGTCAGACCTGCATTAACGTAAGGATAATCTATCTTAAAAATTACAGGCCAATCCTTTTTATCGTTTCTTCAGAATCTTGAAAAAATTTATTTTCCTGGAATTTTTTATTTTTCTGTTTTCTCGGAAACAACTGAATCAATAGGAACAGAGTTTCTTTCAGACGTGCTCCTATATGCTATCTCCCGTAAAAATTTCGGAGCTCTATGGTTTCCTTAAAACAAGGAAATAAAATTTTGGGCGATACATACGTTAAAAAAAATTAGGTCAAAATGGGAGAACGGTACAAATTGTTTTTTCTCATAAAACGGATAATTTTAAATTTTTCATCATCCCCACCCGGTCTATTTTGATATCCCGTTTACATGAAAACTGGGTAAAAAAATTCATTTGAGCTTATTGGCATCACTCTTAGTAAACTGGGAAAGATAATCTTGGTTTGATGAAATGATTGATTATACGTTGATTTTTCAATGCTATATAACTGGTCGAGGATAATATTCATTGCAAAAATATTAGTATTTTATTGTTTATTAGGCTTTTGATAGCAAGCTCTAGTTTTATCTGCGTAGGATTGAATTTAACTGAAACAAAAAATTGTTGAATAGTTTTTCTCAATGTAGGAAGTGCGTCGCTTTCACGACTAATGATTTTCATTTTTTTCCAATTATACGGATTTTTTTGGATCATAAAAATAGAGAAATTTCAATTTTCGTCTTTCGTCCGTAGGAAACGGTTCGCTCGCCCATATTCGGTTTATGCGAATGTCGCCAACATCGAACAACTAATATTAGAGGTTCAAGATAGCAAGTATCTGTCTCCTATATACGCTGAAGATAGATATTTCAGAAACTTTCCGCCCACGTCCATCGTAGTAAGTTAAATTCCAATATCTTTCTTAATTGTACGCGCCTTGTCATAACGTCGACTATTCACGTGTATGTTTTTCACGTAGACCGTAGAAATGGATCCATGCCTCGACGACTGCGTTATGTTTGCCAAAAAATTGGACGAATTCCACGTTCCAATTCAGTTAGATGTTTTGAAGAATATGTCTCACGGATTTTTAAACTTCTCTTTCGTGAGTGTTGGAAAATTTGTTTGTCGAGTTTGCAATATGCGTTATTTAATTCGCTGTATGTATTCTTTTCAGAATAGCAAAGAGGCCTACAAAGGCTCCATGCTATGCGCAGAGCGAATTAAGGAGTTGTTAAACAGTACTGTTCCCCATTGATCTCTACATGGTGCTCGATATTGTGATCTATTTGCTCTACAGATAACATTCATTCCATTTTATATGTGCTCGTATATAATACTTTTTTTTTTAAGTGCAATTTATGGTTTATTACTTTTTTTTTATGTTCCCAATTTGTTTTTTTTTTATTTCTACACTGTATAATATTATCGGAAATTTCATAATATTTTCAATGTGATATTTTTTTCAACTGTTCTTTGTGATATTTACTTTTACAGAAGTATATTTTTATTGCTATACATGAAAAAAAAAAAAGAAGAAATTATTATATTAAATATTTTTGTTGAAACTTGATTATGCGCCGTCAGCTTACTGCGAAAGTCATTTATAAGATTTTCGCTAGAAGAAGTCTGAATAAAATTTAGAATCTGAATGGAAAATGAAAAAACTGCAGGCCGAATTATTTATTGAGCCTTATTTTAATAAGATTATTTAAAGGCTCTAAGGAAAAGTTGCTGTGAACGATGAGAGGGACTACCTTTTGAAGCTCCAGAGAAACTAATGTTCAACCCTGTCGCTGTTTTCCAGATTTTTCACTTGGATTTTCTTAATGTTTGAATAATCATGCGGATAAGAGACGAAAATAGATTCGAAAAATTGGTTTTCAAAACTACGAATGAAAAAAAAAAGACATGAAAGATACATTTACACCATACAGCAATGAACTTATTTTGGTCATTCAGCGTCAATGTCCATAAAGCTAGTTATACACTAAACGAACATTTCGCTATTCGTTCGATCTCTTCCTATATTCACAGTGTTATAAGATATTTGTTGCTTTCGCTCGAGTAACGAATTTCGTGCGTTCTTATTAGTTTGTATGATGGTTATTCTCACCAAACGAGCAAATAAAACGTTCGTGGTTCGTGAGGTGTAAATGCCGCTAGAAGGAAGGACGAAAAAACGGGTTAAATTTTTAATCTTAAAACCATCCTTGAAGAACCTTGACGGCAGAAATTGACGGAACAATGTGAACTGCGTAGCTTACGCATGTCTTCAGATTGGAATTTTAATAATTTCCATGAAACGTTTTCATGACAAAAACATGGAAACAGTCGATAGATATCGAGTTACATTAAACGGTCGTTGGATTCTTCATTGTTTCTTTTTTATCAATGGTGGCGATGGAAACGATGGATGAGTTTCTACAAATGGTTATAGCTGGGAAGAATTTCACTATCCTAATGACCGTGGCCTACATAATCATTGGAAAAATACTATGAAAAAATAAACATCTTTACGATAAAAGGTTTGTATTTGGTACTGAAAACATTTGATTCTACGAACATCATGACAAATGAACTTCCAACCAACTCTGCATAAAGATTTAATTACAACATGGCACCAAAAATTGAGTTCTTTCATTATTTGAATGCAATAAAAAAACGGGAAACGATTACAAACACACATGAAGAAAAAAAAACGACCACGCAACGAAGTTTAAAAAGTTCACTCTGACGGGATAGAGCAGAGAATTTTCAAATCGTATAAAACATTTTCAAAGAATTATTTCAGAAAAGTCACTAATGAAACATCGAATCAGAAATTTATGATCATATCATTATTATTATTTTTTTTGTTCAGACTTATTGGGCATGGTAATTTGTGCACTCACGTCGACTGCCCTCGAATCGTGAATTATTTGAAATAAAATAAGCTAGTACGATAAGGATAAAAATATAAATTTTCGAAAACAAATAAAATTAATTCTTTCTTTTAATTTTTTATATTTTTTTTAAGACACCGACGTCGATGTTTTAATACTCTTAAGATCGATATCATTGTTCACACAGGGTTTCAGAACTTTTTCTAATACGTACGCGTCAGCTGGTTCTATCCTTTTATAATAGTGTTCTTTAGTTTCTACGATTTGGAATCCAAATTTTTTGTAAAATTCAATTGCACCATCATTGTTCAACTGAACATGTCTATAATTAAAGAAAGAGAAAGTAAGTCAATAGAAATTTATTGATACAAGATATTAATAATATTAACAGCTTACAGGTAAATGCTGTCGAAATTTCCATCTTTTTCCACGTAATTTAAAACGTGCTGGACCATTATGGTACCAATACCTAATCTACGGTATGGATATAAACATCCTAATGTCATGATATACAATCTTCGACCAACTTCCAAGTCAATTCGACAGCATACAGCGCCGACAACGATGTCATTATAATAAGCTGAAAATAAGAGTAAGCTACAATCATTAAACCCAATGAAGTCACAATCACACATGATTAGTTTATTACCTAATTTTGCCAATTCGCCTGCTTCTAAAACGTCTTTATAGAATTTTTCATTGTAAGATACAGGAAATACTACGGTGTTCAATCGCTTCAACTGTTTGATGTTATGAGGGGTTATATCACCCAGTTCTATTTTGGACCTACGGACAAAGAAGATTCAAATTTAAAAAAGTTCAGTTAAACTCTAAAAAAAGTAAGCAAAATCAGAGGCAATTCACATAAGTAGCAATAATATCCTACCTCTTCATTTCTGTGCAACCTATTTTGGCAAGATGATTAGCAGTAATAGTAAGAGGATGTAATGAGATTCCCGGCAAATTTTTGATACAAACGTGACGGCATTAAAACATTCAATCAATCCACTGTATAGTAAATTCGCAATCACAAGCTAATTATTTTCCCTTGAAGGTGTGATGTAAAAATGAACTTATCTAAATTGAAATTCTAATCTTGAAATTTACAAATAATAAAAATTGATTACCTAATTTGGCACATGTTCGAACTCGAATTAGCTGCTATCTCTCGAAGAGGAGCGGAACCTTTGAGGCTTTGACAATTTGACTATATACATACTGGACTGCTAATACTGATAAGAATAACACAGAGTCTAATGAACAACTGGAGGGCGTTCAGAAATTCACTCCGAGTGACAACAACATCTAAATCGAAAAACTACCCGTTCGGAAATACACCCCTGACTCCGCCCATAAAAACGGTTGAACGTGGTTGTCAAACTTACCACATTCAAAAATTCACATCAGTTGACGGTGGGCGTGGACAACCATCACTCTGGTCCTGAGATGGTTCACATTGTCACCCTGGGTGATGAAATTGATTGTCGATTTTAAATTTTGGAAATATCGATTTCTTATCACATGGGAGATTTCATATTTTATTTACACATGTCACGCACAAATTCATATTTTACCATTAAATATTATGAAAATGTTAATTAAAAATAATTAGAAAATATTTTAATGCTCAGTTATTAGTGTCAGTGAATTTTATTATAAGTTATTAAAAGATGGATGAGCGTTTAAAAATTATAGTGACTGCCATTGTGCGAAGTACAGTGAAATTTTATGAAGACTTCCTTCTTTCATCATCTGAAGCAGGTAAATGCATTATGATTAGTAGGTGATAATATGTGTTTTATTTATATGAATTAATAAGATTTTTTGTATTTATGTAGATGATGAAGATTCCTCGAATGAGGAGCATCCCAGGAGATGAAAAAAGAGGAAACAAACTGCTGCCCAAATATCGCGAATACGATCATTTGTTGAGTATACTGTACCAAGATTTACTGACACTGAATTTCAATTTCATTTTCGATTATCGGTACATGCCTTTGAATGGCTTTTAAATAAACTTTCATTGAAATTGGCCAGAAAACGGACAGTTGGTCGCCTAAGTACATGTCCGAGGAAGCAGTTACTAGCAGTATTGTGGTTGTTTGAAACTCCAGATAGTTTCAGGTAAAAATTTTTGTAAATCATATATTTTTAAATTTTTAATTGATAATACTAACTGAAGTTACCGATTTTTTGATGACAGATCTGTTGCATGTCGATTTGATTTATCAAAAGGAACATTACATGCCTGCTTTTTGCGTGTATTACATGCTCTCAACTGTTTGGCGCCAACAATTATTTCCTGGCCAAATTTGGAGAGGAGGCAGATCATATCCCAAAAATTCAAATGTATGGGTAGTTTTGAAGGCGTTATCGGAGCTATTGATGGCACCTACGTAAAAATCAAGGCACCATCAGATAATGCACAAGTTTACATTAATTGGAAATGTTTCTATGTGATTACATTACAAGCAATATGTGATGATAGTCATCAGTTCATCGATTGTTTTGCTGGATATCCGAGTTCAGTGTCAGATACTAGAATATTTAGACAGAAATTTATAAGGCAATTGTTGATAATCCTTCAAATTATTTTTTGACACATGAATATATTCTAGGCAATAAAGCTTATGAGCCAAAACCTTTTTGCGTACCACCATATCGAGAGGGACGTAATTTTACACAATGGCAGCGAAACTTCAATCATCAACATGCTAAGACACGACAAATAATCGAACGTACATTCGCTTTATTCTTTGGTAGATTTTGTCATTTTAAGGATCTTGATATGTCTCGCACAGACCTCATACCAGCTTCTATTATAGCTGCGTGTGTTCTACATAATATTTGTTTAACGAATTCTTCTGATACGTTACATCCTCAGTTTGAGGCAGAAGGTGCAGTGTATTTGCAGCAACGTACGATTGTAGCACCAGAACAAGAACAATTATTAACTCAAGGTAGTGCAACAAATTAAGAGGGTAGAGCATTTCGAGATCAGTTAGCTTTAGAAATGGGATTACTCAATGATGTTGTACAGTGAGACAATCTTTAACAATGTGACTGTGATGTGATATTTCCTTGTTTTAAATATATGTATTTTATTTTTAGTAATAATATTGGCGTCAATAGTCAAATGATGTAGTTTTATAATGAAGACGCCGTAAATGATGTCAATATTTATCGGTGTATTTACAAGATTATTGTATAATCAAAATGTGTAATAAATGTCATTTTTATTTTAAAATTGTTGTCGACTAAAGTTGTATGAATATTATGGGTATATAGGTTATCAAATATCGGTTTGATTCATATAATATTTATTAATTTTCATATTATATTGTCACTTTCTACTGACATTCTATTGAACGAATATTCTAGCACTATGAAAAGTTAAGGTGTGATTGGGCTATTATTTTCCAAAGAAATTAGTTAATTTTTTATACGTTTTTATTCTACTCGGTCGATTTGGTGAGGTACACATAGGATGACCAACTTCATCATGTTTTCAGGTGTGACAACTAAAGCAAACATATACTTATATCCCTTTGTATCAGTTGTTTTTTCAATTTTTGTTTGTTTCCTTCTTCACCAAAAAAAGTAAAAAATTTTATTTTGCCTTTCGTCGTTATTTTCTTTATCAAATTCTACATATTTCTGCTATCTATTTTTCTACCTAAATTATTTTATCTTCCAAATTTTTACAATGAATAACAAATTTAATTTTCAATTGATTATAATAAAATTATCAACAATCGAATTCTCGTAAGTATAGTTTACTACTGCTGCCTGTCCAAAACAAATAACATAATGTTTGAAAAAAAAATTTATTTAACGACAGAATTTAACAAAAGAACAACGAATATCACAAAAAAATGAAAATTTACATATTATAAAAATAAAATTGAAAAAAAAAAACACTTGAAATACATAAAATGAAAAGAGATATAAAAGACAAAAAAAGAAAATTAATAATATATACATGATACTTATAAATAAATACGAACAGTCTCGCGACTGATCATCCTACATATAGGGCACGATACTTCCGTATCATGTAGTTCTACGAGCTGACAGTAACATTCTTCACAAATTCAAAAATGTCCAGGATGAATGAAAGTTGCCTCTCATTTTCAAAACAAATCACACAAATTTGATCCGGTTGTTGCTGCTGTTGCTGTTGTTGCTGCTGCCGATGTACTTGGCCACCATTGTCATGTTCTAATTCACGTTGTCTACTTTCTTCTGGTTGTCTTACTTCTGGTTCACGAACTTCTGGTTGTCTAGCTGATTCTTATAGTCTACGACTAATACTACTGCTACTGCTGCTATGACCTATTGTCAGACACTCAACTGAAATGTGTCCCCTTTGGTGCCAGGTATAACATACCTTTTCACCAGTGGGACAATTCCGATATTGGTGTCCATAAAAGCCGCAGTTGGTACACAAATTTCTTCTGTAATAAATAATATAATTAAAAAATGTGACAGATAATATTAATGAAGTAAGAAAATGATTAACAAATTTTTACCTGTCACTCGTGTACTGTTGACAATCACGAGCAATGTGGCCAAATTGTTTACATCGGTAGCAACAACAACCTGGGTTGGGACATTGAGTAGTTCGATGTCCCTTGAACCCACAATTTATACATGTAACATGCGCCAATTCAGGCCACATGTAGGGATTCACAGCATTGGGAACCGGATTTGGTGGTCTGCACATATAAATCGAAAGAAAAAATTATCAAAAATAATGACATAAACAAAATATGATGAATAATAATCGAAGTGTTACCTTTGATCTAACAGTCTACCGTCAGGTATTTCTTCAGGTTCTTGAACTTCTGGTTGTCGAATTTGTGGTTGTCCATTTTCGTTACGTGGGAGAGGCAGTCTGTGAAACAATAAACAAACAAACAGATAGTTACAATTCAACGATTTATTCATTTTAACCGAGCACAAACGCAATACAACACAATCGATGGGAATCTTCAGGATTTTCATCCTTGTAATATTATACTAATGCCATTTAATGTAATATAATCACTGTCAACAAATTATCAATTTCATCGCATCCCATCGCTAAATTCAATGAGCTGTGTTATGGTAAAGATGACACAACATTTTACTCAAAATTATATCGAATTCTTACCTTCCATTCAAATCTCTACGTTGGTCTAACCTAGCATCGTCTTCTCTAGCATTGTGTTCATGATCTTGATCACCTCGTGGTTCATCACTCTCCAGTTTTCAAACATCAATCTCCAGTTGTCTCACATCAATCTCAGGTTGTCTCACATCATTTTCTGGTTGTCGTTTTGCTGCTGGTGCTTGTTCAGGTGGGACAGAGTTAGGTTGCCGTGGATTGCGTTCCATTAATTCCGCCATGTAATGCCTCCACAGAGCATGTGGAACAACACGACGAGGAGGATTATTCATTTTAAGATGAGCTATAACAATAACGAAACAAATAACATCTTCACGTACAAATTTAAATGTTAATAAAAAAAATCTGTTCACAAAACTCATATTTTTCATAAATTTCTGAAATTTAGATTCCTCGATACAAGCACCAACACGCACGAGTGAATTTCGAAGATAAGCACATTGTGACGACAATAACAACGCTACCAAATGACGATGTAGATATATATCACATGAAGGACGAACGATGCTACTAGCTCTGTGATTGGTCGATCAATGCTGGAACTATGTTTCGATGAAAAATAGATTATTATTCGAAATCAAATTGCATTTCTTCATTACATTTTTTCGACAAACGCCTCAAATGCCATTGCAATTCTTTCAAGAGCATTAACAGCTCTTTCTTTATAGACAAGATTTTCACTTCTGGTCAATGATGCTGGTTGAGGTCTAATTTTCAATTTTTTTATTTTTGGAGTATCTTATATTCAACTTCTTCGTTCAGACATGTCAAAACGGTTGTTTCTTCAGGAGATGACGACTCGCTGGTTTCATAACCACTGACAGTAACAACTTTTTCACATATATTTTTTGGTCCATTCACCGAAGAAGCAATATGAGGAGGACGAACATTGTGTGATTTATGAAATATGGCATCAAGTTCTTCAAAAAAATCGCAGTGTACTCTTTTTTTCCCGGTATCTCCACTGCTCATATTGTTAATTTTAGTAATGTACCGTTTTTTCAGGTACTTCAATTTATTTTCACATTGTCTAGCTGTGTATGGGACCAATTTGACAGCAATCTGTTGCCAAACCTTTGTAATTTTACAGGTTGTTGATTTGAAGAGATGCTCAGCATCTTCAAACAATGTCAGTAACTCCAAGACATCTGCTCGTTTCCACAGTGGCCCAGTCGATGTACGCAGATCATCATTAAATTCAACAGCATGATATAATGTTGTGAGAAGATGAGGAAGAAATCAACGGATCGAGACGACTAAAAACATATGAAACGAACCTAAACTAAAAACGACATCGAACAGAGACTAGACACACACATTACGAACACATAAATAAAGACACAAGATTCACTAATTACGAACTTTTATTTCCACATTAAGAGTAGTGGAGTTGTTAACAACATGAATATCAAAAAACAACTAGAGGCGTATGATTACATAATATCACAGTCAGGTACAAAACACTAAAAATCACAGATCACAAAAATATATCGACAGTGTTGCCACCACAAATGATATGTGAGAATAATAGTCACAAGTATAATTTAATTTGCTATAATTCTCACAACTGTACTCTGTACAGGTGAGTCATCAAGGTTTACAATTTCTTCTTCATATCGAGCTTCTAGTTCTTCTTGTAGTCTAGCCTCGGATGTTCGTTTCTCAAATATTATTTGATCCTCTTTTTCAGAATCAATATTTGAAAGATTTGTTTTCGGTTGAATCGTATTAGCCGACGCTTTTTTTGTATCATTTTGCACAGGTTTCGACATACGTTCTTGCATATTTATCCGTTCTTTGCTACCATTTTTATGTATAGCTTCCATAATATTTTTTGACATTGAAATAACGGATTTTTTATAGTTCGAGGTACTTGGTACCTCCAGTTGTCGATATAATTCTACGTCTTGTTGTCTGTTTGTTTCGTACTTCAAGATGGGGTTGTCTAGAAGTATGAGGTATTTCGACTGTTGCTGTTGAGTCACCACTGGTACCATCGGAGGGAATTGTGACAACTGCATCATTTTTATCTTTCGGTGGTAATAATTCGCTAGTAGTATCATCAGATACTACTTCATCAACTGCAGCAGTTCTATTTTTTGACACAGCAGAGACATCATTGATACTGACTAATTCTGAATCAGAATCTACTAACATATCAAGCGTGGCTGGAGTAGCTGAGTCAATTTGAACTGAATAATCTCCATTTTTATTTATAGTGTACCGGCACCACAACAGATTGTCCGCTAAGAAAAAAAAAAACAAAACCTATTGAAGAGCTTCTTTCTTTTTGACCAAGAAATGATGAAGTCTATGCTAATACTTACAATCATCCTTATGTTGAACAAGAATATGATCATCATACATGAGTGGCATTCCTGTTCTAGTATCTGACACAATATTATAATTCATTTTTATTTAATTTAGCACAAAACAAAATAAAATTTAAAATTCTGACAAAAATCAATTTGTCACATCAAACTTATGAATGTCAGTTTATTCAAAAATATTTGAATATGATAAAAAATAGTCTAGAGGTCATGGTTGACTGTTATTTGCATTCAAAAATAAGTGGGTTGTCCACCACAACCAAGGGACAAACATTCATCACCCTGAAGTCGTTTGGAAAAGGGTGTGGCCTAATGGACAACCGTTTTAATTTTCAAATCATGTGATAGTCCATCACAGTTGTGCACCCATCACCCTGTGTTACATTTCTGAACGCCCTCCTGGTG